>CM036757.1:11662007-12262007 GCA_020796225.1 Arion vulgaris
TATTATCGCAGTGCGTTAAATAAATGTTCATCATTCTTTGTTGGGTTACTATTTCTCTTCCTATTATTGCTACAGAAATATTCTTCAAAATCACTTTCTTCTTCTTCTTCTTCTTTGCGTTCGTTCTTTACAACCAATTTTAATCACTCTTTGTGATATGTTTGATCTTTGCCAAGAACGTGTATACGTTGCACATTGGTTTGGTAGGCCCTAAACGCATAGACTTCTACACGTTTAGGACACGTGCATCCAATTTCAGCCAAACCTCCTTAGCCGCCTCTTACGACATGAGTGGCAGGTAATAGTGGTTCTATTCTTTACACCTCAAATTTGGGCCCCGGTAACCACTCAGGGCGAAAATCACTTTAAAATGCCACATCTAGTGTTATACTGTAGCTTCTTAGTATCAGATCTGATTGGTTATATGGAGATCGTCAGAATTAACTCATGCCAGCCTCACGGTATGAAAACGGGTTCTTTCCTTTACTCTCACACAATTATCAGCACAGACGGTCAGGCTTCAATAGTCAGCATCTATAATGATAGATTTTCTACATTTCATTTTTAATCTGATCAGCGGTCAGTAGTAATATATATATATACTAGCAAGTTACCCGTTCTTCGTACGGGGAATTTAGTTTAAATCTATTTGTAAAGTCCCTTAAAGGAACATGCCCCGTTGCTTCAAAATCGGCTTCTTCCCCATTAAAAACAATACGTTTTCTCTCCATGAATCGGCCAGTAAAATCTGATACAACAGAATTCCGTGAAAGTTGACAAAAAATTGGCAAATAAAATTTATTCAGATTATTAACTTATCGACTTGTTTAAAAAAAAATTGGACCCGAACGTGAATCGTACTGCAATGTAGGCAGGCACGCTATCAACAAACTTAGAAATAAATATATTTAAAATACGTTATAATAACAGTGACGTTATCATAGCATTAAGGACTTGAGCGGAAAGTAATAATCTTTGTAAAGGCCTTGTTGGTCGAAACGTTGCTGCGTATTGTCATTGTTTTTTGTATTTTGTAAAATTACCGTACTTTGTGATTACGCGTTTTGCCGAAAGTAACAACATGATCACCTGACCGGGAACGTCGTAAAAACATGGAAAGACACTTTCGGCGATTTCTACACAGAATGTCCATGTGCGTTAAGTTGAGAATATGGTTATAGAAACGTATAAAATGTCTAGTTTTATCATTTTCCTCTTCGTATCCATGAAAGACTTCTTCTTGCCAAATTTCAAGTCCGTAGGATGTCCAGATGTCTTCAAACAATTGGGACAGACATACAATCCTATTGATCTGTGTCTTATATATATATCACAACCTAAGCGTACCTCGTTCAAACGCCGCGGCAGACAGTTTGGAAGCAAAGTCGGGTGCGTGGATTTTGCGAACGGTGAAAATAGACACCCCCAACCCCTTCCTGTTCAGAAAGCAATGGCAAATTACTGAACGTATAAATGGTGCCTAGAAAATCAACGACTCTTTTCTACGGTTGATGACTACGTCCTTTAAAGGATACACAACGATTTTCATTTTTTTCCCTCATACACATATATATATATATATATATATATACATGTTCATTCGATTCTGGATACAAAAGAAAGGATTTCCAGCCTGATTTAAAGTCTTTATAAAACAAAGTTGCACACATCTTTTGGGAAGAGCATACAAGACAGGAAAAGGTTACTTGAAAAAGATCTAAGAAAGTAAAGTATAGATTGTGCAAGATTTCTGACCACAGCTAAGGTAAAAGTAATATCTCTGTTTTGTCGGTTGTCTGTTCGCTGTTCATTTGTTGTTTCAGATACGCCTCTGTAACTACCAAAATGTCAAGCACCCCTAGCTGTAGATTGATTTCAAGTTTATCTACTTTTTCTCAAGCCCTGCATAGAACTCTTGACATAAAGAACAGTTCTTGAATACCTTGAAAGAAAAATCGACTTATTCTGTATCAAACGAATAGCTGTACCCTTCCATTAGTTTTATTTGCAAGATGTTTGGAGAGATCAGAAACTTTGTTCTTATATTATCTTACTACGTTTCCCTATGAATGTGTCTTTTACTGTCGTTCTATCTGATTTCTTGCCGGCAGTTGTTTGTTGGCATTTCCTCTCCTAATCAATGTGGCAGTTGTGTAAGAGCATCAGTCAGCTTACAGAAGGTAGCTACATTTCGTTAATGTAGGTATTCTAGGCAGGGGTAAGAGGCTTCTGTGACGTAGAGATTAGGTGTGCGTCTCTCGTTCTGTCTTCTTCTTCTTCGAACGCTCCACAACGACCCCATGTTAACCACTCTGTGTCATTTGAATGTGATCCGAGCCTAAGAGCGATTGTACGTTGTGCCAGTAATGCGTCTACAAGTAGGCCAGCACATCGGATTTCTGTGACGCTTTTTATTTATTATGGTAGCTTATCTAGGTTATGTTATGTTATGTTATGTTATGCGATCGACGTCATGGCACATTGGGCATTCCCATTCGTGCTCTGTCCTCCGTTGCAGCAGCCATCCCAAAGTCCATTTGCTCACAGTACCCATGAGAAGTTGATTACTATATCTTCTCTCTCTACCACGAAGACGACACTGTCTGGCATGTCCAAACTTAACACCTAATTCTCGAACTCGTTCCAGTGTCTGAGACCCGCCCATGTCACACAATTGAGAGCGTACCGCATTGATGATATCGGCTCTGTCCATGCTTCTGCCCACTTGAGTCGGGGCACTGTTTGCAAGAGAGTCAGCACGCTCGTTACCCCGCACTCCAGCATGTCCAGGCGTGTAGCTTATCTAGGTCCTACATCAGTCGTCTTTTACGACATGCCTTGTAGGTTGCAGTGGTGCTATTCTTTGCTTCCTTGCGGGTTCCGGCACCACACGTGCGTCTCTCGTTCCAAGTGGTTCCCCCACCCCCATAGAGCCAAAGTGATATTTTTATAAAGATTCCTGATCTCAGTGTAGGTAGGATCGAGTTCCTAGTCATATCTGAGACCGACGATAAAACATAGGTCCATTGTTCAATGTTGAATACGTAAAAAAATCCATGGAAGTTCAAAATCGAGAGAAGTGGGCTGGAAAGCCGCTGCCCAGGCAATATTCATTAGAAATATTAATAAAAACATTCCAACAAAATATTGTCACCATTTTCTAAATTACGTCCGGGAACATCGCCGGTGCTACGGAGTTCGTGCATTGCTGCAGAGATCTTTCTTTGTACGAAAGAGATCGGAGCACACATGGTTACTCATCGAAGTGCAACATGATGGTCCTATCAAACAATCAATCAAACAATCCTTCTGGTCATACTAGGACGTACTAGCGTAATACGAAAGCGTTCGCGTTGGACACAAGAGGGTTGTGAGTTCAATCCCACACTAGAAGCTCGACACGTTAGTAAAGGAATTGGTTCTCATACCTTCTACACGCCCGAGTGGTTACCGGGTCCCAAATTTGGGGTGTAAATAATAGAACCACTGTTGCCTGCCACGCATGTCGTGAGAGACGAGTAAGGAGGTTTGGCTGAAATCGGATGCATGTGTCCTAAATGTGTAGAAGTCTATGCGTTTAGGGGCCTACCAAGCCAATGTGAAACGTATACACGTTCTTGGCAAAGATCAAATATATCACAAAGAGTGATTAAAATTGATGGTAAAGAACGAACGCGACAAAGAAGATACCTTCTACTGACTGTGGTATAAAAATGTGAAGTGACAAGGCACGTCTTACTCATTCTAAGGTCTGAAACGGCTACGGGAATTTGTTATTTTTAAAATTATTTATGTTGTTGTCAGAATTGTGTTTCCAATACAACTTAAACGGAGCTAATTAGTATTTACATTTTAAATTACTGTCCCAAAAAAAATCACTACAAATTAGCTTCTCTTTTTATTCAAATTAAACAGAAATAACAAACAAAACGTCAAACATGACATGATCGAATATAGAATAACATTTCTAAGTTTGGTAATGGATTGGGAAACAGATTTGACACCAGAAATAATTGTAATTTTTTTTCTTCGGTTTTTGTCCCCATGAATTCATCTAATAATACATCTCAGACTGGTATATTTGCGTGAAGGCGTGTTTAAATAGACATTTTAGAAAAACCAAAGATTTTGCGTTTGAAAGTTTAAATTAAAATCTACTTACATGCAACTTCCACAACACCTCTGCTACTCTTCACGCTTTGTGGGGAACTGGCACCTTGGACGTTGTTCCAGGCTGTACACTCGCAGCCATACCCATCTTTTCCATAGTACTCAGCCACTTCATCCTTGGTTACTATAATGCTGGATTCCAGTGTCTTCCGTCTGCTTCTTGGATCCTGAATCTCCCTGTTGACTTGACTCTTTGTAGGAACTTGATGACCAGCACACCTGAATGTAATCTGTTTAAGAGGAATAACTTATGTCAGCATTTGGGATGATGTTTATACAGCAAAATATAGAAAATTATATTCCAAGTAGTTTCATAATTTTATGTAGAAAAGGTACAGGTGCATTGCCAAAGTTTAATGTCCACACTTGCTGAGGGAGTGTAATGCTAAATTGTATTGTCAAAGTGTATTGCCCAAGTGTATTGTCCAAGTTTAATGTCCACGCTTACTAACGGAGTAATGCCAAATTGTATTGTCCAAGTGTTTTGTCCAAGTGTATTGTTCAAGTGTTTTGTCCAAGTGTATTGCCCAAGTGTATTGCCCAAGTTTAATGTCCACGCTTACTGACGGAGTGTAATGCCAAATCGTGTTGTTCAAGTGTTTTGTCCAAGTGTATTGTCCAAGTGTATTGTCCAAGTGTATTGTCCAAGTGTATTGTCCACGTTTAATGTCCAAGCTTACTGACGGAGTGTAATGCCAAATTGTGTTGTCCAAGTGTATTGCCCACGTGTATTGTCCAAGTGTATTGCCTAAGTGTAATGTCCAAGTGTATTGCCCAGTTCCATTACCCAAGTGTATTACCCAAGTGTATTGCCCAATTCCACTACCCAAGTGTATTATCCAAGTGTATTGTCCAAGTACATTGCCCAAGTGTATTGCTCAAGTGTATTGTTCAAGTGTATTGTCCAAATGTATTATTCAAGTGTATTACCCAAGTGTATTACCCAAGTGTATTGCCCAAGTGTATTGCCCAAGTGTACTACCCAAGTGAATTTCCAAGTATATTACCCAAGTGTATTGCCCAAGTATATTGCCCAAGTGTATCGCCCAAGTATATTGCCAAAGTGTATTGCCCAAGTGTATTACCCAAGTATATTACCCAAGTATATTGCCCAAGTGTATTGCCTAAGTATATTACCCAAGTATATTGCCCAAGTGTATTGCCCAAGTGTATCGTACAAATCCTTAAGATAAAACAGGAAAAAACACACAAAATGTGATTAATAATGCAACAGCCATAGATAATCAAAAACTATAAAACAGTTGTAAAATGTTGGGCATTCTGGTGACTCAACAAGATAAAACAGAAGCTGATATTAAATCTCGTTTGAACAAAGCAAGATATATCTTAACCAAGATGAAATCAATCAGGAAATGGAGAGTCTACATTCAAAAAACCCAAAACTAAACTTTATATAAATATCATGTTAGTGCTGTATGTTTCAGAATGTTGGAAAAATAGCAATAAGAGATGCAAGTAGAATTTCTACCTGTTCACATTTATACTTGCACAGAACTATTAAAATATTCTAGATAGAAAGATCATCTAACAAAAAGCTTATCCAAACAACTAAGCAGAAAACAATGAATGCCACTATTAAAAAAAGAAATAGAAATGGTTCAGCCATGATGCGGGAATGAATCCAGCTTTACCAAAGAATATCATTCTCACACGGACACCAGAAGGGAAAAGAAAAAAAGGAAAGAAAGAAAAAACAACATAGAGACGAATAAGTTCTTTTTTCGTTTGTCAATTATCAGTTTCAGTTTCAGTTTGGAATATCTTCATTGCACTCCGGACATGTCCATAGGTGCTCCGATCTACTTCGCAATATCTCCAACAGCATCCAGCGACTGACCGTACCAGTTCTATTTTGATTGATGAGCCGACTCGTATACCTGTTGTACCGTTCTTTTCTTGCCACTATCAATTATCACTTCAGGAGTAGTCATGGCGCCTAATATGGCACATCCGAATGATTTTTTGCGTGAAAGCTTGATTTCCTTATCACCAGTTTCCTTCGCCAATCAGGCGAGCCGTACTCTTACTTCAGAGTTAGACGACTGATGAAAGAAGACTTGTCTGCAGTATCTATGGCGTGGAATCAGTGGCAGCTCGTCATTAAGGGCCAGTGGGTCGGCCCCACCAAATATAATGTGTAACGTGTATTTATTATTTAATAAATTAAAATATAACATAACCCAAAAGCATGATTATTCCGAAAATTTATGTCTGGCCCCACCAACAAAAATGAACACGAACCGCCACTGCGTGGAATACTGTACCGAAGGTTGCAAGAGACAGTAGAGCATGAAAAACTACTAATAATTCAATTTCAATTTGGAATATCTTCAAAGCACTCATTAAATGTCTATAGCCATAGGTGATCTGATCTCCTAGCGCAATATCTCGAAAATCGTCCAGAAACTAACCGTAGCAGTTTGATGTTATTGAATTGTAGTGTTATTTTCTGGTCACTTCAATCTTGAATCCAATAAGTCCTCGTTTTGACCACCTCGATAAGGGTGTTCAGAATGTCAGCTCTATGCATTGACTGACCACTCGATATGGTGGAAGAGCCAGACAGCCTGTTTGTTCTCTCATTGTTATCGTCTTAAAATGTGTTTATCTGACTTCACTTTTTGTTTATCTGTTTATCGTATCCTCTATTTGTCCGTCTTGTGCTCTACCAGAATGTTCAACTTGGTATATCCTGTATCACTTATTGTCTATCTGTCTTACTTTTTAATATCTGATCCGATCAGTTTCTATATGTCAGTCATCAACACTGTCTATCTGTTCTCATCATTGTATATTTAACCTCATCACTGTCTATCTCCAGTTTTATGTCCAGACATATATCAGAAACATTGAATATCAATGAATCAACTGATTCAATCACTCGCATTGAGTTGATAAATTAATATGATCCTCATCAGGGGCGGCTCGTCATTAAGGGCCAATGGGGTCTGGACCCACCATTAATTTAAAGGGGGAAACTTCCCGAATAGACAAATAATAGTAAATACTTCAAAAACCATGATTTTTCAGGAAACTTTGTGTCTGGCCCCACCAAGAAAAATGACTATGAGCCGCCACTGATCCTCATCATTGCAATTCAGTGAATAACCATGTCTGCTTTCATTTATTATTTGTACATGAAGATCTCAGTGACAGTGTCAGAAACAATAGCACCGGCGAAGATTCACGATATAATTCGTTTTTCTCACTATATGTTGTATCAAACTATTCGCACTATATGTTGTATAAAACTATGGTTTAAAAGATGGTTTAAAAGCCGAAGGATTGACTTCATTGCACCGGGTTTTATCCCATACGGCTTGGTCTCTCTCCGCAGAACTGGCACACCACCTGCCGAGAGTATTGCACAAAGCACGAACTCCGTAGCTCCACCAACAATCCTAGGGGTCACTGGCAAAAAACTGCACTCGTGAACAGAATGGCGCGGTCCGGACTCGAACCTACGACCTTCGACTCACAAGGCAAAGGGCTTAACCACTTAGCCACAGATACCCAAAAAACTATGGTGTTGTTCTCTATATATATTTTATGGTCTTTTTCGTCTTTACAGGCAGTCAATTGGCAAGTGTTTCACTGTGACAACTTCTGAGTTTTCACTTGTCTCTCTTGTCTTTCAGCTCATCCCTAAGTCTCTCTTCAAAAGATTATGCGCCTTTGCGTAAAGTTGTTTTTCATATATCTCGATCATCAGCAAGTTTTTCCCATTTGCTGGGACCGATAGAAAAGTTAGTCATTAAGGCCTTGCTTGTGTTGTTCTCTATATGTTGTCATATGTTGGAACTAATTAAACCACTATTGTTATACCACTATTTTACTTATATTTGAACTAACCTGTATAGCTGGAGTAGCTCTACAGACGATCGTCACCGGCATGTTCTTGAAAACATAATAATTAGGCTCAGGCTGAAGCTCCCACTCAGGAAGACCCTGCGTCAATGGATCGCTACTTCCAAACGGGTAGTCACCTGAAAAATAAAAAAGTATCATAATATTAAACTTAATAAAATTACTGTAGATTTAGGTTTTTCTCAGTTTATGTTTCGTCACCCGGTACGAATTTAAGTGTAGTTATTGCGCTTAATATGGCGCATCTGATTGATTTTTGCACGAAAACTTGCTTTCCTTCTGTTCTCATTAGTGCCCCTCGACATTCAGTCAAGCCTTTTGTGACTTTAGATATACTTGTAATTTAGGTTACAAGTAAAGCATCACAGTCGTATGCAGTCTTATTTGTTCCCCAGCTGACCTCCAACTCCGGAATTTCCACAGCACTCAGTCACAGTCGGATGACCCTATACAAGAACTTGAGTGGAAGCCGCAAGGAAATCAGAAAATAGGACGTTCTAAACAGACTGAAAGACGGAATCCTCTTGAGAAACTGAAGGAGGCTGAACTATCCTGAGAAGGCATAATGAAAACAGCCAGAGACTAGGAAAAGTGTTGAGGGTCCTATGCTTCACAAGCAGCTTAGAGCAATAATAAGTAAGTACGCAAGTAAGCAGAAAGCCGCAGTGTAGCGCAGTTCTTAGTGACCTCTCTTCTTAGGAAAGTGGTCTGGGCTCAATTCAACAGTGAACGTGAACTTTTTTCCGACTGTAACGGCTCTCATGTCGACACAGCCTCAATTAGGTATAAGGAAAAGCACTGGGTGGCCGACGTGATGTTAACCACATCACCCATCGTGTGCCGACGAAGGTCAATTAAAAATGCAGGCATAACACAGTATTACCCAATATACCTCAAGGAATAAAATGAGTTCCTAAAAAAATAAGTAAACGCAGTCCTTGAAGCCATCAATAACTACAGCAAAAAATGTTCTATAGGGTCAGACAGTGACAATTAGTAACACACAAAAGTATTTCCAGTCATGTTGAGCCCTAACTTGTCACAATACAGAATGAAGGAAATCTTAATCAATTATTTATACAACACAGACTGATATTTGATGGCTAGTTTGGAAATCATTGATTGTGCGTGCTGGAAAACAAATGATTATTCTTAAAATATTTGACTGCTATCTTTGGTTGTGGTTCTTTAAAAATCTGGTCTGTCAATCGATTCTCTAGACTCAGATTTTGTCTAGAATCGGCATGCTTCTTGCCAACCGAATCCTTCCGTCATTACCAGATTGTTTGCTGCTGCGTGCATTCCAGCGTTTATGAGCAAGAACTATCAGTTACTGCCAACAGTAGGACTAATCAAGGTCCTCGTTGTAGTCGATGGAGGTAAACAGTACTGGACGTTCCTTGGGGATACGTGACAGAAAGACGAACGAAAGACAGAGATGTATCAGAGGTGGGTGTAAATATAGTAAGTGTACACTATATCAATCCAAGCAGGCAAGAAGATATTCATGATATAATTAGCCATCCCGTTCAGTGCACAGTCAGATACACAGAAAACTCAAGAAAATTGAAAACTGTTAAGAATAAAGGGTTTTAAGGGTTTTAAAGCCGAAGGACGCCCGCCTGCCCAGCGCGTTCGCATCGCGTTGGACTTAGAACGCCTTTTAGACAATGAAGAAAAAAACAATATGGACATTCTACAAGATTTGATGATATGATTTTCAGAAATTACATCATGATTTGGAAACTGAAATATTTTGGACACAGTAAAGGTCACATTTGAACAGACAGACGCACAGAGAGAGAGAGAGCGAGAGCACAGAGAGAGAGAGAGAGAGAGAAAGAGACAAACCGAATTTGAGATAGAGCAAATAATAAATGTCATGGTGCTTGGAAGACGAGGGTGTAAAGAGATATACACAGAGAGAGAAAACTAGAGAGAGAAAGAGAAAGATTGAGAGAACGAGAGAGAAGGCAATATTAGATGGCATGGTATTTGGAAGACAGGTGTAGAGAGACAGAGAGAGAGAGGGAGAGAGAGAGAGAGAGCGTGCGGACAATAATAAATGGACAGTGTTTGCAAGACGAGGCAGATAGCGAGTAAGACAATGGTAGCAACACTGATCACAGCTATAGATAACTTTGAATAAAACGAGTCATTCAAACAGGCAGTAATGACAGCGACGTTCTGCAAGGACATGGTACTTGTAGACACTCAGAAATAGACTGCATAGGGAAGTTAACATAATATTAAACAACAACGTAATGTCACTATTTCAGGTATGTTTGTGACTTCAGGTGTGTTTGTGACGTAGAGGTTAGGTGCCTGCCCTCGTCTTCACAGGTACTCGGTTTTCTCCTCGTAGAGTTACCAAGATATTTTACCAGAGATCCCTGATCTTAGTATAAGTGAAATCGAGTTCCTAGTCCTATCGGAGACGGACGATAAAGCATAGGTCCCGTGTTCAAGGTTAGCACGTCAAAAGAACCATAGGCAGTTCAAAATCGAGAAGAGCAAGATGAAAAGCTGCTGACGGCAAAATTCATTAGAAAAATAAAAATAAAATTCTTACAAAATATTTTCACCATCTTCCTAACTGCGTCTGGGACTCTCGTCGGTGTTACTACGGAGTTCGTGCACTGTCGCTGAGATCTTCATAAGTAAGAAAGAGCTCGTCATACAGATGGTTACTCACCGAAGTGCAATGATGATGGTCCTACCAATCAATCAAAACCACTATGTCATTCAAAATCCCTGAATGTTCAGGACAGGATTACAAAGATATGGCACTCAGATGTACACGAATATGTTGGACTACATTTTACTATGGAAATGCTACAAGCAATGAAATAAACAGTTCAATATCTAAAAACCTTGAAATGGTAACCGTCTTTGTTCGTGAACTCTTCGCCATGTTCGATAATAAAATAGCAGTAGAAGGTGAAACTCATTGCGTTTGAGTGGGCTTGTGTGACAGTTCACCACGGCCATATTGGTTCTATATTCTTTCATTGCCACCTTCATTTGACAGATATTTGCACGGACATTGTTTGTCTTAAGAGTGTGTCCGTCGGGTTGTCTTCAGTCAATATATAATATTTTTTTAAACCGATTAAAAACTTTAAACCAGTTCCCCCATTTTTAAAACTCCAGGCAGAGTCGGCGCTGCAAAAATGAACAATCATGGCATAACAACATTTTAACTGAAACCGAATTGTTACTGTCTGCACATGATGTCTTAAAAACTGTTTGGATTGAATCAGAAAGCGTTTTATTTCGTTCTCTCCTGTCGCTCTCCTTTCCATACCATCTTATTTAAGTTGTCTGTGACAAAAAAGTTGTGCAAACAATGCAGCTATTCTACTTAATAGTGTATTATGATGATCATCATCGTGATCCTCATCAATATCATCATCATTCAATATCGTCATTATCATCATCACGGTCATCATTCAGCATGTCCCTTCCAGAACATCGTTTTCAAACATCCTGACTTCATGGCACGGTAGAGCGTCAACATCTGAGTTGATAGCAAACACCAACGACATATATTTGTGGAGATCCATGATCGCCTACGCCAGCCGGCACGGCGTCTGATGATGATGAGATTTCCTAGGTCCCTGCCTCAATCACCTCTTGCGACATGCCTTACAGGTCGAAGTTACTTTCTTTGCTCCCCTTGCGAGCCCTAATCTCACACAAGTGTGGCTTATATCCCATGAAACAAATACACCTCATTACTGTTTGAGAACCGATCTTCCTTTTCAACGTGATACTGTTGAAACACCATCATTTCCCTGTAATTACTATCATTTTGTCAGTACATTTATACACTTCATTGTATATTTGAGACCTATTGCTCTCTCTCTCTCTCTCTCATCGATATGTTTTAGAATCACTGTTCAGGTTTACGTTTTTCTAATAACTCTCAGCAAACTCCCTTTCTTTTAGCTATTTCCGTTACCTGCGTCTGTGTAAATAAGATTACTGACCTAACATAATATATTTCTCTCTTCTTTACTGTGTTTGCTTATCCCTGTCTGGACAAAGACCTTTGATCGAAACGCGACTTTTGGTATCTGTATTTAATTCTAAAACAAGATATCTCCATTCATATACTTTTTTTTTTTTTTTTTCATTATTCAATTCCTTTACAGGTAGCACAAACCGACTGATTTATGCAAGATGCAGTTAAATGAATTATGTTTACTTTTCCCCAGCTCTCCAGGCATATATTTAACGAAACACAAGATGTCTTATTTTAACATTGACTATACAAAGCTATCTAGGAAGATTATGGCAAAAAGTGAGTCGGCTGTGTAGATTTTGCATAAAACTTTATATTCTTTTCAATTTTATCACAGTCGATTCTCTTATCTATTTTTTCTTCTTCTTCTTTTCGTTCGGTTTCGTATGCTCGTCTAAACCATGAGATGGGTTGCCTCTATGAAGCTGCATGTCAGTTGGAGTTCCTCGAGAGTTCCCCATAGCTTGCTCTGTAAGCTTCTTTCATGAGGCCATGTTTCGTTTCGTTGGTGTATGTATGATGGACATGACTGCAGGATGTGTTCTGGACTCTGTGTTTTAGTCTGGCATGCCCACTGTGCAGTCTGGGCAGGCTTTATTCTTTGCATTTGATGGTTGAGCATGCAGTGACCTGTTCTTATGCGAAAAATGTGTACAAACTGAAATGAATATTCGGACTTCAGTACCTTTGGTAACATTCAGAGCTGACGTCGGTGCTAATGTGTAAGTATTCTGACGCTGATGCTTTCAATGAATTTAAAAGAGTTATCACCTATTAGTGCAAGCTGAGCACAGCCACCTCGATTATATTCAGGTAAAAAAATATGTTCTATTTCCAATAGCACAGGTAGGGGTAGGATAAAATGAAGTTGTATAAAACTAAAAATATAGAAAAACCATCTTGATAGTATGAGATATATTGTGGGGAAACGATGATATGTTCGTATTTTTCATTGACTATCAACACACGATGTCATGGGCGTCCATACTTTACGGCAAGGGGGAGGTGAGGAAGTGCCACCCATTGAGAAAATGACTTTTTGAAAACACAGTTTTATACGACTCTGGTCTTATTCCCACGTAGTAAACTACCAACTAAATTGTTTTTACTTCATTTTGCTCCCTCCTGAAAAAAATGTTGGGGACGCCTATGCATGAAGGGTGATGTAGTGAACATTATTCCGGTCATCTTAACTTCCCAGTGCTTTTCTTGTACCAAACTGAGGCTGGGTCACCTTACTTTTCTTGTACCTAACTGAGGCTGGATCACCTTACTTTTCTTGTACCTAACTGAGGCTGGGTCACCATCCTTTTCTTGTACTCAACTGAGGCTGGGTCACCTTACTTTTCTTGTACTCAACTGAGGCTGGGTCACCTTACTTTTCTTGTACCCAACTGAGGCTGGGCAGAGCCAACTATAAACTACTGGGCCTTCGGGCTCAGGTAAGAATTGTGGGAAATCAGACCCCAACTACACCACGTGACCTCGCATTCCAGTATTGGTGTATATAGACGAATTCATTTTAAAATCAACACAAAATGCTAACTCGAAGTCATATTATCCAACAAGTTAAGTTTAACAATAAGGAATATCAATATAATGAATATGTTTCACCAACAAATAACCATAGACTCACCGAATTGAGTAAAATTGCAAAAAGCGTGCAGTGTTCTATCAAACATCTGTATTTTCCAGATCCCTTTTCTTATCTAGGTCAGGGAATACCGGCCAGTTGTCTGGCCTGTGCTAGAGCCAGGCTGTGGGCTGGGTCACCTTACTTTTCTTGTACACAACTGAGGCTGGGTCACCTTACTTTTCTTGTACCCAACTGAGGCTGGGTCACCTTAGAACCGTTATCGTAAAAAAATGTCCCCATACTGTGGAAATAAATCCCGATCACTCTCTGAAGAAGCGAGTGATCTAAACACTACACTTTGAAGGCTCTCACGAAGTTAGTTGCTTAGTTCAGATACAATACATTTGTTCAACAAATGTTAATACACTCTAATTGCCATGAGAAACAATTTCATGTTTATTTATTTTGTGAAAACTAACAGACTTGTTTGTGAAATCACATATGATAGAAATTCTTGCCACCCGTATGGTGCTGGTGCCAGCAAGGGAAGCAAAGAATAGTACCACTGCGACCAACAAGGCATGTCGTAAGAGGCGATTGATGTAGTGGCATAGGGAAGCTACCTTAGTAAATTAAAAAGCGTAGCAGACATCGGATGTGCTGGCCTACTTGTAGGAGCATAACTGGCATAACATTCAATCGCTCTTAGGCTCAGTTCACATACAAATCACACAGAGGGGTTAACAAGTAGTCGATATGGAGCGTTGGGAGAAGCAGAAGGATAATAAATTCTTGTTAACAGCGTAACGTGTTTAGTGTTATTTATGTCCATGACAATGGAAGTACAAATCAGTCAGTAAAATCTTCATAAACTTAGTTAATACTTATTTGTTTCTTTAGCTACTGTTATATTTGGTAGGCTTGTTGCTTCTATTGAATTATGTGACCTCTTATCGTCTTCATTCGTAATGCCCCATAGCCTATTCAGACCGGTGGGTTTGAGGACAGGAACTAGTGTGCAGGAGGTAGGAGGACCAATTTCTTTCCTCGCGTGTGAAACGTCTTCTTTCCTACTATATCAACCACTTGTTTAACTCCTCATAGCCTCGTTGTGATGTGTAACCCATTAGAGTTTCCTATTCTTGAATAGCATTAATTTGTTTGTTTGATGTTTTCTTACAATCTCCCCACTTTACTGGCTTCGTTGCCATCCTTCCCAAAGTACGAAAATTATAAACCCCACTGTGCACCTACGCCTCAACTGTGCACCTCTGCCTGCACTGTGCACCTCTGCCTGCACTGCTCTCCGTCATGCTGTTTTTTAGTCTCTCTTTCGCCTTCGCTCCGGATATAACTTGTGTGTGTTATTCTGACTTGTCGTTAAGCTTTCTTACATTAAAGAGTTTGAAAACTAACAAACGACTCCCTTGTTCAAGTTACAAAGTTAAATTTAAGATCACATCAAAATCGTTGCCCGGTAAATGTAACCATTTCCTATTTAGTTTGACAAACAAAGTCTGATATCGTCTGCTCTGAAGTCTGCAGGATTCGTGAGCTCACTTAAGCTCAAAGAGATTAAGGTCCGTTTACCAAACTTCTTAATGACAGTAGCGACTATAGAAACGATGACTATCATAATAGTGTCTTAATGGAACAACCCGTTTTGTAAACAGATACATGAGTTAAAATGGCGGGGGTTTGTTCAAATTTGTATCAAATGCTTTCATCTTGACAAGAAGAATTAACCTAATAACCGTTGAGAAATTTAACTTTTTATGTTTTAGTTCGAAAACTTTGAGGTAGTTGACTTTTTAAACAGGAATACTTCATGGAATGAGAATGCAATACAACCAACCACCAATAACAGTATACAATAAAAAAAAAAAAAAAGGTTAGGTACTAGAGCAGGTTAGCTCCCCACCTTTGGACGCTGAAGCTTTCCAGGGGGCGATAGTGGGTTCAGAAGCATTTGGGGTGATTTTTTTATCTCATGATTTTGCAATTGATTAGTCATAAAAAATTTGAATTCTGCATTTTAATTAATCTTATGCCCATCTTACATGATCCATTTTTTCATCAATTTTCTATCTCATGTATATAATCATTTGAAAATTGACCATGTATGACAGAAACATATATCAATTTTCTATGTCAACGTGAAAATAGAGCATGTATATATGTATGGACGGGGGGCGAAGGCAAACTTATAATGGGGAGGGGGCGTTACAAAGTTTAAGTCATGCAAAGTGGGCGGTGGGCCGAAAAAGTTTGGGAATCTATGTACTAGAGCAAAGAGAAGACCAAGAAAAAGATGGATAGACGATATCAAGATCATACTAAATAAAAACGGATATAACACAAGGGTGACTCATCTGGTCCGGGAACGCAAATTAAAGCTCCCACGGCTTCGCTTAACGGCAAAAGTGGACAACCAATTCCATCATCCACCTGGGAAAAGGCAATAGACAATACTTCATGACACATCGCAATCTGTTTCACAACTGAACATACAATAGAACATTCTACAATATACAAGCAGACACAATATGACAATTGTATAGTTTATCAGTTGTCTTTGTCAGTACAAAGCAACATACAAAACATATAATATATATATATATATATATATATATATATATATATATATTAAAGCTTAATCACTTAGCAGTAGACAGCCCAAATACTTCAGAGTTTGAGGGGTTCCCTCTTCTTACCAGCGATGTCTATTCGGATGATTTAACCGTTAGGTGTGTTCTTGTGATGAAGTCAACTGTTGTCTGGAGCTCTGGTGCCATGTAGTTTTCAATGTAGTGACTTAACTATGCGAGGCTGGGTAGGTCGATCAACAGCACACGTTTTATTGGACGGTATAACCATCATATATATATAAGGGTTAAATGAAAGTTATTATGACTTCTGGTGCTCCTTCTGGCCTAGGGTCACCGACTTAAGCACCATTTCAGAGGAAGAGAGGGATTTTATCCCTGACTGTCCTTACTCAAGCTAACGCAAACACAGAATGTCAGCGACGGTCAGCGGCAAAACATCGTACGTCACCCCACTCCTGCATGGCCACCCATCGGAAAAAATATCCCCATGATGAACATGCATATCCCTCATGCAGAATTTGAAACTCTAAACCGGCACAAAACACAGGAATCGGACGGGACAAGTCGAATTCGTCACTACCGGGACTAGATACAACCGCTCGTCGCCATCTTGAAACCGGAAGTCCCTGAGGGTTCTATACTTCCTAATCTGTGATGTTCAATGAATGACTTTAAGATAATTATACAGTTCATTGAAGTTATTAGTGCTGTGATCTGATGACTGATGAGAAAAAATACGATAAAGAAGAAACTAGTACTTCACAGCTGGAAACTAATAATAGAAAGTGGTAATAGATTGGATACACTCTTATGAGACTTAACGATGTAACCAGGTATGCACTAGATGATCTGCCAATAGGGTAATAGAAAAGTCGAGAGACTGAGAAACACTATCAAAGAAGAGTAGTGAAGATTAGATAAGCAATATTAAAGATGAGAAGAGTCGGTCAGTGAAGCAGGGATGGGCTTTTTTAAGTACAAAAATATGGGAGGAGATGAGAAATTTGTGCTAGTCTCTAAGATAGATGTAAAAATGTAGAAGAGAGAAGTTATGATTATGGCATTATTCATCCTAGTTTTCTGTCAGTTCTAACATCACAGGCCCAGAAGCTTCAAAGAACTATGATTTAGGATAGTGACAGAATATACGAAGTTTGAAAGCAATGCCTAGTTCATAAAACAAATTATCTCCATATTTTCATAGCATTCTGAAACATCTGAAAGCTGTATTTTGATTGATTGGTTGATAGGGCTATCATCATTGCACATCGCTGAGTAAAAATGTGTGCTCAGATATCTTTCCTACATTGGAAGATCTCATCGGTAGTTCACGAGCTCTGTATAACCGGCGAGTGTCCCCTGTGTAATTTAGAAGGAAAAAATTTAGGGATGGTGAAAATATTTTTCTGGAATTTTATTATTTAATCTTTATAATAAATGTTGTCCAGGTAGCGGTTTTCCAGCCTGCTCTTCTCGATTTTGAACTGTCAATGGTTCTTTTACGTACTCATCTTGAACACTGCACCTACCTTTTATCGCCCGTCTCTGATAGGACTAGGAACTCGATCTCACCTACACTGAGACCAGTGATCTCTGAAAAAATATCTTGACTGCACGAACCGAGTATATTTGGATCAAAAGGCGAGCATCGAACCTCTGCACCACAGAGTGTGTATTCTGATTATATATTTTTATCCCTGATCCAGAAGCACTTGAGCTTTCAGCTCTTCGGCACGGTGCCATGGACATCGTAACCCTTCGGTTCGGTGCCACGAACACCGTGAATCTGGAGAACCAGACTTTTCTGCCAGCCGCGGAATTGAACCGGCACTCACAGAGGGCTTATCACCCGTCGTTCAACGCGCTACGAACATGCTTGGCTGGCGGGCATTCTGATTATATGAGAACCTTTGTCTGGTACTATTCAATTTGTAAAGCAATCGCATAGGTCTTAAAACGAAGGAACACAAGTTCCCATTGTAATGTGCGGTGCGGTTATATTATGTTATGGTACGTTGCGGTGCGTAGATTTGCATCTCGCTGGCAAATCCAATACTGCACATCTCACGTCAATCTTGGACATTGCTTCTACTTGCCCAATTAGATGACAAGTTAGGAGACAAACTGGGAAGATAAGGCAGTGCAAACACGCTTCATCAAAGATGTCAAAATACACCGTGAATAGCTCTATCTGTGAACACCGGCTATCTACTTCATCAATAACTTCGCAGAGAATCTATTTAAAGCTCCCAGATTATTCATAGATGTTGCTTAGGAGCTGATGTAGCTTTGTGTAGCTCGGTTGAAGTGAATTTGGTTTATCACAAACGTACTGACTGACAGAACAAAAATAACAAAGAGGTCTGGGTATAAATAACAAAAAGACAAGTGATGGGTTTATCAAAGATGTCACATCAAAATACATAATTAAGATAAAGAGAAGAACTAGCAAACAAGAAAAGCAATTCAAATACCTTGGCATGACTATAACATTTGATGGTAAATGTAATCTTCTTCTTCTTTGCGTTCGTTCTTTACGACCAATTTAAATCAATCTTTGTGATATATTTGATCTTTGCCAAGAATGTGTATACGTTGCACATTGGTTTGGTAGGCCCCTAAGCGCATAGACGTGTACATGTTTAGGACACGTGCATCCGATTTCAGCCAACGGTAAATGTAATTATCATCATCGCCGGTTGGGGTAGGCGATAATGGATCTCCACAAATCTCTGTCCCTGATGTTTGCTATCATCTCAGATGTTGACTCTCTTCCGTTTCATGAAGTCAGGCTGTCCAAAATTATCTCTCTGTCTTCCTCTGTCTTATCTCCACTCCATTTTACCGGTTGCACAATGTGTGACTCTCTTCCGTTTCATGAAGTCAGGCTGTCCAAAATTATCTCTCTGTCTTCCTCTGTCTTATCTCCACTCCATTTTACCGGTTGCACAATGTGTGACTCTCTTCCGTTTCATGAAGTCAGGCTGTCCAAAATTATCTCTCTGTCTTCCTCTGTCTTATCTCCACTCCATTTTACCGGTTGCACAATGTGTGACTCTCTTCCGTTTCATGAAGTCAGGCTGTCCAAAATTATCTCTCTGTCTTCCTCTGTCTTATCTCCACTCTATTTTACCGGTTGCACAATGTGTGACTCTCTTCCGTTTCATGAAGTCAGGCTGTCCAAAATTATCTCTCTGTCTTCCTCTGTCTTATCTCCACTCTATTTTACCGGTTGCACAATGTGTGACTCTCTTCCGTTTCATGAAGTCAGGCTGTCCAAAATTATCTCTCTGTCTTCCTCTGTCTTATCTCCCTCATTTTACCGGTTGCACAATGTGTCTAGCCTTCCTTCTAATTCAAGTGCAAAAATGGATTGCTTCTTTCTTAATATTGATAATAAACTTTCTGTGTCTTGACCTCATTCTATGCCTCCATATTTGTCATTTTAGCAATCCGGTAAATGTAATACAGAAAAATAGAATAGAAAGAACCAATCTACGACAGTCTTCTGGAAAATTAAAAACATTGTTTGTTTGTTTGTTTGTTTGTAATGTAGGAAATTAAACCCCATTTGACCCTAAGCACGTCACTTTCAATCTAAGGACGAACCTTGTTTTGGTTATATCAGAGCGTGTAGGCCAACAAACATGAATAATTAGAGTTAACTTCTTCTTCTTCTTCTTTTGTCGTCACACTGCTACCGGGTTGTTGCCCAGTGTCGTGGTTTTCTGTTTTTGTCTTGCGCTGTTCTGGTGGCTTGTGTGATTGTTTATCTTTGCTCTTTCACAGGATTCTGCTACGCCATCTAACCATCTTTCCGTGGTCTTCCTCTTGCCTTCTTTCCTGATGTTCTGTTGTAGAAGACTCTGTATACTGTGGAGTTTGGATGCATTCTTATTAAGTGGCCAAACCACTTCATTCTTTGTTTATCTATGTAATTCAAGCACTGTTTTGTGCCAACTTTCTTTCTTATGCTGATGTTGGTGATTCTGTCTTTTCTTGTGTTGTTGGTAACTTTTCGCAGGCAACGCATTTCACATGTAGTTATTTTTTGTGACTGCGCTTTGCTCAATGTCCATGTTTGGCTCTGGTAACACAAAGTAGGTATAAAAATGCTGTTGATCATCTGAGTTAACTGCTTTCGGAAAATCTAAGTTATAATCTTCTTTTTGTCGATCGTTCTTTTCGGCCATTTTAATCATTCTTATTGTGATATATAAACAGTCTACATCAAGAACGGGTGTGATTCGTCACATCTTCAGCGCCATTTGTAGCTCTGGTGCTTATCCTTCGGTGATGTGTCCGATTTCAGCCAGTGTTTACTGGATTCGCTCTCCGTCAGTCTGTGGCTGTCCCCATCCGACCTGCAAGGCAGTAGGTCAAGCTATAATGACAAATATGGTGTGTAATGAAAGCTTTTAACGGGAAGTGAGAAAGAAAATATTACAGTGGAACCAGTTCTCACATATAGATGTGAAACATGGACAATTAATAACAAGAAATAATAAATAATTAGAGGCTGCAGAGATGTGGTTTTATAGAAGAATTATGCCAGTCTGCATAGCGTGTTCGTAGCGCGTTGGACGACGGGTGACAAGCTCCTTGTGAGTGCGGTTCAATTCCGCATGCTGACAGAAAAGCCCCAAGTTCTCCAGATTTACGGTGTTCGTGGCACCAAACCGAAGGGTTACGATGTCCATGACCCCGAGTCGAAGAGCTAAAAGCTCAAGTGCTTCTGGATCGGAAAAATAAATAGAAGAATGATGAAACTTTCATAGACAGAAAAGATGACAGTATCGTTCTAAAGAAAACAAGCGAGAACAGATCGCTTATAATACACATCAGAAAGAAAGAATCATCATTCTTTAGACATGTTAAGAGATTAGAAACTTAGATACATTTTGACAGCGGGAAAGAAACAGGGAAGGAGAGATGGTGGTCGACAAAACACTAAGCAGAAAGGAGCAGACCACAGTCTTCAGACTTAGAACAGGACAATGAGGTCTCAAGGCACACCTCAATAGAATGGGTCTCAGGGACTCGGCTGCCTGCAACTGTGGAGCAAAAAAGCAGTCTCCTAGAGCACATCCTGCAAGGTTGCACCAGTCAGAGCAGTCTGAGAATGGAAATCTGACCAAAGGAAACAACCCTTCAAAACAAACTATGGGGTAGTCGAATTCGTCACTACCGGGGCTAGATACAACCGCTCGTCGCCATCTTGAAACCGGAAGTCCCTGAGGGGTTCTATACTTCCAAATCTGTGATGTTCAATGAATGACTTAAAGATAATTATACAGTTCATTGAAGTTGAAGACCTCAAGCGCACTGCCCTGTTTATGAAACATACCGTAGTAGTTTCCTAGCAGAAGTTTATCGCAGAAGATGAAATAGAAGATATAAAAGGGACACGATTCTAAAATAATCTGAAATCATAGTACGGTCTTCTTCTTCTTTGCGTTCTTCGTTCTTTACGAGCAATTTTAATCACTCTTTGTGATATGTTTGATCTTTGCCAAGAACGTGTATACGTTGCATATTGGTTTGGTAGGCTCCTAAACGCATAAACTTCTACACGTTTAGGACACATGCATCCGATTTCAGTCAAACCTCCTTAGTCGCCTCTTACGACATGCATGGCAGGTAACAGTGCTTCTATTCTTTACACCCCAAATTTAGGCCCCGGTAACCACTCGGGCGATAGTACAGTGTGAAAACATAACTGTGGTTGCCAGCAACATAGCAACTAACTAGTTGTTAACAAAATTGATTGATTGATTGATAGGACCATCATCATTGTACGTCGGTGAGTAACCATATGAGCTCCGATCTCCTTCTTACACATGAAGATCGCAGCTGCAGTGTACGAACTCCGTAGCACCGGCGAGGGTCACCGATGTAATTTTGAAGATGGTGAAGATATTTTGTAGAAATTTTATTTTTAATCTTTTGTAATGAATTTTGCTTGGGCAGCGGCTTTCCAGCCTGCTCTTCTCGATTTTTGAACTTCCAAGGGTTCTTTTACGTGCTGAAATTCAACAGGGGACCTAGGTTTTATCGTCCGTCTCCAATAGGACTAGGAACTCGATCTCACCTACACTGAGATCAGGGATCTCTGGAAAACATTCTGATGCCTACACGAAGGAGTGAACAGGCTACCTATGGCACGAGAAGCGAGCACATAAACTCTACGCTACAGAGACACCCTATATTAAAATATACCCACGTTCAGATCAAATACAGATCAAGTTAGACAGGACGGTATCTTCTACGTAGCATCCACTTTTTTGTATCTTATTTTTAATGTATTTTTTCTCAAAGACGATGCACGGAGATTGAGGCCGCATTAAAATTGGGTGCGGTTTATTTTCAACCTCACTAATAATCATTTGATGTGTATACCTGTGTATACCTGTGGTACCAGTTCTTCCACAACCAAAACACCTGTTGCAGACTTGATTAGCGTCAGATGATTAATGATGTAGCTAGCGTAAGGTAAATTATAATTTCAGTTCACGACAAGCTGTATGACAAAGTCGACAGGCTGTAACTGACTCTTGTCGTGTCTATTATACATTTCATTAAAAGGAAAGTTTGAAAGCAATAGGGTCGTGATGTGATCCTTCCTTTGTTGCATAGGCGTATGCAAGCGTGACTTGAAGGTGTTTGACGGGAATACACAAAACTAGGAGGAGCTGGCTAAAGGCAAGTTCAACCAGAGACATGTTCTAAAAATATAATTATTTTAGCGTGATATTTGCTTTACTTGTCATATGTATTTTCATGTTATGTTATAGGGGGTCTATGTGAATAAGTGGTGACTACGTCCTTTTGCCTTGCGAGTCGAAAGTTTGAATTTGGACCGCGTCGTTCTGTTCACGAATGCATTTATTTTCAGAGACTCCTATGATTGTTGCCGAAGGTACGGAGCTCGTGCTTTGTGAAATAGTCTTGGCAGGTGGCATGCCATTTCTGCGGAGAGGGAATTTATGACAGTCTATTACAGTTTATGAATCATCCATTTATTTCTCAATATATTTGTTGGTGTTGTAAATTTTAATATTCTAAAAGCATGTATTTTTTAAAGATGGCCGCTGTTGTTATGGCAACCATACACCTTTTTTTAAAAACATTAAAATAGATCTGTATCCTTAGCTTAAACGTGCCCATTATAAAATAATTGCTCTAACTTAATTAATAAAGAAAATTATTTTTTTCGGAGTCAAATTCTTAACGATAGAAAATATTTTATAGAGAATTCTAAAATTTATTGAGAGAGAGAGAGAGAGAGAACGACAAATATTGAAATCCTTTAAGAATATGTCTAAGGTTAGTGGTATGGGTATAATATAACAGTTTGTGTGGAATTGTTTCCACTGTAACGGTTCTCAGGTCGACACATCCTTAATTTAGTACCTGGAAAAGCACTGGGAAGTAAAGGAAGCTGCAGTGATGCTGACCACATCACCCATCGTGTGCCAACAGTCAATGAAAAATACGGGCCTAACACCATATTTTTTTCCCGATCCAGAAGCACTTGAGCTGAAAGCTCTTCGGCTCGGTGTCATGGACATCGTAACCTTCGGCTCGGTGCCACGAACACCGTAAATCTGGGGAACCTGTAGCTTTTCTACCAGTCCGCGGAGTTGAACGCGCACTTACAGAGGACTAGTCACCAGTAGTCCAACGCGCTACGAACACGCTGGGCACGCGGGCGGCCTAACACCATATTACCCTATAAATCACGTGGTATAAAAAGAGTACCTTTACTTTTTATTTTAATAAGAGTATGAACGAGTCGTCCAGGATAGAACTGTGTGGAGAAATTGTTTACACTCCCTATGTAACGTATAGCAACATAGAAGGAATACTAAACAGTACATTTTTTACTATATTGAATCCCATTATCTCGTTATCTCTAGAGCTCTTCTTTGTATTCATTAACATTCTTCAAGTGTCCTTACAAATATCTTTCATTTTCTTCACTGGTGGTTACTTTGGCATGTCTCTACACTTCTAAACTTAATGACTTTACATTTTCTGCACATTTTCTTAGTCTAATTGTAAACATATATTGCTGTCAAGTACAAGTCTAACGGCGAATTGTTCACATTATTTCAACTTGGTGACACTTACAACCTCTTTGATGTGAAAAGGACAACAGGTCTGGTCAACTTTTTCTTCTTTAAAGCTATGTATCTGACCTCTTTAGTTATGTTTTAAATTTTAGTTTGCTCTTTTAACTCTAACATTGATTGATAGGAGCATCATCACTGCACTTCAGTATGTTACAATGTGTGCTACGATCTATTTCTTACACAGAAAGATCTCAGCGGTAGTGCACGGACTCCGTACCACCGGTGAGGCTGCCCGATGTAATTTAGAAGATAATGAAATTATTTTGCAGAAATTTTATTTTGTCATTTTTCTAATGAATTTTGCCAGGCTAGCCGCTTTCCAGTCTGCTCTTCTCGATTGTGAAATGTTAAGGCATCTTTTACGTGCCCAACTTGAATATGGGACCTGCATTTTATTGTCCGTCTCCGGTAGGACTAGGAACTCGATCTCACGTACATGGAGATCAGGAATCTCTGGACAAAAATATATCGATAGCTTCATGAGGGAGCAGATCGAGTATCTTTGGAACGAAAGGCGAGCACCGAACCTCTAAGTTACAAAGACCCCGTTTAACACTTTCTATAACAACATTAAAAACACGTTAGAGCACGTTGATTTCAAGAATATTGTTTTTCAAGGTGAATACTCTGAAACTTTATGTAATATAACTCATATTTTAAGCACCTGCTCATTATTTCCTGTAACCAAATATGCAAAGTTTACATAACACTTTTCTAAAAAATAACGTATTAACGTCTAAAAGGGAATGAATTGACTTCATTGCATCGAGTTTTACCCCATATACATATGGTTAGATCACTCTCCACAGACATGACACGCACGCTTCTTTCCGAGAGTATTGCTCAAAATACGAACTCCGTAACTCTGACCAAAAATCTTAAGGATCTCTAGGAAAATGCAGTCGGGAACAGAACGACCCGGTCCGGATTCAAACCCTCGAAATTCGGAACAGATTGGTTAACTTAAGCATGGGCAAGCGAGCTCAGACTCTTTCTATTGGGAGACACGCGCTTTATCTATCTGAATTAACCACTGTTTTATATATATATATGTGTCAGAGTGTGTACACGCTAGCGCACGAGTGTGTGTTTGTGTTTGACCTGTAAAAACTATGCACCATTACACGACCATTAGACTGATTGTAAACACTATGTTCTTCCCATCGGAACTATATATATATATATGTATAATTAAGACTAACAACAGAAAATACTGTAACTATACTCTGGTTGATCTATTATGCAACAACAGTGTTGCTTATTGAGAACAACTATTATTATTATATAAATACTGTAACTATACTCTGGTTGATCTATTATGCAACAACAGTGTTGCTTATTGAGAACAACTGTTATTATTATATAGTCACCGATAATAAAAACAATGGCTCGAATTTATTGACACCAAAATAGAACAGGCAGAAAGAAATACTGTACATATTAGAAGCGTGAAGAAAATGCAAAAAAATACATAGAAAGCTCATCACATGTGAAATGAAATGCTTGAGAAGGTGGTGGGGGTCACCAGGAAAGATAGATTACGAAATGAGGACATCAGAAGCAGAGTGGGCACAACTTCATGCACAGTATACATTGAAAGATAACAAATGCAGTGGTTTGGACATTTAATGAGAATGGAATATAACCAACCACCAATAACAGCATACAATAAAAAGAGATCAGGTACTAGAGCCAGGGAAGTCCAAGAAAAAGATGGAAAGACAATATCTCTCTCTCTCACTCTCGATCCCCACCTAGACCGATGTACCAGTTTTTCTCGTGAATTCTGCGATAGACAATAGCAAGACCACACTAAATAAACACGGATATAACACAAAAATGGCGACTCATCTGGCCCTGGAACGTAAATTAAAATTCCCACCCCTACGCTTAACGGCAAGAGTAGACAACCAATTCCATTATTTACCTGGGGAAAGACAATAGACAATAGAAGTTAATAAAAAAAATCATATCACAGAAAGAAAATGTGTACAATATTCTGACTACACCAAATAAAATATGACAATCTGTTCAAGAAAGTATTAGAAGGAACTCGAGACAGAAAGGCAAGTTGGACGATAAACGAAAATAGATAACAAAGAACAATCGTTCAGAGCCTGACACCAGGGACAGACACATACATTATTTGAGATCCATTGCAGTCACTCTTCGATCCAGGAAGGTTACCATTATGATTATATTTGATATAAATAACAGTCAAAATAACATCAGAACAAGTGATATACCACGGCAGGGAACATAACTCAACACCAGCTTCCTCGGGCACTCAATATCAAAGTTCAAGATCATCACGTTCACAGGGGCATCGCCAGAATCTTGACTCCTAGTTCCACACCAGACACGGCATAGAATCTGACCTAAGGGATACCATCCCGTTTGAGGCGTGGTACCGGGCCAGCGTTATCGTCCCTGATGACGAATGACGTCATGAAAGAATGTTTTGAAGGGTAGACAAGCAACCATTATATTTGAGATCAAAGTAGAAGAGGAATTTTACAGGAAATGATTTCCAGTGCTCAGGATTTCTGACTTATCTGTAGCACATGTCATCATGTTACTTTACGATCTAACGTCAGTTTTATGTTATAAAATGGGGAAAATATAACGCAATGTTATAATGAAATGAAAATCGTGGCATATCCTTTACAGGACGTAGCCATCAACCATAGTAAACAAGTCGTTGATTTTCTAGGCACCACTTATACGTTCAGTAGTTTGCAATTACTTTCTGAACGGTGAGGTCTACTTTTACCTTTTGTAAAAATCCCACGGAAACGAATTTACTTCCAAACTTGCCCACCGTGAGGTTTGAACCAGGTACGCTTGGGTTTGTGATCGAGCTGACTACGGCTTGAGCTACAGACGCTGACAATGTTATAATACTCTAAGTTAAATCTTGGAGGTGAAGTATTGAGCTAGAGTTAAAGCTTTGCGGTATCAAGAAAACATAGTGTTAGACAAGATTTGATATTATATTGATATAGAATTGATATAGTATTAATATTATCTGTGAGCTTGCCGTCTTCACAAGAAGTTCTTCTTGTTTTGCGTTCGTTCTTTACGACCAATTTATTCACTATTTGTGATATGTTTGATCTTTGCCAAGAACGTGTATACGTTGCACATTGGTTTGGTAGGCTCCTAAACGCATAAACTTCTACACGTTTAGGACACATGTATCCGATTTCAGCTAAACCTTCTTAGTCGCCTCTTACGACATGCGTGGCAGGTAACAGTGGTTCTATTCTTTACACCCCAAATTTGGGCCCTGGTGGCAAGAACTCGGGCGGCAAGAAGTTAATTTCCGCCTTATGGGGAAGATCAGAGTGTAGTGTCGACTTGATCACGGCCAAAGGGTGGGGACCTTCATACAGCCAATAGGCAACTCATTATCATCATCAGGTGCTGTCTCCGCATTGAAGGTTGGCTGCAATGAATCTCTAGCATCCTTGTCTTTCGCCTTGGTGTTGCACTCTGCCAGACTATATCCTGTCCATTTCTTTAAATTTCCTCCCACGTATCTCTCGGTCTTCCTCTTGCTCGGTCTTCCTCTTGCTCTTCCCCCCAACTTTCCCCTCTAGTAAAGATTTTATCAAGGTGTCATGCCTTTTATGTGCCCAAAATACTTTACTTGTCTGAATTTTATTTCTCTTAATAGTTGTTTCTTCATGTCTAGTTTTCCTAAAACGTGTTTATTTGTCTGTTTTTCTGTCCATGAAACCCTGTCTATTCCTTTTATAATAGGCAACTGCATACATTTAAACAAATTTCGAGCAGCTCTGGTTGGAAAGAATGGCAACGCTCGGAGTTTTTACACATTTCAAACGTACCTGGGTCCATACGTTGCAGCACCACCGGGTAGGGTCCAATTTAAAACCAGGAGTTAATTTTTACTGTTTTTGCTTGCTGGTCAATGAATTCTGATAATCTTTTCTTCCTTGTGTTCGTTCTTATCAACTAAGTTAACCACTCTTTGTGATCTGTGTGGTTTGCACCGAGAACAAAGGTACGTCGTGATCGGATTTTTTAGACACATATTTTGTGTAAGGACAGTAACTGTCTATAAACAGAGCGAGAATGGTCTGTATCGTAACTACTGCTACCTTGCTTAAAGAGTTTCTATTATCCGATATCGATGAGGACGTCTTATTGAAAGTGTTGGACAATTTTTTCACCAGAAGATCGCTAAAACAGATACATTGATAAAGGTGATAAAGGAAGACTGCAGTAACACTATGTAGGGACGGCGAAACTATGTTATATAGCACTGCCTCCTCGCATGTTCCATAACATGTGTTTTTGTTAAATGCATATATGCTATGTATAAATTTGGTTATTATTCCGCCAGTATGGTTCTAAGGGCATGCAAGGGAAGCAAAGAATAGTACCACTGTGACCTACAAGGCATGTCGTAAGAGGCGAGTGATGTTGTGCCTAGGGAATTAAATAAAAATCATCGCAGAAATCGGATGTGCTGGCCAGGCGCATAACTGAAACAACGTACAATCGCTCTTAGACTCAGATCACATATAAATCACAAAGAGTGATTTAACAAGTGTTCGATATGGAACATTCGAAGTAGAAGATTCTTCTACTTTTTTCTTATTTGTTTTTTCCCTTTCTATTTTTTTTTTTTTACATTATTTTCATGTTTCGTTTTTAGTCCAATATTTTTATACCCGCAATATTATTACGACCCTCTCACTATAGGCGGCAAATGCATACCAGAGCTTAGATACGCAGACGATACAGTATTATTATCCACCTTCAAAGAAGGTTTGGAAAACCTAATCTTGACGACCAAGAAACATAGTGAAGACCAACATCTATATTTGAATACACAAAAACAAAAATCATGTCAACTGACAAAGCAAAAGGCTCACCTAACATCCAAGTAAACAATGAAGAACTCCAATGTGTAGAGAGCTACGAATATCTGGGCTCAATAATTAACAATAACGGTGATTGCTCCAAAGAGATCTCAAGAAGATTGGCAATAGCAATCAAGAAGTTAAACACAATGAAGAACATGTGGCAAAACACCAGAAAAATACTAAAATTAAAAATATTGAAAGCATGCATTTTCCCAGTGGCTACTTATGGTTGTGAATCATGGACTATTACACAAAAATTAAGAACGAAAATCCAGTCCTTCGAAACTAAATGCTACAGAAAGATCCTACGAATACCATGGACAGAAAAAAGAAAGAACACTGATGTCCTGAAAGAACTAAATGTTAAAGAGAATTGGCTGATAAACAACATACTATACAGAAAAATTATATACTTTAATCACATCAAACGTCACGATGGTCTGGAAAGAACAATACTAGAGGGCAGAGTCCCAGGACGCAGAGGCAGACCAAGAAGAAGATGGCTACAAGATATTAAAGAAACCATGAACATGACCATCGACGAAGTGGGTGAACTGGCAAGAGACAGAGTGAATTTCAGATGTGCTGCAAAGAGAGCAACGTCCTATAAAGAATACGCACCTTGATGATGATGATTTTTATAATAGAACAGTTACGGATTTATTATCTGGCTGTATATGTTATCTCTGTCGTGTAGGAAGTCTAATGTCTTCGCTTCTATTTTATCCTTTGCTAGATAAAGGCTTTTTGATCGAAACGTGTTTGTATACTGATTTTTTACTTTGTAACACTAGAGTACTAATACTACGTTTCTACGTGTTTGGCCATAGTTGCGCATACATAGCAAAACTACGAACAACACAGTCGAACAAATATTCTATTTGTGCTGGACAACCAAAACATATTTATTTTACCTTACAGAACGCTTTTCATAGGTTGAGTAAGGTAAACCTGACTTTGTTAAACTTGACATTTATATCATGTCTTGTTTTTTTTTCTTATCATCGCTTTCGTTCGTACTGTTAGCAGCTATGCACTTTTTTTTCTTGGAATAATCTTAGGCAGATCTTTGAGTATCGTTTTACAGTATTTTGTGTTTGGAGAGTGATTCATTGTTGAGTTATTATGCAGGTGGTGTCTTAACGTCCGAGTGGTTACCGAGGGCTCAAAATAGGGGTAGAAAGAATAGAACCACTGTTACCTGCCACGCATGTCGTAAGAGGCGAGTAAGGAGGTTGGGTTGGGGCTAGCTATCCAACCCTGTAAAAATCACTAGAAAGCTACAGAAACCACATCCAAGGAATATTCATAGCTTGCTACCCGAGGAAAGATCACGCAAGGAGGAACTCATTGCAAGAAAATGGGTAGAGATCTGGAAAAGAACGTCTTGGATAGGCGGGCTTGGAAGGCCTTGGTTGTGGACCTATGCCTCCCTGGGGGCGAAGGGTGATGAAGAAGAAGAAGAGGTGTCTTAATAGCAATCTTTGCCCATGTGGTGCCGGGGGCGCAAGGGAAGCAACGAATAGTACCACTGCAACCTACAAGGCATGTTGTAAGAGGCGATGTAGAGACCTAGGGAAGCTACCTTAGTAAATAAAAAGCGTCGCAGAAATCGGATGTGCTGGCCTACTTGTAGGCGCATAACTGGCACAACGTACAATCGCGCTTAGGCTCAGATCACATACAAATCACACAGAGTTGTTAACTAGTGGTCGATATGGAGCGTTCGATGAAAAAGAAGTTGTGTTGGAGATTAAAGTCTTTTTAACTCTTACAATACGACAATCCTCTTGACAAACCGGCCTGACTGTATCTTAGGTTCAGGCGACATACAAATCACACAGAGTGGTTAACAAGTTAAATAACTAGATGTATCTGTGTAGATAATCTGTAACTAGATGTATCTGTGTAGATAATCTGTAACTAGATCTATCTGTGTAGATAATCTGTAACTAGATGTATCTGTGTAGATAATATGTAACTAGATGTATCTGTGTAGATAATCTGTAACTAGATCTATCTGTGTAGATAATCTGTAACTAGATGTATCTGTGTAGATAATCTGTAACTAGATGTATCTGTGTAGATAATCTGTAACTAGATGTATCTGTGTAGATAATCTGTAACTAGATTCTCTGTGTAGATAATCTGTAACTAGATGTATCTGTGTAGATAATCTGTAACTAGATGTATCTGTGTAGATAATCTGTAACTAGATGTATCTGTGGATAACTGACTAGATTATCTGTAGATATCTAACAGATGATCTGTGAGATAATCGTAACATCATCTGTAGATAATCTGTAACAGATTCGTAGAATTGACAGATTATCTGTAATCATAGATGTATCTGTATAACACATGTATCTGTGTAGATAATCTAATAGATGTATCTGTAGATAATTGACGAGTATCTGTAGATAATCTGACAGATGTATCTGTGATACTGACAGAGTATGAGATAATCTGTAACAATATCTGTAGATGTACTAGTCATCTGTGTAGATAATCTGATAGATTTACTAGATGTCTTACTGAGTATGAGCTGTATAATACAGTCCTATTTCATAATATTTGATATAGTGAGAGACATGGTTTAGATTGTGTTTTCTTTAATCAAACGGCTAACTGGAGGATTGTGATCAGTGGCGGCTCGTCATTAAGAGCCAGTGTGGCCGGGCCCACCAAAAATACGGTGTAACGTGTATTTATTATTTTATACATTAAAATATATCCTAACCGAAACCACGATTTTTCTGAAAATATATGTCTGGCCCTACCAACAAAAATGAAAACGAGCCGCCACTGATTGTGATCAACACCACCTCGACTGCTTTTTCGTCTTTTTTATACCCAATTGATTGATTTATTGATGGAAAGGACCATCATCATTGTACTTCTGTGAGTAGTCATGTGTAGTACGATTTTCTTCTTACACAAGTAGATCTTAACGGGGATTTCTACGAGCTCCGTAGCACCGGCAAGGATCTCCGATGTAATTTAGAAGATAGTGAAATATTTTGAAGGAATTATTTTTTTTTAAATCGTCTTTCTAATGAATTTTTCTCTGGCAGCGGTTTTCCAGCCTGTTATCGATTTTGGTTACTTCATGGGCCTAAATTATGCACGAGATCTACGTTTTATGATACGTCTACGATAGGACTTGGAACTCGATCTCGACTACACTGAGATCAGTGGCCTCTAGAAAACAATCCATAATTCTCAACTAAAAAGCGAACCGAGTACCTTTGGAACCAGAGGCGAGCACCTAACACAACTTTACACTCACTGTGAACCCGAACCACGGCTTAGAAGCGAGAGCCCTAACCTCTAGGCCACAGAGACGAGTCCTAACACAATTTTACACTCACTGTGAAAATGAACCCGAACCACGGCTTAGAAGAGAGAGCCCTAACCAATTACACTACAACTATTCTCCAACTCTGTTACTTGCTTAAGTATTACTGTTTGAGCCCGCCTGCCCAGCGAGTTCGTAGCGAGTTGAACGACGGGTGACAAGCCCCTTGTGAGTGCGGTTCAATTCCGCAGGCTGGCAGAAAAGCCCCAGGTTCCCCAGCTTCACGGTGTTTGTGGCACCGAAACCGAAGGGTTACGATGTCCATGGCACCGAGCCGAAGAGCTGAAAGTTCAAGTGCTTCTGGATCGAGAAAGAAAAAGGTATGACTGTTTAAACTGTGCTGAAAACGTGGACATACCGTTCTCAATAACAAATATGGAATAAAAACCTAGCAACAGGCATAATAACTGGAACGTTAGAAAACTTAAAAGTCTGATTTCATATAACGTATACTTAAAAAGTCAAGGAGAAATGTTAACTCTCCATTAGACAAGGTAAACCACAGTTAGATTGTTCAAATCGCAATGACAAATAAAATGATAAATCTCTTAGTAAACTCGTTTTTATAGTACTGAGTTCAAATCATATTTCTGCAACGAAACGTTGAAATTTAACTCACAGATTTATCGTGTAATGAAAACATGAAGCCAAATTCAACAAAGAAATCTAATCCCATTAACAATAATCGTGAATTGAGATTAGAAGCGAATATGCCTGTTTCTTGTATCGTATGTTTACTCGACAAGTATTTGGGATGTCAACTGCGCCTTGCGTTGTATGTTTATTTTATCCGCTCGTGATTAGGAAAGCAAAGTGACAGTTTGGATAAGATAAATGTTTAGTAATTATTCATCTCATATACTTAACAATGTGGTGATCGCTATAGCGAAGTGGTTTTTCTTTATGACGGTTGGGCGTTCGAATCCGGACCGAGTCACATTTGCAATTTTTTAATGAGATCCTAGGATTGTTGATGGAGCTACTGAGCTCGTACTTTGTGCACCACTCTCAGTAGATATCGTTTATGAAAGGAGGCATCCATGTAAAGAGAAAAAGACGAAGAGAACAGAGAGGATGAATTCAGTATGTAACTGATGATTTGGGCATGATGGATCCAGAAGCGTGGCATCTGGCATATCAGAAATAATAAAATCTGAAGGACTGTTAGCTGCTGCACAAGATAAGCTACTTAAATGAGGATGAACAATTTGATTCAGTTATGCAGTCTGTCCATCATACATACACCAACGAAACGAAAATGATTTTATGAACGAAGCTTACAGAGCAAGCTATGGGCGAAACTCAACGTGAGCTTATCATCTCTATGGTTTAGACAAGCATACAAAACCAACACAAAGAAGAAGAAGATGACCCGTCAACAGTTGTCATTCTGGCATTAGAAGATGACACAATTGACTTCGCAGTCACATGTATACAAAACCCAAATTCAAGATTGACAATTCAGCCATATGTACATGTGGACATGCACATCAGACTGCAGAGCACATACTTCAAGACTGCCCTGAATATGATATACTGAGGCAAACTCACTGGCCTAACGAAACAACACTTGACATAAAACTACCGGACTCACTGAGTGAATTTTACAAAGACAGTGAAGTTTATACAAGGACAACGTTGCATATATAGACAATATTTCAAGCGAACGAAAGGAAGGGAGGAAGGATTCCGTCAACATTAAATAACAATAGTATGTTTTAGTGTAATCCTGCAAGGGAACAATACCACCAGCGGCATTAACACGATGAGAATAAGAACTTCAGAGAATACACAATGACTTGCTTTAGCAAATCAAGTACATGAAAGTAAACAATGCCACCCACTAACGTAATCTATACCTGACAGTAGATATATTGGCAGTGACGGCAATGTATCCTGGGATTGATAGTAACTTAAGTATACAAACAAGTGAGTGGTGTATCTGGTTACCTGAGAATGGTGATTATAAACGAATATGTCAGTACATTGTAGATACGTAAACACGTACTGAGTTCATTGTGTTGGCTTCCCCAGTGCTTCATCAACGTATAGTTAAGAGTTGTCATTCAAGATGTCAGGTCAAGCTGATGACAATGTAAACAGGAGGGCTGGGGAAGCTGACAATTCTGAATTAAATATAAAAGAATTCTGAATGTGTGATTGATGGAGGAATTTTTGTATGGGTTCTTTAAGACGGGAACCTCCTCGCTAAAATGTGGATCTCTGTTCATTATTGACAATTTGTACCAAGAGGGGGCTTAGTGAATGTTGCATGTAGCTAAAAGTAACAAAATGCGCAGGTTTACATTACAATCACTTATTAACACTTATTATTGTCACTCAAAGAGCCGCAAATGAGTAGTGGTTATTGCATTTGCTTCTGATTTGCCAGGAGGTCTTGGTTCAATTCCAAAGAGGGGATGTAATTTTGTTTTGCGACCATAACGTAGCAGTTCTCATGTCGACCCATCCATAATTGAATGTCAACGAAGCAATGGGAAGTAAAAGTGACTGGCGTGATGTTAAGCACACCACCCATCGTGTGCCAATGGTCAATAAACAATGAATGAAAATGAAAATCATGGCATATCATGTACAGAACTTCGCCATCAACCACAGTAAACTAGTCGTCTTATTTCTAGGCATCACTTATACGTTCAGTAGTTTGCTAGTGCTTCCTGAACGGTGAGGTCTATTTTTATTGTTTGTAAAAATCCACTCCAAACAAATTTGCTTCCAAACTGCGTGCAGAGGTGTTTAAGCCAGCTACGCTTGACGGTCCTAAAATATTATTCCCCGATATACCTCGTGGTATGAAAAATGGTTCCTATACTTTTCCTTCTGTCACTCAGCAACAATAATTACAATCATACAGTATCTGTCATCACAACCACTTTATATCAATCATCATAATCAATAATTAACAAACGTTGCAATCACTCATCGACGAAATCACTCTGAAATCCAAAATGATTTTTTAAACGAGCAGTTCACCAATTTTGTTAGCATTTTGTTAGCAATTTTGTTAACAATTTAGAAAGCATGACGTCAGTGTGGTGATGGGACCTGCAAGGGAGCAAAGAATAGTACCGCTGCGACCTACAAGGCATGTTGTAAGAGGCGGCTATCTAGGACCTAGGAAACTACCCTAGAAAATAAAAAGCATCCCAGAAATCGGATGTGCTGTCCTACTTCTAGTCGCATAACTGGCACAACGTATAATCGCTCTTAGGCTCAGATCACACACAAATCACACAGAGGGGTTAACACGTGGTCGGTATGGAGCGTTCGATGAAAAAGAAGAATCTACCATTCCTTGTTAATTGATATTCAAAAAATTACTAAAACTTCATTTTCATTTTTCTAACAGGGAAAAAAAAGCTGAGATATTGTGATTGGGTGAAATCAAAATTGCAGCTCGAAATACGAAACCTCATTTTATGAAGTGTTTACATAATTAAGTTTACTGATGTAGATACTTATTTCTTGTGTTGTTCTTTCATTACCCGTAATCCTCGTTTTGCGAGAAATCGACATTACACTTTGGCTGAATATGGATAGATGTGGGGCAGTGGCGGCTCGTGATCATTTTTGTTGGTGGGGCCAGACATAAATTTTCTGAAAAATCATGGTTTCGGTTAGGATATATTTTAATGTATAAAATAATAAATACACGTTACAACTTATTTTTGGTGGGGCCCGGCCCCACTGGCCCTTCATGACGAGCCGCCACTGATGTGGGTATTCCGTCCGTTACCATTGTCTATGAGTAAGTAAGAATGATACATCGATGTTATTATCCTTTTGTGTGGATAACTGATATTTATTGTAGACTGCAGAACAATGCCAAGGGTAGCCGGTGTTTTACTACAGGTATTACGCTTGATGCATTCACCCAGAGCCCATATGTTCAAATCCTGAAAATGTAATTTCCCAAGTCCACGCAGCTAATAATAACTAAATGATTTTCTGAGTGCAAAAAAATGTTCAAAAGCGTCGACGCTTATTAGGTGTAGCAAACCTATAGGGACTGAATGTTACGATTGTAGCATTGGATGAATTACATTGAGCAAACCTATAGGGACTGAATGTTACGGATTGTGTAGCAAACCTATAGGGACTGAATGTTACGGATTCGCGTAATGCCTAAACGATCGCCTATCGTTTCGGACACAAGAGGGATGTGGGTTCAATCCTACGCTCGACGTTCCACACATGAGGAAAGGAATTGATCCTCATACCTCCTGCACACTAGGGTATATAAATGCGAAATGAAGTGACTACATACCCTAAGGCCTAAAGGCTACGGGAAACTGTATTTAATAGGGACTGAACATATACTATTGTTGATTAAAATTTTTCATTTTCTGCAAATAGTTTTCAAGTTTCAATCTTCTTCTACCAGTTTGCCATGCTCAGATATCTAATGATAGATAGAGCAGTCATCGCTGGGAGGACTTCCCAAGTGTTCCACAATGTGTGCATCAATTTAGTCTCACGGGGTCAGGGTTTAGAAGACAAATCATTCAAGGGTGAACATATTTGCAGAATCTGTTTGGGTGTCTGGAGGCTAGTCTGACATGAACCACAGTCAGGCTCTAGTTCTTAGCCTGGCTGTGCATGAACTCTGGTCAGTTTTGTCGTTTTTCATTTTGCAAACGTATCTAACACCAAGTCTTGCTTTGTTGTTCTTTTGTGACATCTGGTTATCGTTCCTGAAGTCTTAAATTAGCTACTACTACCACTACTGCTACCACTACTACAACTATTACTAAAATAACTACAGGAACAACAATCATCACTACTACTGCTACTATTACCACCATAATTACTACTACTACTACTACTACTATCACTTCCACTACAACAACTACCACAACTAAAATATACAAAAATATTTTGAGGCAACTTGAGAAAATAAATTCCTCCAATTATTAACGATACTCAACAGTTTATTTGGGACCTATTCAACGCTAGAAAGCTCGCACACTATCGCTAAGATCTTCCGTGTAGGAAGGTGATCAGGTTACACTCGGTTTATTCACACAAGTTTAACGTGTCAATCACTCAAGCCATTATTGTGTGATTTATTCTGCATCACATGGGGTTCAAGACATAAACAAAATACGCAACTACCTGTCGTAGATGCGTCACAGATGTCGTAGCTACGTTTGTCGCAATAAACCCATGATTAGTACCCACCTTTCCCACCTTCCCTACCTAAATCATATTTATTTCTTATGTGTGTTAACATCATCAACAAACCGACATTCATCCTTTTAGCTGTCAATTACATTTTGAAGCATTCTACATGAATTAATATGACAAAATCTCTGTGAATTATACCAAGCGTCTTTTTTTTATGTGCTGGCCAAGATTCACTCCATATATATATATGATATTCTGTTCTTTTTGTATTTAATTATTCTGTACTGATAAGGGACCATTCGGGAGACCCGGGTTCGATCCCCGGTAAGGCCAATGCGGTTTTTTTTCTGTCGGAGCATAAAGAAAACATTTTAACATTGAACATTTTCGCGGTCACTGCACTAGTCATGCTGCGATTAAATTCCTCCAGCTCCTGCCCCCATCCCCTCGTCCTACACTGGTAACACAGGCAGTAAAGGAAGTTTAGGGACCGTTATAGGTTGCATAGCAAAGTTTTGTTATACCATTCTATCCTGTGCAACTGGTTCAATCTCATTTATAAAATTGAGCCCGATATTTCTCGCCACTCTCAGTAAAGTTCGCTTCAGAGTTTCACTAACGCGTCCTTTATATCTTGTACCCTTTTCATACTCTTTCAAGACATCTTTTGTGATAGTTCGATCATTTTTAGCAGAGTATGCCCAACATATCTTTATCTTCTCTTCTCTTTCTTATAACAGTTGCTACAAAAATCACAGATAAACAATTGGTATTTACAAGAAACGAAAAGTTGAATGTAGAGTGTGTGTAGTACTAGTTTTTACATGAAATATTATTAATAACTTTAGTTAACAGAACATCAGGAAAGAAGGCGTGAGGAAGACATGGAAAGATGGATAGATTGCATAGCAGAATCCAGTCATTAACAAACATAACTATCACCCAAGCCACTAGAGCTGCACAAGACAAAAACAGAAACCACGATACTGGGCAACAACCCGGTAACAATATGACGACATAAATAGAAGAAGAAGTAAACATTACAAAAAACGTGTGCCGCGATTTTCTCTCTCTCTCTAGCGATCATCGCCCAGACTGATGTACCAGATCTCCCCATAAATTATATTTATGTGGAAATCTGATTCATGCAGGCTTAGCATTGGTGTGTTTTACGTCGTCACATCTTCAGCATCATTTAGAGCTCTGGTGCTTATCTTTTAGCGATGTGTTCGGTTTCAGCCAGCGTTTACTCGGTTCGCTCTCCGTTCTGTGTTTTTAACGGTGTGGGGTAGCTAGCCCCACGGCCTACCTCCTTAGTCGTCTCTTACGACATGCGTGGCAGGTAACAGTGGTTCTATTCTTTACACCCCAATTTGGGCCCTGTAACCACTCGGACGCGACGTGATTTGAGGTGCGTCTTTTCTTTCTTGTAACAATTGTTTAAGTGGTTGACAGGACATTTCTCTGATTTCATCATCTATCCTGAATTCGTCCCATCTTGTGCTGATTATTTGTCGGAAACATCTATTTTAAAATGAATTTAACTTAAAATGGTTTTAATTTCTATTAAATAATTTTCAACTTTTGTTGGCTTGAAACAATATTGGAAATGGAAATTCGTAATTTAGTTTTAAAACTACAAATCTTGGGAGATCCATATTTTTTTAGACTTCTAAAGTAGTCACGACAGAGATGAAGTGTCTACGCAAAATGCTGGGATTAACAAGAGACCGGTTTAGAAATGAAGACATCAGGAAAAAAGTGGGTGCAACATCATTCATCAAGAAACAACAAATTAAATGGTTCGGTCACATAAGCGCATTACTAACAGACAGTGCACCTCAAAGAGCAATGTCAATCCGATACAATGGAGACAAATCAAAAGGCCGGCGACGCAAAAGGTGGACCTCAGAGATAACAGAGGTAACGAAAGACACTATCTAAGATGCGCACATAAGGGCCCGTTTTAGAAATCTCTTCCTGACCTGACGCTGTGAGGCAAACATGATTGGAGAAAAGAAAGAAAGAAAGAATATTCGAATATCCCGCACACAAAATCCCGTTCTAGAAATCTCTTCTTATCCTGATTCTGTGAGACAAAACAGGATTGGAGAAAAGATAAAAATAAGAAAAGATAAAAAGAAACACTGATTCTGCTTGAACATTTCGTAACATAAAAATAGACTAAGTAACACACCTTCATATATATTCTCTCTCTTTCTTTCTCTCTTCTTTTCAGATCAAGGATAAAACTGCGCTCATCAAATGTCTCCAGCTTCATGCTATGCTTTCCTAAAGACCAGTGTATCCCTCATCTCCGGTTGCAGCTAGTAACTTGGCCTCTGATCTGTATTGTTCTAGTAGTTACACCCGGCAAATCAGTACCGGCCTGGTTTTAATCTATAGTTGATTTTAGTACTCAAGGCTTTTATTGCCAGGAGCACTGAAGCAGTCACTAATTATCACTCTTTGAATCTCGTTTATAGTTGATTACGGCCCTTATCGGGCATGAGTTAGTTCTGATGGTCTTTTCTATGACCAATCAGACCTGACTCCATGTTTAGAATAAACCAGTAGATGTCATATAAATTTGGGTTTTATGTTCCTACATTTGTTATCAGTAACCCATTTGTACAGATTTGTATTCTATTTGTGTCCATGTGTTGCTGGAACTTACAAGGGGAGAAAAGAATAGTAACACTGCGACTTACAAGGCATGTTGTAAGAGGCGACTGAGGTAGGGGCCTAGGAAGCTACCCTAGTAAATAAAAAGCCTCGCAGAAATTAGATGTGCTGGCCTACTTGTAGTGGCATACTGGCACAACGTACAATCGCTCTTAGTCTCAGATCACATACAAATCACAAAGTGTGATTTACAAGTGGTCGATATGGAGCATTCGAAGAAGGAGAATTAATTATTTATATTTCTTCATGTAGAAAATCTCTGATTATTATTTGTAAGGACAATTTAATTAAGCTTCATTTAGCCCTCACATGTTGAAAACTTTATTTATTATCCTTTTCGTTTTAACAGCATAACATCACCATCCTCATCATCATCATCATTCTCATTCAATAGCAAATCTTGAACAGAACTTTCCCACCCTAACATTTCTTCGCAATGTCTCTCTCTCTCTCATATGAATGTTGTCCCGCTACAGCTACCGTCATACTTAAATTATCAGTCACATCCTGGATCCTTCTTTTCCGTATTCTCCCTTTTTTTCTCTTCTCCTTGATGCTTCCTTCCTAAGTAACGTTATCGTCATCATCATCATCACGGTGCGTATCCTTTATAGGACGTTGCTCTCTTTGCAGCACATCTGAAATTCACTCTGTCTCTAGCCAGTTCACCCACTTCGCCGATGGTCATATTCATGGTTTCTTTAATATCTTGTAGCCATATTCTTCTTGGTCTGCCTCTTTCTCTATGTCCTGGGACCCTACCATCTAATATTGTAAGTAACGTCATACTGACATACATTTACCTTATCCTTTGCTTATAGAACACAATGTTACTCGAAACTTTTACAGTTAGAACAGAAACCCGTCTAACATGAACACTCTATTAAAATATAATTCCCTTCTAAATTAGATATATTCTAATCGAGTTATTATCTTATATTACAATCCAATCAAGATCTAAAATCTAATCAAGATAATAATCGAATCCAGTTTTCTAATATAACCAAGTTCTATAATCTAATTTCTTTCCTCGCTCACTCCAAGATCTCTCAACTTGAATATGTGTAAAGAAACCAGTGGGATGCCTCATGCTGTCGACAAATCCAGCTAGTTTGTTCTGTAGCGGAACTAGCAAAGACCATTTTAGCTAAAATTCTGCACTTCCCACACTGGACATCTTTGCAGAAGAAGATAAGATGTCGTTTTGTTAGTTTCACGGTAAGACTCCAGATATAGTTCTATCTTTAACATGTTAAATAGATCGTTTCTCATTCTGTTGAGTTTCGTATGAAGACCTGTACATTTCTGTTATTAATTTAATCAAGGTAGTGGTATCTATATCACACCATTTTCTTCTTCTACTTTGCGTTTGTTCTTTACGAACATTTTTAATCACTCTTTGTGATATGTTTGATCTTTGCCAAGAACGTGTATACGTTGCACATTGGTTTGGTAGATCCCTAAACGCATAGACTTCTACACGTTTAAGACACATGCATCCGATTTCCGCCAAACCTCATTAGTCGCCTCTTACGACATGCATGGCAGGTAGCAGTGGTTCTATTCTTTACATCTCAAATGTGGGCCCTGGTAACCACTCGGGGGCAGACAATTTTGACTTGGAGAACAATGTCGTATTCTTCCTCTGCTAACAGCGTTCTTAAATTCAGAGGTCTAAACAGGTGTTATCGATGGTGAAGTCGTTAAGATGTTTGCTAGCCGTTCTAAAGGTTGCGGGTTCAAATCCGAACAGAGTCAAGTCGTTAAGATGTTTGCTAGCCGTTCTAAAGGTTGCGGGTTCAAATCCGAACAGAGTCACATGTGCTCATTTTAAAAAAGATCACGAGGATTGTTACTGGAGCTACGAAGTACGGGCTTTGTGCAATATTCTCGGCAGATGGCGTGTCATTTCTGCCGACAGGCAATGAGCCATATGAGGAAACCCGGTGCAAACAAATCAATTCTTTGCCTTTACACCCTTTAAATGTCCGCCTGTACAGCGTGTTCGTTGTGCGTTGGACAATGGGTGACAAGCTTCCTGTGAGTGCGGGTTCAATTCCACGGGCTGGCAGAAAAGCCACAGGTTCACTAGATTTACGGTGTTCATGGCACCGAACCGAAAGGTTGCGATGTTCATGGCATCGAGCCGAAGAGCTGAAAGCTCAAGTTTTTCTGGATCAGTTAAGCACCCTTTAGATAAAAGATCTAAACAGCGAGATGCGTTGCCTAAATGGATTCTGTTGTCCACATGAAGTACTTGCGGGTGCTCCATAATTTATCTTTCAAATTAGTCTCACATGTCTCCTCATGTTTGAGACCTCTGGTCATTATAGAAAGGGGCACGTTTACATAATGTAATAAGGAGTCTAGAGGCTCTTTTGTCAAGGGCATTAGCCAATGTCAACAGGTCACAATTAGTAAAAATAGTGACTTGCAATTTTCTTCTTCGAGCGCTGCATATCGACCACTTGTTAAACCACTCTTATGATTTGTATGTGATCTGAGCCTTAGAGCGATTGTACGCTGTGCCAGTATACGCCTACAAGTAAGCCAGCACATCCGATTTCTGCGACTCTTTTTATTTACTAGGGTAGCTTTCCTAGACCCCAGGCGCCTATTACGACACGCCTTGTACGTCGCATTGTTACTATTCTTTGCTCCCCTTGCGGTCACCAAGAATACACATTCAAGTCTTGCAATCTAAAAATAATGACAAGTATATTTAATAGTAGAAGCAGCAATCATTTCTTATACACTAACTAAACAACAATTTACAGCTTAGATGCAGTAGGAAAGATGACGCATCAATAACGAGGGAGATATCAACATCGTGTATATAACCAGTGGCGGTTCGTACTCATTTTTGTTGGTGGGGCCAGACACACATTTTCGGAAAATCATGCTTTCAGGTTATGTTATATTTTAATTTATAAAATAATAAATACACGTTACACATTATTTTAGTGGGGCCGGCCTCACTGGCCCTTAATGACGAGCCGCCACTGTATCCAATGATAAATATCTAAAGACCATCAAACTAATTAACATACCATCCACTACGACACAGATCGCTTCTCTTGATGTTAACAAGCAGCCATAAAAAAGTTGCTTTTGAGTGCATTTAAAACAAGAAAACAATATCCTTTTGTTGGATACTGCTTCTGTTCATAGGTCAGTGGCTCACGATTCAAAGCTTGAAAGGTTATCGATTACTTGGTGTTGTACACACGCAGCGAGAGCATGTCGATCGTTGGCTAGTCCATAGGGGAAATATTCACGGTTTACGACAGTCACATGTGAAGTGTTTGATGCAGTTTGTGTTGAGTATTTTTTTAGATTGTGTTGGAGTGTGTCGTGTGCTAGAACAGAGGACGAGGATAATCCAATTTTGTTGAATTCGACTTGGCAGCTATAGTAAGGAAATATATTTGATGGGCATTGTAGTAAACATTTATATGTTATATATTGGGATCTGTGTTAGATCAAAAGCAGAGTGGACTGCATGCACCGAATACATTGAAAGACAACAAATGCAGTGGTTTGGGCATTTGATGAGAATGGAACACAACCAACCACAAATAACAGCATACAATAAAAAGAGATCAGGTAGTAGAGCTATGGATAGATCAAGAAAAAGATGGATAGATAATATCAAGACCACATGAAATAAACACGGATATAACACAACAAGGGCGACTCATCTGGCCCTGGAACGCAAACTAAAGATCCCACCCCTACGCTTAACGGCAAGAGTGGACAACCAATTCCATCATCCTACTTGGGAAAAGACAATAAACAATAGCTGTGTTACAACTTACAAGGATATCTTCTTCTTCTTCTTCTTCGCGTTCGTTCTTTACAACCAATTTTAATCACTCTTTGTGATATGTTTGATCTTTGCCAAGAACGTGTATACGTTGCACATTGGTTTGGTAGGCCCCTAAATGCATAGACTTCTATACGTTTAGGACATGTGCATCCGATTTCAGCCAAACAAGGATATGTAACCGCTATTTTAAAATAGGTTAACCATATCTTTCTTCTCTTTGTTTCGTTTGTCGTCACACTGTTACCGGGTTGTTGACCAGCGTCGTGATTTTCTGTTTTTGTCTTGAGCCGTTTTAATGGTTTGGGTGATAGTTATTTATGTTTTTAGACAGGATTATAAATGTCATCTAACAATCTTTTCGTGGTCTTCCACTCGCCTTCTTTCCTTATGTTCTGTTGTAGAAGACTAAATTTGCAGTGGAGTTTGGTTGCATTCATACTAAGCAGTCGAACCACTTGATTCTTTGTTTCTCAATGTAATTCAAGCAAGGTTCTGTCTGTCCCAACTTTCTCTCTTAAACTGACGCTGGTGACTGTCTTTTCATATGTTGTTATTAACTTTTCGTAAGCATCGCATTTCACATGTTGTAATTTTTGCGACTTTATTTTGTCAATTCTCCATGTTTGGTTCTGGTAACACAGAGTAAACATGAAAACGATGTTGATCATCTGCTGTTTAGCTATTTTCTATGCCCTCCCTTATATGTTCAGTAGTTTGCTATTGCTTTCTGTCTATGCTTGTATACATATATAACGTTTTTCTGACAGTCTTGAGGTTCTGCGCTGAATGTAAAAGTCTCGAACAGCATTGTGTTCTTGTTCTATAAACAAAGGATAAGGTAAATGTATGACAGTATGACGCTATTTAGGAAGGAAACATACATGAAAAGAAAAAGAGAAAGATGGATCCAGGATGTATCCGATAATTTGAGCATGACAGCAGTAGTGGTGGAACAACATGCACATAAGCGAGAGAGAGAGACGCCCGAGTGGTTACCGGGGCCCAAATTTGAGGTGTAAAGAATAGAACCACTGTTACCTACCACGCATGTCGTAAGAGGCGACTAAGGAGGTTTGACTGAAATCGAATGCATATGTCCTAAACGTGTAGAAGTCTATGTGTTTAGGGCCTACCAAACCAATGTATAACGTATACACGTTCTTGGCAAAGATCAAACATATCACAAAGAGTGATTAAAATTGGTCGTAAAGAACGAAAGCAAGAAGAAAAAAAGAGAGAGAGAGAGATGGCTAAGAACGGTTAGGGTGACGATGATGTTGTTAGCTATTGGATGATGATGATGATTTGTATCTAAGTACGAAATAGCATCAATAATTTAATTGAAAGCAAGAGTTCTGTTGCTATGTTTGGTGGAGAAACTTCCATCTATTCCATGTACAACAATACTTCTGCTTTTTTCTTCTTTGGACACTCCATATCGACCACTTGTTAACCATTCTGGGTGATTTCTATGTGATCTGAGCCTAAGATCAATTGTACGTTTTGCCAGTTATGCTCCTACCTAGAAGTAGGCCTCACATCCGATTTCTACGATGCTTTTTATTTACTAGGGTAGCTTCCCAAGGTCCTACATCAGTCGCCTCTTATGATGTTACTTGTAGATCGCAGTGGTACTATTCTTTGCTTCCCATGCGGGCACCGTCACTACACAGGCGGTACCACAATACTCGCTCTGTTGTGGAAAATTCCATTCACCGATGGTACCACTTTGTTCTAACGACAGAAAAGTCTTCCCTTTGTCTTGTGGGATCCAAAACAGTTGTTGACTCTCTGTCTTGATCTCGACCTTTATTATGACCTCGGAAGAAGTTCGGGACCGTGGTACTAGAGTGCCGACAGATATGATAAATGTGAAAGGCATACCTGTGGGAAAACTGGACTGGAACATGAGATGTAGAGAAGCTGATATTGCAGCTTCTTGTTAAGTGCTGGTTGTATCTATCAACTTTCCTTACCGTACAGTACACTCAACTGTTTCAGAATTTTAAACATTGCACTGTGATGATGATGATGAATATGTTTTTGTGTATTAATTTATTCATGCTTTTCCTTTTTCTTTATTTATCTAAAATTTATTATTATTATTTGAACGCTCCGTGTCGACCATTTGTTAAACCATTTGTTAAACCATTTGTTAAACCACTTGTTAAACCACTTGTTAAAACACTTGTAAACCACTTGTTAAACCACTTGTTAAATCACTTGTTAAACCACTTGTTAAACCACTCTTTACCGCGCGGTGCCAGGGCCCTCAAGGGAAGCAAAGAATAGTACCACTAGGCGCATAACTGGCACAACGTACAATTGCTCTTAGGCTCAGATCACATACAAATCACACAGAGTGGTTGACAAGTGGTCAATATGGAGCGTTTGAAGAAGAAGAAGAAAACAACTCTTCATGATTTGTATTTGATCTGAGCTTAAGAGCGATTGTACGTTGCAAGTTATGCGCCTACAAGTAGGCCAGCACATTCAATTTCTGCGATGCTTTTTAGTTACTAGGGTAGCTTTCCTATGCCCCTACTTCAGTCGCCTCTTACGACATGCCTTGTAGATCACATTGTTACTATTCTTTACCGCTGAGCTACCGCTGTAGCGTAGTTGTTAGTGAACTCGCTTCGCAAGGCTGGTGGTCTGGGTTCAGCTCCCACAATGCAAGTGGAATTTTTCCCGACCGCGACAGTTCTCAGGTCGACCCAGCCTCAACTGGGTACCAGACATGCTCTGGGAAAGTAAAGGCGGCCGGCGTGATGCTGACCACATCACCCATCGTGTGCCGACGGTCAATGAAAATACAGGCCTAACACTGTATTGACCTATATACCACGAGATATGAAAGGGTTCCTTTACTATGCAGCTTCTGCTTTATGCAAAAATCTCGACAGGTGGCCTTCTATTTCTGCTGAGTAGGACCGAGCCATATGGGGAATCCCGTTGCAATAAAGAAAATCCGTCGGCATTAAACATTATTTTAGACGGCATACTTTGTTTTCATATTTAAAAAAAAATAAATGTTACCCGGTCTGTAGTTTTTCTGTCTACTCTTATCTATTTTGTCTCTGTGGCTAAGTGGTTAAGACCTTTGGGGATCTCTGTGGCTAACTGGTTAAGACCTTTGCTTTGCGAGTCGAAGGTCGTGGGTTCGAATCCGGACCGCGCCGTTCCACTTCACGAGTGCAGTTTTTTCCAGAGATCCCTAGGATTGTTGCTGGAGCTACGGAGTTCGTGCTTTGTGCAATACTCTCTGCAGGTGGCGTGTCATTTCTGCGGAGAGGGACCCATGCATATGGCTAAAACCCGGTGCAATGAAGTAAATCATTCGGCTTGAAAACCCTTAAGAAACACTAATTTTCAACTGTCAAATGCTGTTTTTTAACTTGCTCAACTTGATTGAACTCGGGACGTAAGTTTTATTTTCCGTTTAGAATAAGACTAGGAACTCGATCACACCTACATTGGGATCAAGGATCACTGGAAAAATATCCCGAAATCTTCACGTTGGGACGAATCAAGTGCCTTTTGAGTGAGAGTCGAGCACTTTACCTCAACTCCACAGAGATATCCACAACCTCCAAAACATATATCTGTTACTGTTAATATTTGTGCAGTAACGTTTCGCCAGCTTCCTTGTATCTCTCAGTCTGTAACGCCCTAGAGAACCTGGTATCTCTCGTGTCTAGAGTTCCAGCATTCTGTTACCCCCTACCCTAATCAAAAGCAGTGAATGCCAGAAGCTATCTGTAGAGATTTCTTGAAGCTGTTCCAAAACCAGCAAGACCGGTCTGTTAATTAAAATGTATCACAGAGACAAGAAACAGAACAGGAGAAGCTTATGAAAACTCGTAGGCACTAATTTTTAAGAGTCGACCTCGTTTGATCTAAAGAAAACTAGAAAATAGATTTAAGAGGTCGAGACTGCCAGGTTGAGAATATGGAGTCTGCAACCAGCCAGCTGTGTTCGAGAAGGTAGATTGCAAAAAATAACTTGAATTTGAAAGACTAGAAAACAACATTTAAAATGATTATGTCTTTAGTCTGAATAAGACTGCAGCAAGAAGGGTTTGTCTGGTGTAAAAACAACAATTGCTACATCTGAAGTCTACGAAAGAAGATTAGAATAGGCAAATCAAGAAATCAAACATATGATTTTTCTGTGTCTCTTGCATTTTTTAAAATGTTCTGTTGAATAACAATCAAATTGCAGACATGATTCTGAAAATTAGATCTATATTATGTAAACTTATTAAGTTAAATGTTGGTTGTGTGCCCAAATGGAGGGGAAAAAACAGAATTAAAGGCGTGCTATAAATAGATATGTACATCGGAACTTCAAGAACGACTACAGGGCGCCTAAAGAGAAAAAAACTTGAATCAAGTTGTTTTTTTTAAAAATAACTTTTAGTGAGAATGAACTGGGATGGGAAGGGAGGGGGTCACAGCTTTTTCCTGGTTTATAGCTTCCTGTGAAGCATAGAGTTTCAACAAGACATTATCAACACTTTATGTCAAATACAATCTGAATATCAGATGTTTCACAACCATTTGTTGCCATCATCGTCAGTTCTCATCGCGTCTAAGGGCAACTCAAATAGAGAAAACAAAAGAAAAAAAAACTTCCTCTCAATCAGTATTAGTTTGAGTTTCTTCTGTTTCTATGTCTGTAGCTTTGCAGTGTCCGGTCGCCGGCACACAACCCACCTCTTTTAAGTGCGTTTTACGACATACGAGAGGAAACAGTTGTTTTATTTCTTGCTAACATGGAACCTACGGAAGCAAGCATTAGTACCAAATTTATCTTCTTCCTTTTCTCGTTCGCTGGTGTTCAATCTCTACACAATGAGTTCGCTTGTTCTCTGGATATAGTTTCCAAACAGCCTCGTTTAGATGTTCATCTCTGTTGGCCGGACAGAATTTAGAAAAACATAGTTTTGTTTTCGTTTTAGCTGTATTTCTTTAGCTAGCAATAGAACATGTTTTCAGATGTTTTTTGTCATCCTAGCTAGACTATCTGTTTACAATTCAATTGTTTCTTTGATTCATTCTTCTCTCTCTTCTTCTTCTGCGATCTCTGGTCATGCTCTGAATTTATTGTTGACCACAAACTGGGCAGTCAATTTCCAGTCTGTCAGGTTTCCCAAAAGCTTAGTCTGTAGGTCGACTGGGTGTGGTCACATTATTATTCCCAGCTCACCCAGGGAAGACAGTCTTGCAGGACATGCTCCGTTGCTTGCCCCGCCTGCTGCCACTGATAAAAAGACGTTTGATTTATTCCTGGTTTATGTGTCTGCTGATTCTGCTGTGTCCGTTGTTTATTGCATATCCTTTACAGAACTTTGCGAATCAACCCCAACTTTTTAACGCTGTTTGTGATTTTTCTAGGTATTATTACGTTCAGTAGTTTGCCATTGTTTTCTGAACGGGTAGTGTCATCGTTTTGTAAAAATCCACGCGAAACAATTTGCAACCAAACTGTCCACAGCGTGTTTGAACTCAGAACGTCGGCGTTAATAGACAGTCACTATCCCCTAAGCCACAGACGCCACTTCAGTGTCCGTTACGTAGGCGAAATATATGACCTGGTCTGTTCGGCTGAGGTCTTTTAGGAAATCTTTCCATAATTATATCCAGTATTTGTCTTCCAGTCATTCATTTCACGACATTTCTTAAGTAAGCAAGGTAACAAATTGAATACAATTGACAGGTAACTTTATCAGAATCGAAATAATTGATAATAATTACTATACACACCTGAGGTCACGTTAGTGACCGATGTAAACACAGATAGTGGTAGGTTTGTGTTTTATCCCCAGTCAATAAACTTGAGCAAATGTGGTTTCTATGACAAATTGTTATTTCAAATCACAACAGAACAAAAACAAGGCTGTCAGCACGGACGTAGCAGCGGCCATATCTGTTTACCTTCCACTTCATATTTGTGTAGGATTGATAAAAGCAATATTTATGTTGCTGGTTTCGGCTGGGTCTTACATTCGAGACTGGAGTGTGGAACAGAGATAAAATCGCAGAAATAACATTTGCTAGTCCGATCAGTTCTTAGTACGTGATCAGACTAAAGCAAGTTAGATTTGATTACCTGGTCGATTCTCTCAAAGTTTAAATTAAGCACCTTGTCGATATTCATGCACACTGGTGCAAACACTAATCGATATGTGTGTTTGTGTGCACGTATAATGGAATAGAAGGTCCGCTCATAAATGTTTACCGTACCCTCAGATCTCCCCTTTGAAAAGTTTTTTGCCTGACATGCTGCAAGTCCAGAGACAACAACATAAAGGCTGTATGTTCAGGGTTTTAGTGGTCACAGGCTAAAAAAAACATCCTGGTTCAGAGTAATTAGATTAGGCTACGAATAGGATCAGAGAGGAAACAAAGCGATCTTGAATGAATCATCCAATACGTTTGAGCCAGACGGTGATTGAGAGAAGGCTAGAGACAGGGTCAGTCAAGCGAGTGAAAGAAAGAGAAGAAAGTGAGTGAAGGGACCAAGAAGCAAATAAAGAATTCAATTTGATTCAGGAAAAATAATTAATCATTTATTTTTTGGTGTGTAGCTCCCAGTGGAACATAAAGTCACATCTGTTTCTAGCAACTGATTTCTAGATTGTGTCTTCTTCATTATAACGACACACGATACTTCATCGTCAGGCTACCTTTGACCTTTCCAGTTTTCTAACTCTCCTTGGGTTATCGTTACGGGAATGTATAGTTCCATCATTAAACTTTATTTCTAGTTGCGCTTGCTGTGATTATTTTCCTCTTCAAAAGAGTTTACTACAGCTTACAACTATCTGCAATAACATTCGCTACAATATATATATATATATCACGCTGCGGACAGTTTGGTTGCAAATTGATTCGCGTGGATTTTTACAAAAGGACGATGGCACCACCCGTTCAGAAAGCAATGGCAAACTACTGAACGTAATAATGCCTATAAAAATTACAAACAGCGTTAAAATGCTGGGGTTGATTCGCATAGTCCTGTAAAGGATATGCAATTAAGTTTAACTTTTAGGCTTTGTTACAGACACTGTAATGTAAAACTGACAGTATGTTGTGAACAAGTTCAGCATTATGTTGCATTAGGAACACTGAATTTAAATATCTGTATATAATTGTTAATGACAAGCTGCACCCCTATGTTCCATTGAGAACGTGCAAGAATATATAAAAGAGCATGACTATATAAAAGAATATAATGGATAAAACCAGATTATGGAATGCTAGACAATAAAATATTGGTCCATCGCAAGCGATGATGACAGCAGTCGCATGCGTGTGTTGCTGCACCTCTTTGAACCTCGTAGCGCGCATCGGTTTAAATTGGCGTTAATGCCCCACTAAAGAAACAACCAAGTTGTGGCGGAACATGATCGCAGTTAGTCTATAGTCTAAATTTTACAGTCTTGCATATTTCCCTCATTATCGCCAACCTATGAGACGCTGAATGAGAACGATATCACAGTTAATCTCAAATCTGCTTTCATTGGTCACCAAATATGGTCAGTATGTATGAAGTGTCATGTCTCATATTTGTCACTGTACCATGGATGACTAAGTACCTTTTCAAGAGCGTTCCTCTATCCCCAGCAGGGGTTTCAGAATAGCCTTTTCAAGGAAATAAGGACAACCGTAATTAGATTAATAGATGGAGCAGTTGGAAGGGATTAACGCTAGTTCCGAAGTTCTGAAAGGGTTCACAGGGTGAATATTTCACGGCAGCTCTTGAGAGGATCACGGACAATTATTTGAATGACCATGGACAAATTATCAGGGAGAAATAAGAACGATCTGGTGGCTGATAGCGTTTAACGTGATAAAGGGGGGAAGGTAGTGTGGCTGGACTTGCTAAGAATACTCAAATATTGTGATGATTCGGTTGGTGAAGGTTTAAATGATCATGTTTTTTTGTTGAAGATGTGGGGAGCTGTGTGGGTGAAGATATTTACTTTCATGTTTTGTTGAAAGTGTGGAGCTGTGTGTGAAGATTTGTACTATCATATGTTTTATTGAAGGTGGGGAGCCGTATGTGAAGATTTGTTCTATCATATGTTTTATTGAAGGTGGGGAGCCGTATGTGAAGATTTGTTCTATCATATGTTTTGTTGAAAGTGTGGAGCCGTATGTGAAGATTTGTTCTATCATATGTTTTGTTGAAAGTGTTGAGCCGTATGTGAAGATTTGTTCTATCATATGTTTTGTTGAAAGTGTTGAGCTGTATGTGAAGATTTGTTCTATCATATGTTTTGTTGAAAGTGGGGAGCTGTATGTGAAAATATTTATTATCAACAAGGTGGTATATCTCTTTCATCAAGTATCATGTCCCATATGGAACATCGCTTTCATCATAGCCTGCCTGAAAAAACTATGTCTCTAACAAGTTCTCCCGCCGCTTCCAACGTCATGTTCAAGGTTTCTTGGTGCCCTGCTACCACCTTCGTCTTGGTCGTCCCCTGCATCGTATTCCAGAAACCATGCCTTAGGCACATGTCTTTTTTTATGAATCCAAAATATAAGTTTATTATCTGTTTGACAATTCCCTCTTTATTTCAAACTTTTCCCTCTGTAATGAATTCTTTATTTGAATAGAGAACACATTACTAAAACGTATGTATAAACATGACACGGTTTGTTTTATAATCATTGCAGTCTGTCCCATGATACAGTTAAACCGTTCATGACCATACACGGAAGATACCGTAAACAAAACAAACATTAAATTACACAAAGCAGACAGGACATAAAATATGTACTCTCTCACGGTGATAGATGGTACCAGTAACAACAGTTCCTACCGGTACCAGTACAACAACGCTTGCCAAACTGCAGGTATCTCTTATCAGGTAATGCAACCACGGAATAAGTAAACATACAGTGGACATTCCGACGGGAAACACGTCCACAGTGGCATCAACATAGGAGATAAAGGTTAAAGGTTGAATAAATTAAATTTCTTTCTTTCATGTCTTTTGTACAACCCCCTTCTAGCATTACGTCCGTCTCCTTTTTCTGCAGCCAGTTTCTCATATATATATATTTCTTGCAAGCGTTGAAATAATTTCTGCCAATATTTATTTTTATCCTGTCATCAAATATCTTCTTTTCAGTGCAAGTTTTAAAAAGTTTAGCCTAAAAATTTGTTATGCCATTTTATTACAAGCATACTTCATCCATTTTTTGTTCTTCATCTGATTAACGTCAAAATTCTGCGTTAGTGCGATGCAAATGAGACATTAATTGTTTTTGCTGCCTCCTTAAATCGAACAAATTAATTTCCCGACAGAAGGTCAGAAAGTACTATAATTCTTTCAATCCCTGAGGATTATGAGTTTACACCTATGTTTGCTGTATCAAGGAGTGGATGTTGTATTTTTTATCAAGATCGGTGGAGAACCAGGATACATTTTATCGGCAGATATTTATATTTGATTTACTTTGATTTATTGATAGGATCACAATCACTTCACCTCGGTGAGTAACCATGTGTGCTTTGATTTATTTCTTCACATTAATATCTCAGCTGCAATGCACGAACTACGTAGCACAGGCGAGGATCCCCGATGTAATTTTGAAGATATTTTGCAGTAATTTTATTTTTAATCTTTTGCCCTTGCAGCGGCTTTCCAGAATGTTCTTCTCGATTTAAACTGCCAATGGTTCTTCTACAAGGTCAAATTGAACACGGGACCTACGTTTTATCGTCCGTCTCCGATAGGACTAGAAACTCGAGATCACCTACAATGAGACCAGGAATCTCTGGAAAAATACAAAGAGTATTCCCCAAGGGAACGAATAGAGTACCTTTGGTACGAAAGATGAGCACCTTACCTCTACGACATAGGTACCTCAGATTGTCATACTGAGATGGCATAACAGAGTGGGACAACACAGAACATGACTACTTATGAATTCTTAACCGGAGTAAAAAATAAAAAAAAGTGAAATTTTGAGGAAACATAATACAAGAAAGTGAAGTATTTTCTTTTACACCTGAGACGTGATTAAAGAAGGACGGATGGTGCATTCCTGGAAATAGAAGAAGGAGAAGACGACAATATAAAGATGGACATAAAATGTGATAGTTTACTTGAACAAGACAGTAACAGAGACTGAACGTCTTACGTAAGACATAAAGAAAATCAGAAGTTTTTTTAATGTTTATAAATGAGAAGCACTATCTGCAACAAGTCCTTGTCAATCCCGATCAGAATGCGAGTTGTACAGTGTTACATAGAACCAATACTGACATACCATACAGATTCGAGTCATGGACAATGAACACATAGATCGAAAAATCTATGAGGGCCACATAGATGTGGTTTTACAGAAGAATGATGAGAATCCCATGGACTGCTAAAATGACTAATGTTGAGGTGCTTCTTCTTCTTCTTCTTTGCGTTCGTTCTTTACGACCAATTTTAATCACTCTTTGTGATATGTTTGATCTTTGCCAAGAGCGTGTATACGTTGCATATTGGTTTGGTAGGCCCCTAAACGCATAGACTTCTACACGTTTAGGACATGTGCATCCGATTTCAGCCAAACCTCCTTAGTCGCCTCTTACGACATGCGTGGAAGGTAACAGTGGTTCTATTCTTTACACCCCAAATTTGGGCCCCGGTAACCACTCGGGCGGTTGAGGTGCAGAATGAGATCAAGACACAGAGAAAGCTTATCAATATAAGAAAGAGACAGTCATCACTTTTCGGGCATGTGATGAGGAGGGGAGGTTTAGAACGTTTAGAACACATTGTGAAAACCGGTAACATCGAGGGTAGACGAGACAGAGGAAGACAGAGAGAGAACATTTTGGATAGACTGACTTCATGGCACGGTAGAGCGTCAACATTTGAGTTATAGCAAACACCAGCGACAGAGATTTGTCGCCATGATCGCCTACGCGAGCCGGCACGGCACCTGATGATGATGGAATTTGTTTATTTTGCATACTTCGTTATGTAGCAGAGTCATGGAGAAAAACTAAGAGAACACCAAAACGTTGCAGACATTCATCAATAGATGCATGCGTAAGATACCCCACCTGCGATTGATATGACAGGATCACAAACAGGGAACTGTGGGAGCGGACGGGACAACAGCAGGTGGAACACGAGATAAGAGGCAGAAGATGGCGATGGATAGGAAACATATTGAGGAGACCTCCTGACAGCATCATGAGACAGACTCTCCGATGGAACCCCTGGGGTAATAGAGGTAAGGGAAGACACAGGAACACCTGGATGTAGAATCTGGAGACGGAATACACGAAAATGGGGTCAAAGTGAAGAGATCTGGAAAAGGAGGCCTTCTATAGCAGGGATTGCAAGGAATTCACTTATGCCTACCTAGGGGTCAAGGTAAAGAATAATGACACCTTCTTCTTCGTCTTTGAAGCTCTATATCGACAATTTAAAAACCACTCTTTGTATGTGTATATGATCTGAGCCTAAGAGCGATTGTACGTTGTATCAGTTATGCGCCTACAGTTATACGCCTACATGTACATCCGGTTTCTGGGACGTTTTTTTATTTACCAGGGTAGCTTACCTATGCCCCTACCTCAGTCGCTTCTTACGACATGCCTTGTAGGTCGCAGTGTTACTATTCTTAGCTCCCTCGCAAGCCCCGGGAACAAACTGGCTATAATGACAGCAACAACGACTGAACATCTGGCGACCGATAGAAAAAAGTCAGAATATTTGTTATGTTTGTAAACTTGTATACACGACACGCTACTGTATGACGATAGTTTTAGATGATACATTTCGACTACTGCCGTAGGAGAAATGATTGGAGACAATCAAAGGCTAGCGGAGCAATCCGTACACAAACTGGACGGGCAGCAAACCAAGTTGTCTATAAAACGACCGGTTTCGCTGGGCATATGGCGCTCATAAGCCCGGGAGGGCAGGCCGTCTAAGGGTCGCTGCCCTAAAAGAAAATAGCAGCCTGCTGCTTTGCAGGTTTGGCTGGGGACAGCAAAGGGCTAACGGAGAGCAAACCCAGTAAACGCTGGTTGAAACCGAACACACCACCGAAAGATAAGCACCTGAGCTTCAATAGGTTCTGAAGGTTGTGCACGTACATCCGTTCTTGATGTTTGGTTGTTTATATATCACATTAGAATGATAAAAACGACCTAAAAACGATCGAGAGAGAGAGAGAAAGAGAGAGAGACGGTACATGAATACGTATAGATATGTTATCATTGAATACGTACAAACAAAGATGATACCATATCATATCATCAATTCATACAAACAGAACATGGATTAAAGACTCATTTGTACAATACGAAAGTCTGACTACTGTTGTGTCTGTGTCTACGTTTGTGAGTGAGTGAGAATAGTAAATCATATTAAAGTTCAAATGAATAAGAACCGTATAGATACAATAAATACAACAAACTTAACACTGTAAAACTGGCGTCATACAAACACCTATCCCTGACCAACATTTGCTATCCTCACATACATTCTTCTCCGCTCTGATAACTTTCAATAGCTAGTGTCGCTTCCTTTGAGAGTTCCCTGAAAGTAAATGCTCCTAATTTTCCATTCTGGACACAACAGACAGGCACATCTGTTCTAATCTGTTGTGACGGCTTCACGGGCTGACGGACGAGAAACGTGTATAGCTACATACCGGAAGTTGAACAGCTGAGTACGATGGGATAGAAAAGTAATGGCTGACTGGATTAATTTGTTGATACTTCCGCAAGGAATTGTCATGTTCGGTTTAAGACATTCGTTAAATAAAATACAGTAGTATTCAGAAGAATGTGTCAAGTAAAGCTACAAATTGCAGCTGCTGTAAGTTATAGTCACAACATGTAGAACAGACAGAATTCACAAAAACTATATAGTGCCAATTTTAACTATACTATTATGAACTACCAAGTAGAAATGACTTTTGATTCTATAACATGTTATGAAGCTAGAAATCGCTGAACATGTGGAATGGGTCTCAGGGACACGGCTACCTGCACATCTGGAGCACTAAAGCAGTGTACAGAGCACATCTTGCAAAACTGCCCCAGCCAGAGCAGCGTGAGAATGGAAATGTGATCAACAGAAAGAATTCTTCAGAACAAATTATGGAGGACCAGTAAAGACCTCAAGCGCACCGTTCTGTTTATGACACATACAGTAGTTGTTTCATAGCAGAAGTTAATCCCATAAGAAGACAAATTAACAATTACAGATCTAGGCAAGTAAAAGACAGGTCAGAACTTATTGTCGTAACAGGCAAAATCAATGAATCACTAGATCGGATCGAAGAGAGAGAGAGAGAGAGAGAGAGAAAGAGAAATTAATCACCGATGTCAACAGAAACGTCACATGATGATGATTGTCTTTTAGACAGTGTTGTCGAGCTGTCCTTATCGTTATTCTTTAGATAACACTTGCCCGCCTGCCCAGCGTGTTCGTAGCGCGTTGGACGACGGTGACAAGCTCCATGTGAGTGCGGTTAAATTCCACGGGTTGGCAGAAAAGCCACAGGTTCTCCAGATTTACGTTGCTCGTGGCACCGAACTGAAGGGTTACGATGTCTATGGAACTGAGCCAAAGAGCTGAAAGCTCAAGTGCTTCTGGATCGGGAAAAAAGATACTTAATTCTTGGTGTTATAATTTGTCTAAATGCTGCGTTCATATTTAGCTTATGAAGCCATTGTTGCTACTGTACTATTATTGTTCTTTGTAACAACACAAGAGGAACTCGTCTTGTTGAGAGAATCGTCGTACTGTTGAGACGCAGAGAAAGAGAACAAAACACACAACACCCACATGTCTAATCTCGATCACATATGTCCCATCTGTGGTAGGGTATTGTGTTCGTGGATTTAACATTACAGTTATCTCCGCGCACAGCTGAGAGGTGCAACAACACATGTCTGAGACTTGTTGTCATCGATTGAAATGGACGGCTATTACAGATTCAGTTTGACACCGTGTATTATCCTTGGATAAACTGTTAAATTGTTGGATCAAAACTAACAAAGACCCTGCTCACTTCCAAGTGAAACCCTAGTAATATGCTGAGTCACTGCGGTTTATTTAAGGAAACATAGATCTCAGAGGTTAGGCAAAACTGTCCCTAAACTGGTCTAATAAAAAAAAAAGTATGTGCCAGCTCAAAATTTTCAGATATCGTGGTATCGTGGTAATACAACAGCAGCAAAAACGAAACACCCTTCTCAGAGTTAACGAAGATTTAGACAATACAAAAGTCATAGTAGTAGTTTTACAGTGGCATATAACGCAAACTAGTTTGAGAACAACTTCTCCTAACATTTACTATTAGCGAGAGAAGCAGGTAAAATGAAGAAGTAGCTACAATTTATATACATTCTGACAGGTACAGAAGGTGGAAATCTGCCTCTATCTTATATAAATGTTATACATATAAACTTGGTGGGTATACGCATTTCTCAAAGTGATGTTTCTGTTCTCGGCTCGTGCATCAAATTAAGCTAATGCCAGAAGTAGTCTGTAGAGGCAATATGTGGATGTTTCTACGGAAAGTCATTTGAAAACTAGCAATAATTGATGTGATGACGTTTCCCACACTTAAACCTACATCAGACGGGAAGATGAGAAGTTGGCATCCTGTACCTGTGAGTATTTTGGTTTCATCAAAAAAGGTAAGGATCGCTCAAAGGGCGTCAATTTTATTGACACAAGATAGTACCGTCTAAAAAAACCTTTGTAGGGAAGACCAAATCAAATAGTCGACATGGGATACTGTTTACAGCTTTTGTTCATTTCATTGAAAGAGTCCCCGGAGATATTGACTTCCAGGCTACTTATTTCAAGCTGGTGAAGGTCAACAACAGCTTGTTTTCAAAGGGTTTCGAGTTCAATCAAAATTGCTAGTCAGCAACATTCCACCTTTAACCCACTTGACTTAGAGACCTTAACTGTTCGTTGTTTCTAATACGATTGTTCTAACGGTCTGGTAGTGATGCCGAGAGGTATAAGGGTCAGGGTTCAGCTTCGTGTTTGTAATTTGTATCCTTCATGAACCTCATATACATGTATAGTATTAATTAATTTGTGTTTGCTTTCGATGCAGAAGCACTTGAGCTTTCAACTCTTCGGCTCAGTGCCATGGGCATCGTAACCCTTCGGTTCGGTGCCACGAACAACGTAAATCTGGAGAACTCTGTGGTTTTTCTGCTAGCCCGCGGAATTGAACAGCACTCAAAGGGGGCTTGTCACCCGTCATCCAACGCGCTACAAATACGCTGGGCAGGCGGGCTATTAATTTGTATAACTACTTATCATTATGCTTGCTAGCTTCAGTGCTTTCCCTTGGTGTCTTAGAACGTTTATCTCCCCTCTTACTAATCTTCGTTACTCGATGTCAGTAATTATAATATCTTTACTATCTAAATGTAATAGATCTATACGATAATTTTTCCTTTAATCATAACTAAAAATACCTTCTTCGCCCACGCAACTATTTCGTAAAGTTGTTAATAGATCTTTATAGACGTGAATATATTTATATATTTTTTGTCACTCTTCACAGAAATATTCTTGTTAAGCATACCACCTAACTAGAATATTCCACACAGTACGAACTCCGTAACTTCAGAAATAATTTTAGTGTTATCTGGGGGATGTACTCGAGAACAGAACGAAGATGTTCGGATTAGATCCTCGCCCGTGTGTTGCCAGGGCTAACAAGGGGAGTAAAGAATGGTACAAGTGCGACCTACAAGGCATGTCGTAAAAGTCGAATGAGGAAATGGCCTAGGAAAGCTACCCTAGTACCTAAAATGCGTTGTAGAAATCGGAAATGCTGGGCTAATTGTAGGTGCATAACTAACACATCGTGCAATGGCTCTTAGGCTCAAATCACATACAAATCACAACGAGTGGTTTAACAAGTGGTCGATATGGAGAGTTCGAAGTAGAAGAAGAAAGATTCGAACCTACAACTATAGGTACGGAAAGCATTGTCTCCAACCACTTCAGTCATCAGTATGCACACTTTCCCCATCTGCTGGAGTAAGCTGAGCACCTATAGGTGTGACCGAAGTATTGTGTCGTCAAAACATCAACCAACTACCAATAACAAATAAACCAACTGTCGTAAAATTTCAAACACATGCCACAAATTGTTCTAAACTAGTTTTACTACATTCCACACATCCTCCAACATTCACTATAAATCTTCGCCATGGATATGAAAACATGGATTGGAAGGGAACAAACATAAACACAAGTTTCTCCTTACTCACAACCTCATCTTTACTATTTGTTATTTCAGACACAGAATCTGAAAACAGTGGCGTATCATAAGAATTTGGCAGACGCGATGTGGATGAGAAACTTGAATCTACAATCAATCCCCATATCTTTTGCTTCCACTTCGGCTCTCTTCTCTCAGCATGGATTTGATTTGATTATTTTTGTTTTTTCCAGCGGTAGATTCACAACTATCTATAATACTCTACTCCACGGTCTGGTATCTTTACTGCGGTTGATAAAATTTGTGAGAGAAATGGGGAAAATGAAGACGTTTCTGTATTACTTAAGATTATGTGCAATGTGTATCAACAAATGCAGTATTTGCTAGTAATGTTAGACCAGGAATTCCCAACTAAAATTTGAATTGCAACAAGAATGATTGAATATAAACAGATGTGGCAACTATCATAGATGTGGCTTCTGTTCTGCAACAGCTTGATATTAAAGAGAGGTGACTATTAAAGAGCATGACATCAAGGAAAATTAAGTATTTCGGACACATCAAATGACATGAGTGCCTAGAGAAGATAATTTTGGAGGGAATGGTGCCTGCAAGAAGAATGGGATGAAGACCTAGAAGATGATGGGTACAAGATGTCAGTGACAATCTAAGAATGACTGCTGCTGACACCGGTCAATTTGCACAGAATAGAGGGTTTTTCAGGACTGCTGTCATGGGAGCCAATTTCCGGAAGGGACAAGCTACTTGATGATGATGGCATCTATCAAAGAAGTTAGTTGTTCTCTTACTCCGCCGGAGTCGTTACCGGGGCCCAAATTTGGGGTGTAAAGAATAGAACTACTGTTACCTGCCATGCATGTCGTAAGAGGGGACTAAGGAGGTTTGGCTGAAATCGGATGCATGTGTCCTAAACGTGTAGAAGTCTATGCGTTTAGGAGCCTACCAAAGATCAAACATATCACAAAGAGTGATTAAAATTGGTCGTAAAGAATGAACGCAAAGAAGAAGAAGAAGAGTTTTCTTACTATATCAAGTCAACTAGTGAACTTTTACTACATTAAGTCAACTAGTGAACTTTTACTACATTAAGTCAACTAGTGAACTTTTACTACATTAAGTCAACTAGTGAACTTTTACTACATTAAGTCAACTAGTGAACTTATACTACATTAAATCAACTAGTGAACTTTTACTACATTGTCAACTAGTGAACTTTTACTACATTAAGTCAACTAGTGAACTTTTACTACATTAACTGAACTGGTGAACTAAACTAGTTATTTAATGACACAACTTATAATCCCTTACTACGCACCTAGTGGTCCTTTACTCGTGTTTGTTTTTTAAGAATTATTGGTTTAACATTTTCTTACCTTCATGGGTTCTTCAAAATGAAGGACAAGAAAATAAACACTGAAGAAGAAGAAAGGAGTGAACAACATAGGAAAATATTGAAAGAAGATAAAAAAAAAGAAATGAAATGGGACAATAAAACAAAATCTGAGAAATGCAATATGAAGAAAGCAGAGGAAGGTATGAAGTGATTAGATAAAAGAGCAAACAGAGAGAAAAATAATTGATAGATTCCTTTTTCTTTCCAATCCAGAAGCACTTGAGCTTTCAGCTCTTCGGTTCGGTGCCTTGAACATTGTAACCCTTCGGTTAGGTGCCACGAATACCGTAAATCTGGAGAACCTGTGGCTTTTCTGCCATCCGCAGAATTGGACCGCATTCACAGGGGGCTTGTCATCCGTCGTCTAACGTGCTACGAACACGCTGGGCTGGCGGGCGATAGATACATATGACCATTATCATTACAGTTCAGTGAATAAAAATGTATATTTCGATTTCTTTCTTAAACATGGAGATCTCAGCTGCAGTACACAAACTCTGTAGCACTGGCAAAGCTTTCTCGCCCGTGTGTTCCCGGGGCTTGTAAGGGAAGGAAAGAATAGTAACACTGCGACCTACAAGGCATGTCGTAAGAGGCGACTAAGGTTGAGGCCTAGAGAAAGCGCCCTAGTAAATAAACCGCGTCGCAGAAATCGGATGGGCTGGTCTACTTGTAGGCGCATAACTGACACAAATTACTATCGCTCATAGGCTCAGATCACATACAAATCACAAAGATTGGATTAACAAGAGGTCGATATGGAGCGTTCAAAGAAAAGAATGCAAGGCTGTCTGGTATAATTTTTAAGACATGAAAAATGTTTTAGAAGCGATATTTTGGCACTTTTTAATAAATTGAGCAAAAAGAATGCAACTGAATTTAAAGGTACTGTTATGCGTATATAATGAAACCCAAAAAATCATATATTGAAGAAATTAAAATTAAAACATACATTTAAAAACAGTTCCGTCAATACCTATCATTTTAATTCACGCCCTTAACCTACATTTAATTAATGATTCAATTTGTCATGATTCAGTTATATCATGTTACAAATTTCACAGTTATGCTGTTAAAACAAAACGATGTATAATTATGGGGTTCGTTGCTTCATATGTCATAGTTAATGAGATCAATATGTTGAACACTATATTTTGGCCATACGTGCATTATAGTTATAATTTTTTTAATTATGAGATGAAAATTTGAATTTTGAACTTTTAAAATATAAATCCTATTACATTTCCACATATAATCAAATAGATTGTCAGGAGAGGAACTCTGCTACCCTTATAATCCTTCGGAAATCTCTCTTATCTCTTATAGGCCAGAAGTCCCGCCTCTGCAGCCGTCATGTTCACATCATCAGTTACATCCCGAGTGCATCTTCTCTGTGGTCTTCCTCTTTCATATATCATACATATAATATGAAAAATGAAAATCGTGGCATATGCTTTACAGGATTTAGCTATCAACCACAGTAAACGAGTCGTTGATTTTCTAGGCACCACTTATACGTTCATTAGTTTGTCATTGCTTTATGAACGGTGAGGTTGGCATCGAACTCACTACCGCTGAAGTTACGGACGCCCAGATCATATACTATATATATATATTACTATTTTGCTATATCAAGAAGCATCATATCACTGAAACAAGTCCATCGATTCAAGTATCTGGGAACATTCATAACATCAGATGATCAGATGTACAACAGAGGTAAGGAGTATGCTAGCTCAAGCGAAATCAACTTTTAGGAAAATTAGCAATATACTGTACGTGATTTCAATACCAATAACACTTCGGAAAAGAGTACTTCAGTATTATATTGAACAACACTTATGTATGGCAGACAATCATGGACAGTGAACAATCAATAAGTTCGATGGAAGCTATGGAGATGTGATTTTACCAACAAAAATGCTAAAAATTCCAAGAACAGCGTACACACACAATTAGGTTTGAAAATAGGCCTGCACACAAAGAAATCGGACCAAAATAATAAAAATAAGGCAATCAATGTTCTTTGGTCATTAATACAAATAGGAGGTTTGAGAACATTTGGTGACAAGGGGTAAAATACTGGGAAGGAGAGATAGTAGAAAACAGAGAGAGAGAAGATGTTGGATGGTCTGAACTCTTAGTTCCACAAAAGATTAGGCGTCACAACTTATTAAATGTACCAGATAGAAAGACCTAGAAGACGATGCCAAGAGACATGATCGCCTACTCCAGCAAGCATGTCACTTCATAGATTAATATTGCTGTATCACTGCAAAACAAATTTGGAAGGTTTAATTGTAGGCGAAAGTTCTCTTTATCGAAAGTTCTCTACAGCGGCTATTAGTGCGATCGGTGCACATTTGTGCTCCACTATTGTGGTTAACGGTACATATTGAGTTAAACAAATGCCCTATTGTTGTACACTGACATCAATATATGCATACGTCATCAGTTTATGCGTTTTAATCCAACAGTCGGTCGCTAAGAAACTGCAGTAACATCTCCATTAATCCATCTCCAACATATAACATAAGATTGTTGAGAAATATAGCAAATATCACAAAAATATAAAGATCACGGAATGATAACACCTTGACAACTGAACAAACATGCACTTTGCATTGATAAAGTGCATAAAACAATAACATCGTGTTGTGTTTACTAAAATCTCAAAGTTATCTTTATTTAAATTAAGTAAATTAATTCATAATGTATTTTAATAGTTGTTCAAATTGTGTACGTGTACGCTTACGTGCGTTTATATGTGTTTACGTCTGTGGGCATGACTACACAGAAACAATTTACAATAAACTTAGCCATCGTGGCAAGAAGGCAGAGGAAGCAAGGCTAATCTATTTTTATCAGAGTTTATAAACAACAGCACAGAATATTTAGGCAGCGCCAGATTTCTTAGCCATTCCCGACCAAATCATGTTTACATTTTAATCATTGTCGGTGCAGTTAGCTTATCGTGGAGCTCTGTTTCCGCTCGCTATGACACACCCGGGTTGAACAGTGGGGAGTTGGGCTCAACAACAAATGCACTTGGAGAAGGAACAATGGTATCACTTTTCTAATCTCCTGGCACGTGACGTAGACAACTACATCCGTTGTTTGGATTGGTCGGGATGTCAAAGACCCGATTTAGTTAACTAACAATTGGTTGAGCTAGAAGCACGCATCTCATTGCGCTGCTAGTGATCTTCTTTACTTTCTAATACAGCACTCTCTAATCTGTCTATATCCTCTACATGTCCCATTTGACACATCAGGCTTCCACAAACGATTTCCATTGTTGTCGTTATGCCGCCTTTCTACCAATTGTTTCCCATGTCAGCCCACAATCTTACAGTTAGTTGTCTGTGTGGAGACTTTCTTTCAGGATTGATCTACCTTCTTCATGAAACCAGTTACCTGATTAATCTTCCTATCTTCATCAAATGCAACAAAGGTATCACTTTGCTTCCGTTTTTGTAACCCAATATATTTTTAAACAGGAATGGGTTGTTAGCCTCTTGTCTGACTCCCAACCTGGAGGACCAGGAAGTCACATTTTGTCTGTCCTATCCTTCACCCTGTCTTACATGGGTGTCCTTACATGGAGCATAGCTTTTGTCAGCATAGTTGCCTAGATCATGGAGGTATGCAACCACCCCGACACAACAAGTACCCCACCGACACTACAAGTTCCCCACCGCTACAAGGTGGGCACTGCTTAATGTCAGAAGCAATTATGTCTTTGTAAAATCCTTCCCCCACTGTCTGATATATACTTTCTCTAAAATTTGCGTTTATTACATCTTATCGATTAACACCATCAGCATTAATCTGCGTTTTTCTTCAGGTATGCGCACAGAGAACTCGCATTGCATTTTTTTTTTTTTCGTCCGCTTTCAACTCAGACGAAGTTTCATCTCTGAAACTGATTTTTGCGTGAAAATCCGTTTTCCAATTTCTTACAATGGCAGCAGCGTGCACATTGTAGATTACTTTACACTGGCAGCCGTGTGCTCAATGTACTCGTAATTAGTATTCCTCGCCATACAGGCAGATTTTCTCCGACTTCAGAGGTACTCACGTTATCGTCCTGAGTAAGACCAGGGATTCGAACAAATGCCGGACAGTAGGTTCGAACCCGAGCTATGAGGCGTCTCACAGCAGCAAGCCGAGCTACTATCAACTACTCTAGGCAGTCCCCCGCTTTGCATGTTGACAACAAACATTATATTACATGTTTTATGACACTCTTCTAACGTTGCATACCATATTGTTTAACGTGTGCAGTAAATAGAACTATATTCCTTTGTAAACATTTTCGTTCTCTATTTATTTTATTATATTTGAAATAGTGTGATGCCTATGAAAAGGAAATGATACAAAAACAAAACTTTTTAGCTGCGGCAGACGATGGACAGACGATCCTGTAATCATTTAAAGCTTTTGTCACATGTGCCAAGTTTCGACAGCGACAAGTTAGGTGATGATGATGAATGTCGATATATAATGATCGACATTCATATATACAAATGAAGGGCTGGAGAAGACCATCATGGAAGGAGGCCTACCAGCTAAAGAGGAAGACCACGGAGAAGATGGATTCAGGACGTAACTGACGGTTTGAACATGACGGCTGCAGAGACAGAACATCTGGTCTATGAGGGAGAGAAGTTCCGGAGGACTGTTGGGGTGGCAAACTTTTGCTCAGGACAAGCTATTTGATGATGATATATATATAATACACACACACACACATATATATATATATATTCCGTTGTACATAGAATATATTTGTTCCATTATTACTCTCCCCCACTTCTATAGCAGCATATCATCGACACTGCGTACATCATGTGTGGATGTTGCTATATTGATATATATATATATATATATATATATATATATATATATATCATCATCACTAAATCATCAAATATATATATATATATATATTAAAATAGTGCGGGGGTGGCTGTGTCTGTGAGTAAGCTCTTATACTTTTATCAACACTACATCAACAATACATCAACAATACATCAACAATACATCAACAATACATCAACAATACATTAACAATACATCAACAATACATCAACAATACATCAACAATACATCAACAATACATCAACAATACATTAACAATACATTAACAATACATCAACAATACATCAACAATACATTAACAATACATCAACAATACATCAACAATACATCAACAATACATTAACAATACATCAACAATACATCAACAATACATCAACAATACATCAACAATACATTAACAATGCGTCAACAATGCATCAACAATACATCAACAATACATTAACAATACATCAACAATACATCAACAACACATCAACAATACATCAACAATACATCAACAATACGTCCAACGCCTGGTTCATGACTCCTTCTGTCAAGAACTTAGTCACTGCCAGTGGAGTGATAAATCGATAAGTATAAATTGTCACTTCCACCCTAGGGCTCGACTTTGCCAACGAAGAACAAAAGGATTGGGATAAAAAAAAACCCACTACGCTTCAATGCTCCCGACAGCGAGCTTATGCAGCGTGACGAAAAGCCGAAAGCGATAATCCATAGGTGTCCATGACGCTAAGCGTTCTCCAATACTGGTACTCAACAGTAATAAACCTTCCTTCTCTTCTCTCTCTCTCTCTCTCTCTTATCTCTACAGATGTGCAGTTAGAGCGACTCCAATACTAGTACCAACAGTAATAAACTCTTCCTTCTCTCTCTCTTCATCTATGATGCAGTAGACGAACTCCAACTGCAATTATACAATCTTTTAATTCTTTAAAAAAAATAACAATTATGTTTGATCAATTCTAACATATGCCAAGGATGTCTCTGTGGCGAAGCCGGTGCCTTGCGATCCGAAGTGCGTTGGTTCGAATCTGGATCGCGCCGTTCTATTTACCAGTACATGTTTTACATAGAACCCTAGAATTTGTGAAGGAGCTACGGAGTTCATGCAGTAATTTCGGCAGGTGGCGTGCCATTTCTGCGGAGAGGGACCCAGCCATCTGGGGTAAAACACGATGCAATAAAGTCAATTCGTCGGTTTAAAAACTCTTAAACCCTAACATATGATAGGGCGGGTTGGAAAATTACTAAATATTGAGAAAGTCAGTTGAATTCATTTGAAAATAGATGTCTGTTAAAAATAATGAACCTTAAATGCAACGAATTCAGGAGAAGTGATGAAACCAGTAACATGTCTGGTCAACCACTAGTAACAACTGTTATAAGTAGGAGAAGATGGAATTATGTTAGACACACCTTGAGAAGAAATAATCAAAGAATATCAAAGCAGGCACTGAAGTGGGAGGCAAAGGGTTCAAGAAACAGAGGACGCCCTAAGGAAATTCTGAAACGAACGATGCTGAGAGAGGCAAGAAATATAGGACTATTCCATGGAAGAGATTGTGCGAGTTACACTGGACAGAGCAGTATGGAGCAGATTCCAGTAAACCAAGAGGTTAAAAAAAGACACTTGCGCTGGATAGGACACACTTTGAGAACACCAGAGGGGAATATAACAAGAAAGGTCCTTTCCTGGGACCCACAGGGATAGCGAAAGAAAAGGAGGCCTAGAAATACACGGAGACGCGATTTAGAGGCAGAGATCAACAATGTAAAGAAGAGCTGGAGGGAGCTGCAGGAGATAGCTAAAGATTTGGCATAAATTGGTTGAGGGCCTACATATATATCCTTTTTTGGTTTGTGATTCCTCTTCTGATCAGATCTCTTTTACAACGTCAGTAATTGACTCATGCATTTATAATATATACCGTTAGTAATAGACTAGTCTTTATATAATCTATTTCGTCAATACTAGATTACTCTATTAATAATCTATTCAGTTAGTAATAGACTAGTCTATTGTTAATCTGTTCCGTTTGTAATAGGCTCGTGCAGTTATAATCTATTCCGTCGGACATTCATAGCCCACATCCATACTCTACCCCAATCCATCAGACACATTTTGCTATTACTTTCACGCTAGACAACTTCGTCAATGAGTACTCCCTAGACATCTGTAACACGCTAGCTTCTACCCGACACCTAATAATGATTACTCCCTAGGCAAACAACAGTATAAAATCACTTCACATGGAAAGGTGACTATTGGGAGTTAATCGTGTGATCTTCCAACCCTGTAATCCCTATGTTCACATGCCCTACTCCGATTTTAAAAAAAAGAGTAGGTTTCGTATTTTCCCCGACCGCTTGTCAAAATAGTTTCATGATGTTCATGCGGATGGTTATTTGATGAGGCTCAGAAGAAATCATCTTCTTCTTCTGCGATCAACTTTTGCTATGCGACTACTCCGGTATGTGTCATAAACAGGGCGGTGCGCTTGAGGTCTTCACCGGTTCCCATTAGTTTGTCTTGTAGTGTTGTTTCTGTTGGCCAGATCTCCATTCTCTCACTACTCAGACTAGGGCAGTCTTGCAGGATGTGCTCTGTGGACTGCTTTGGTGCTCCACAGGTGCAGGCTGCCGAGTCCCTGAGACCCATTCTGTGGAGGTGTGCTCTGAGACTGCAGTGTCCGGTTCTAAGTCTGAAGACTGTGGTCTGTGCTTTTCTGTTTAGTGTATTTATACTGTCGTGCTCTGGGTTGTATCTTCCATTTGTTTTTCTCCAGATCATTTTCCTGGATTGTTTCAGGAGAGTCTTTGCTTCTGTAAAACTTTAGAAGAAATATTTATCTGTTTGTTGTGCAACGTATACACGTTCTTCGCACAGATCAAATATATCACAAAGAGTGATTAAAATTGGTCGTAAAGAACGAACGCAAAGAAGAAGAAGATCTGTTTGTTAGTTAAGAAATCAACGAATCGTTTACTTCTTCTTTGCGTTCGTTCTTTACGACCAATTTTAATCACTCTTGTGATATGTTTGATCTTTGCCAAGAACGTGTATACGTTGCACATTGGTTTGGTAGGCCCTAAACGCATAGACTTCTACACGTTTAGGACACATGCATCCGATTCCAGTCAAACCTCATTAATCGCCTCTTACGACATGCGTGGCAGGTAACAGTGGTTCTATTCTTTACACCCTAAATTTGAGCCCAGCAAACCACTCGGGCATAGGTTTGCTGTTGTTACGGTTAAGTCCTGTAAATGATATGCCACGATTTTCAGTTAAGTAACAGCAGAAGACGTTTTGTCCCGGTACGCCCGCTGTGAATTCAGGCGTAATAATAGCGACCAAAACAGAGCCTCTGACTGATTGTTTCGTGAAGGTATGCTTACATTATCACCAGGACACTATGGTTGTGCACAACAAAATTTCTTTGTAATTACAATAACAACAACAATAACCAAAACAGCAGCGATGATAACAAAAACAAAACAATAACAGCAAAGACTGGGACACAACAGCAACAACGACGACCACAATAACGGTGCGAACAGCAACGATAACTACAATAACAAAGACAACAACAATTGCAACAAAGGGAAACAATAAAGAGGATAACGACAGCAGCTGTAATGACAATGACGGCGACGACAGCAACAATGACAACAACAACCACCTCACAACAAACATGTTCCTGCAGAGTATACACGCTCTGCCTTTGTATTATTTGTGTTTTCATCTGTACACGTTTGCGAGCGTAAAGACAGAAAGAGAGAGAGAGAGAGAGAGAGAGAGAGAGACGACCGAGTGGTTACCGGGACCCAAATTTGAGGTGTAAAGAATAAAACCACTGTTACCTGTCACGCATGTCGTAAGAGTCGACTAAAGAGGTTTGGCTGAAATCGGATACACGTGTCCTAAGCGTGTAAAGTCTATGCGTTTAGGGGCCTATCAAACCAATGTGCAACGTATACAAGTTCTTGGCAAAGATCAAATATATCACAAAGACTGATTAAAATTGGTCGTAAAGAACGAACGCAAAGAAGAAGAAGAGAGAGAGAGAGGGAGGGAGAGAGTATAGGCGTGTAAAAATTCACATTGCTATGAGAAAAGGCGAGACGAGAGGAAAGATAGAAAAATGAATGCTGGGGTTGCCTGATGAAGTTTTTATGCTAAATGTTGTCAAGGGAAATAAACGAAACAGAAAAAGAGTAATGAGGATTGGAGACAAGGGATGGATTAACCAGAATAATTGGGAACAGACTGAAGAGGCAACGTAACAATTTAAATGAGGGTATTTACAATTAGCAGACTCTGGGACCATTGTGGGCTTCTGCATCAGCCTCTCCATCTTCCTCTTAGACAATCCTTAAGACCAGTTCTACCAAATCTCTTTCTCTAAGAGACGGGCGTAATTGCATCAGGAATGGGACTGCAAGCATGCCCCCCAAAATTAGCTCATTATGCAAATTAAATCATCACAAGTCTCTGGGAAGGCGATGGGGATACTTCTATCGATGCCTGAAAAGTTTGCATTAAAACGATTCTACCATTTTCTTTTACAGTGGACCAATAATTCTCGCCAGTGTAACATTTTAATTATGTTTTCTAGGTTTTTTTTTTTTTTTCAAAACAAATTCAGAAATAAAGAAGTAAAAAGATGGGACGAATTTACTTGAAGTTAGTTATCAAATTGAATGCGAGATATGTTCTAGTAATTTAGTGTATCAATGAAAGCAATACAAGTTTAAAGGCGAAAGGTTTGACTTCATTGCATTTAGTTTCCTCATTTGGATCTGTTTCACTCTGCAGTAATAACACGCTACCTACCGAGACTATTTGCGAATTCCGTAGCTCCAGCAACAATCTTAGAGTTCTTCGGGAAAAAATGTTAAAAATGCACCTGGAAATGTTGGAGTGCAGGGCAACGAACGTGCTGTGCTGCCTTTCTTGCAATTAATATCTCAAATCAAGCGGGCAGAACCGATGCCATCAATGCGGTACGCTCTGATTAATGTGATATGGGCGAATTTCAGACACTGGAGCGAGTGCAAGAATTAAGAGTTAATTTTGGACATGTCAGACATTGTCATCTTCGTGGTAGAGAGAGAAGATATACTAATCAACTTCTCATAGGTACTGTGAGCAAATAGACTTTGGTGTGGCTGATGCAACAGAGGATTATGCACGTATGGGAACGTCCAATATATCATATCGTCGATTGCATAACAAATCATAACTTACAAACACCTGAGTCTTACTAGATTCTTCTTCGAATACTCCATATCGACCACTTGATAACCACTCTTTGTAACTTGTATGTGATCCTAGCCTTAGAGCGATTTACGTTGTGCTAATTAAGCATTTAATCGACATAAGGAGACCCTGAAACGAACTTTCCTGAGAGAGGCAGGAAATATTGATCTCAGTTCCATGGATGAGATTGAGCGAGTTGCCCAGGATAGAGCGGTATGGAGAAAAAACTTACAGGCCCTGTGTACGTATGTGCACGAGAGGAATTATTATTATTATAATTAAGCACCCATAATTAGGCCACTTCTGTGATGCTTTGTATTTACTAGGGTAGCTTCCCTAGACACCTTCCCTAATCGCCTCTTACAACATGCCTTGAAGGTCGCAGTGTTACTATCCTTTGCTCCCCTTGCGAGCTACGGCAAGACACGGACGTCTTATTAGCTAAGTAATAACAAAATACTATCAAGGTTATCCAAAAGAAATTGGTTCGGTAAGTTATCTGACTATGACTCTCCGCTTCAGTAACATCTGAACATTGGGACATTTGCTGAATAATCCCATCTTTCACAACAAGCTTGAACCTCCATGCAATCATGGCGTCCTCAGGAAAATACAATTTTATCATCGACAAAACACAATCTTGCAATTATAATATCAATGTTAACTAGAAAAGATATTTTTCAGTTACATAATTCGGTAGTTCATCTGTATAACCTCATCACCTTTAGCTCTCTGATTCACTGCCCTTGACTTCTTACATCTCATTAAGTGAGCCTTGAACCACATCGATATATAATCGATAAGTTATTGATTTCTGTGACAATCTGTCTTGGTTTTTATACAGTTTTCATTGATGCAATCTTACTCCACTTAATGCAATCTTACTTCACTTAATACAATCTTACTTAATGCAATCTTACTCCACTTAATACAATCTTACTTAATGCAATCTTACTTCACTTAATACAATCTTACTTCACTTAATACAATCTTACTTAATGCAGTCTTACTCCACTTAATACAATCTTACTTAATACAATCTTACTTCACTTAATACAATCTTACTCCACTTAATACAATCTTACTTAATGCAATCTTACTTCACTTAATACAATCTTACTTAATGCAATCTTACTCCACTTAATGCAATCTTACTTAATACAATCTTACTTCACTTAATATAATCTTACTTAATTAATCTTACTTCACTTAATACAATCTTACTTCACTTAATACAATCTTACTTCACTTAATACAATCTTACTCCACTTGAAAAAAAAAATATCGTTACTGCCTGCAATACAGCTTTTTGGGGCGGTGTAGGACAGCGGGGACATGTCCAAGTCTAATTTAACGTCCGAAATGGCTAGTACAGTAGCCGCGAAACAGTTCAGGTTATAATTTTTCTTTATGCCCTTACAGAAGAAAACTCTTTGAATTGAACGCGGGTCTTACGATTTGAGAGCCATGCGCTAACCCATTAGACCTGAAGCTCCACAATCTTCCTTTTTTTTCTTTCGATCCAGAAGCACTTGAGCTTTTCAGCTCTTTGGCTCGGTGCCATGGACATCGTAACCCTTCGGTTCGGTGCCACGAACACCGCAAATCTGGGAAATCTGTGGCTTTTTAACATTACCTTATAGTATCATGCCAGCTGGTCGTGGTATGAAGCTATGCGCTCGACACTGTAACAAACATAATCCAATGTAGCGGTAACAGGTTCCTGTCAATGCTTACCTGACCTGTTCCTTCCGGATTGAAGTAATATTTGTACAACAACACGGTGATAGTCCACAGCTGTAGACGTCATCTATTCGAAAGGTCGAGGGTCGAAAACGGCATCTACACCAGGGCCGCTCGTTTCAATATAACTGTGTGTCCCAACTTCCCGTCAACCGCGGTAAAAACCAAAACCAAAAATAAACAAAACCATTTTCCTTTAACATTGCTTTGATTACATTCAAAGCCTGTAGAGTCTGCAGTGATACGTACAGATAGAGGGTTGAAGTATCCAACAACATGGCAGCACAGAAAGTCAACAATGTCAGTGATAACACAGACAGGAAGTAGTGGAACCGTTAGCTTGCATACTTACTTAACACTGTACACCACAGATAAGATTATTATGTAGATTATCTATCATAAGATTAAGAATGGACAATTTCGTGTTGTTTTCATTTTCATCATAACGAATGTTGTTATTGTTTATTCGGAATATCAGTTTACCAAGATACAGTTTACCTTTTCATTTTCAACTTTCAATAAAGATTTTATAATTTTCGCTTTCCGCTTTCAATACAGATTTTATCATTTTCGTTTTTCGCTTTCAGTTAAAATTTTATCATTTACATATTTCGCTTTCAATTAAGATTTTATATTTTTCATGTTTTTCGCTGCCCATTAAAATTTGATAATTTTTCATTTTTCGCTTTCAATTAAAATTTTATCATTTTCAATTTTCGCTTTCAATTAAAATAATTGTATTTTCATTTCCTTTCAATTAAGATTGCCTCAACATGTAGAGAGAGAGAGAGAGAGAGATTGTATCAACACACAGAGAGAGAAGTGAGATATTGTCTCAGCAGAGAATGTGAGAAGTGGGATATTGTCTCAGCAGAGAGTGTGAGAAGTGAAATATTGTCTCAGCAGAGAGTGTGAGAAGTGAGATATTGTCTCAGCAGAGAGTGTGAGAAGTGAGATATTGTCTCAGCAGAGAGTATGAGAAGTGAGATATTGTCTCAGCAGAGAGTGTGAGAAGTGAGATATTGTCTCAGCAGAGAGTGTGAGAAGTGAGATATTGTCTCTACACACACACAAAAAGAGAACATCTAGCTATTGCCTACACACACGCCTGTGTGGTGCCGGGGCCCCTCAAGAGAAGCAAAGAGTAGTACCGCTGCGACCTACAACGCATGTCGTAAAATGCGACTGATGTTGACACTAGGGAAGCTATCCTAGTAAATAAAATTCGGCGCAAAAATCGGATGTGCTGGCCTACTTTTAGGCGTATAACTGGCACAACGTACAATCGCTCTTAGGCTCAGATCACATACAAATCACACAAAGTGGTTGATAAGTGATTGATATGGAGCGTTAGAAGACGAAGCCTACACACAATATGAACAATAACAAGCTAAACATATACTAGATAAAACATTTGATGTGAAGACGGTACCTCATCTGATGTGTTCATAATTAGTCAGGCTAGACATGCATATGTGTGGCTGTTATCCGACGACGACATATTTGTCAATACGTTAGACTTAGACCGTATGTGTTCCTAGACCACCATCAGTGTGATAATTCCCTAGTGTTTTAAGTTGACAGTACTATTGTTTTGCACTTTGACCTTAACGTTGCTCACTCATTTGTTCATTGAATTGCCGATGTAAAAGTGCGTGTATAAAATTATAGAAAATTGCACAAGGATTACCATTTCCCCACGTAATGTCAACCTCGTGCCCCCTCGTGTGTTGCATAATAACATATTCTAAATGTTAGCTAAACTTCGAGGTTAGGGGCCTCTAACTAACACTTTGGAATAATATAAACATAACAGAATAAACTGTCATCTGGGCCCCATCTGTCACTTCTGCTCAAAATATACTCCACTGGGAAGATATGTTACTGGGAGATCCGAAACGAATGATTTTAGGAAACGGTCACAACAGAAGGGAATTGTATGTACAACCAGTCCTCTCTTATCCTATAGTAGATTCCGATCACAGATATAGTTTACTGAGAGCTTTTGACATTTAATTCTAGTTTTTTCAAGCAATTTTCTTAGTACTATCAGAAAGTCTGTGAAAGTCTGTTCGTCAGATGATATTCTGTAGGGATGATCTTTGCGAACCTAAACATGTTCTTCTCAGTGTTTACTAGCTCCAGGGGGAAGTGGCTGTATTTAGACAACTTTATACAAGCGAAACTTCTTCTTTGACTAAGATCTACGTTTCTTCACGATTTCGCAAATGAGGAAGACTGCGGTAAAAGTGGATATCAACAGATAATTTAATAATGGGGGGATAACAACATAAATGGAGCATAAATACAGTTTAACACATGAACAACATCATTATCATCAGGTGCCGTGCCGACTGGCGTAGATGATCATGAATCACCAAAATCCCTGTCCCTGGTATTTGATACGTATCATCTCAGATGTTGTCTCTCTTCCTTGCCATGAAGTCATGCTGTCTAAAATGGTCTCTCTTTGTCTTATCTCTTTTCCTTCGATTTTACCGGTTGTCACAATGTGTTCTAAACCTCCCTTCTCATCACATGTCCGAAAAATGATGACTGCCTCTTTCTTTTATTGATAATACGTTTTCTCTGTGTCTTGGCTTCATTCATCACCTCCATATTCGTTATTTTAGCAGCCCATGGGATTCTCATCATTCTTATATTTTTTTTTCCGATCAACAAGCACTTGAGCTTTTCAACTCTTCGGCTCGGTGCCATGGACATCGTAACCCTTCGGTTCGGTGCCACGAACACCGTAAATCTGGGAATCTGTGGCTTTTTCTGCCATCCGGCGGAATTGAACACGCACACACAGAGGGATAGTCACCCGTAGTCCAACGCGCTACGAACACGCTGGGCAGACGGGCATCATTCTTCTATTAAACCACATCTCTGTGGCCTCCAAAAATGTTTTCCATCTGTCCATGACTCGCATTCTTATAACAATTGAACACAATTGCATCAAGTCGAAGTTTCAATCAAAAGGTGTTCATCAGGCAAAGGCAGATAAAAACATACTCTGAAATATTCATTGTGTGCTTAAAATAATCCTTAAATTTGCCTTATCTTCTGTGGTACAATCCTTATCATTGTCGGTTTAGAGAACTTTAAGGATTGGTACAATATCGTCTAATCATGTCTCTTCACTATACTCTGTCCCTCGACGACTCTCTTTAAGTCAACATAAGTCTCAATCTCGATATTCTTGCGTGACTATGGATTAAAGGTAACCATATGATGTCCATAATTATCCCTGGAGAATCCGATATAACAGTAAGTGGGTCAAACGGAAGCTGGTAGGACACGAAGACTAACTACAGTTACTGGAAAGGATTTATTGCCCGTAAGTTTGCTCGTTAATCTCCCTCTTGAGCATGATCTTAAGACCGCGTGGCGAGACACGGCAGTGGATAGGATTTAAAAACAACCCATAGAACTGGAAATGTGCATACAATCAAGCTGGTTTTGAATACCCCAGAGAGTAGACCTGCTTCATTGAAGAGACATTGAGTGTAGTGGTCACAACGTCTCTGCGTCCTTAGGGCTTTCTTAAGCTTATACTCAGATCGTACTCCTGGGAATTTTACTGATTTCTTTATTTTGTTTTAATTCTGGTCAACCATCTGATATCAAAAGCCTTAAGCAAATCCACTTTCTAGAGAGAAGGACCTGGAGCTAGAGGTGGTCACACTGGGTTAGGGAAAAGTGACAAGTATTATGTGAGCGCTTAGTACTAGACCACATGGAAAGATACATCTTCTGACGTCCCCAGAACCATGCAGAATTTAATGTATTCCAACAGTGAAAGTCGAACGATAAAGACGATCAGAGATGAAGATTAATGATATTAAAGCACATGATGATATCAAAGATGGTGTATGAACACATGACATCTCTTAAGTGATGATATCAAAAATGATGTATGAACACATGACATCTCTTAAGTGATGATATCAAAGATGATGTATGAACACATGACATCTCTTAAGTGATGATATCAAAGTTGGTGTATGAACACATGACATCTCTTAAGTGATGATATCAAAGATGATGTATGAACACATGAAATCTCTTAAGTGATGATATCAAAGATGATGTATGAACACATGAAATCTCTTAAGTGATGATATCAAAGATGATGTATGAACACATGAAATCTCTTAAGTGATGATATCAAAGATGATGTATGAACACATGAAATCTCTTAAGTGATGATATCAAAGATGATGTATGAACACATGAAATCTCTTAAGTGATGATATCAAAGATGATGTATGAACACATGAAATCTCTTAAGTGATGATATCAAAGATGATGTATGAACACATGACATCTCTTAAGTGATGATATCAAAGATGATGTATGAATACATGACATCTCTTATGATATCAAAGAGATGTAGAACATGAAAATCTAGTGATGAAACAGATGATGTAGAATACATGACATTCTTAAGTGATGATATCAAAATGATGTATGAACACTGACATCTATAGTGATGATATCAAAGTTGGTTATGAACACAGAATTTAAATCGAGAAAGCATGTTGATGACGGGCAATTCTTTCAAACGGTCCATATCGACCACTTGTTAACCACTGTGTGATTTTATGGACAGGCTAAAGCGTTGTACATTGTGCCAGGTGCGTTTCGTAGGCCCCATCCGATTTCGCGACGCTGTTTATTAGTAGCTTCCAGCCCTCAGTCGCCTCTTACGACATGCTTTAAAGTGCGCAGTGTTACTATTCTTTGCTCCCCATGCGATCCCGGCAACACACTGGCGTCATCTCCCCTCGATTTTACCGGTTATCACATGTGTCTAAACCTCCCTTTCTCATTACATGTCCACAAAATGATGTCTGTCTCTTTCTTATATTGATAATAAGTGTTCTCTGTGTCCTCATTTAGACACTATTCTGTCTGCACTGAATGAGGCAAAGACACACAACGTAAATACCGTGTTTCATAAAAGATAACACTTGTGTAAATTCTATTTCTTGTCAGTTGTAATTAAAATGACATCCAAAGTTTCATGTCAACCCAAACATCTGTATTGTATAGTCAAAAACGATTTGTCACATTTAATAAACGTAGATTTGTTTGTTGTCATGGTGGCATTCTTTTCAACAACAAAATCCAAATCAAGTCATGTTATGTCTGATGTCTTTCATTCTTTGTTAGAATTGTAAATGTTAATTTGAAGTGACTCTTTAGTATACATAACAATTAGAATAACAATTGTATTAAGAATAATAATAATGTGACCGTTTCGTTTTGGGGGGAAGATGAAGTATGTAGTGACTGGTGGAAGAAGGAATTTAGGCCTGGGAGTGCTATAGATGTGATAGATATAAACTTTTGTATGGTTTTATGTAACTACATTATGAGTGAGAGAGAGGGAGAGATAGGAGGAGAGAGGACGGGAGAGAGAGAGGGAGAGAGAGAGAGAGGGACGGAGAGGGAGAGAGGGAGAGAGAGGGAGAGAAAGAGGGAGAGAAAGAGGGAGGGAGGGAGATAGAGAAATGGATAGAGAGAAAGAAAAGGAGAGAGAAAGAGAGAGAGAAGTAGACAGTGGTAAGGAAAGAGAGATGGTGAGACGTTTAAAATGGGTCTAAGAGCGAAAACTTGACTTCGTTGCACTGAGTTTTCCCATATGGCCTCGTCTCTCACGGCAGAAATGGCACACTATCTGCCGAGAACGTTGCACACATCACGAACTTCGTAGCTCCAGCAACAATCCTAGAAATCACATGAATTATTCACACACAATGTGTACTTCCTTATGAGGCTCAGTTGATTGATTTAGTGATAGGGCAATCATCATTGCACTTTGATGAATAACCATGGACTCTCTGTTTTCTTTCTTACACATGAAGCTCTCAGTAGCAGTACACAAATGTATATATAACGTACATGTATGTTATGTTCTAGTATATATATAACCGTACATGTATAGTTATTTCTATGTATATATATAACAATGTATAGTTATGTTCTATGTATATATATAACGTACATGTATAGTTATTTCTATGTATATATATAACCGTAATGTATAGTTATGTTCTATGTATATATATAACTACATGATAGTTATTTCTATGTATATATATAACCGTACATGTATAGTTATGTTCTATGTATATATATATAACCGTACATGTATAGTTATGTTCTATGTATATATATAACCGTACATGTATAGTTATGTTCTATGTATATATATAACCGTACATCTATAGTTATGTTCTATGTATATATATAACCGTACATGTATAGTTATGTTCTATGTATATATATAACCGTACATGTATAGTTATGTTCTATGTATATATAATAACGTACATGTATATTATTTCTATGTATATATATAACCGTACATGTATAGTTATGTTCTATGTATATATATAACCGTACATGTATAGTTATGTTCTATTATGTACGTACATAATATATGAATTATGAATACAGTAATGTTCTATCCTCCATCTTCATCCAATAGTTTGTCCTGTGCAGAACTTTGTCACTCCAATAGTCCTTCGGAATTTGTCTCTCTCTCTCTCTATATATATATATATATATATTAGACAAATGATCAAAGAACACAAAAGCAGGCAGTGGAATGCAAAGAGTTCAAAAAGAGAGGACGCTCTAGGGAAACCATGACAACGGAATTTGCTGAGAGGCAAGAGATATCGTACTTAATTCCATGGACGAGATAGAGCGAGTTGCTCAGGACACAGCGGTATGGAGAAATTACGTGCAGGCCCTATGTAACGTATAACGGTAAGAGATGAATTATTATTATTATTATATATAGATATATATGTGCCAGGTGCACAGCCTTTGTTGTTGTCACGTTCAAATCATGTCACTACCTGAATCCATCTTTACATTAGTCTTTCCCTTCTTCTCTTGACCTGGGTGACTCCTTCCACAGTAATCTTGTCCAATCCTTCATGTCTTTTTCTATGTATCCTATCCTGTTCTCATACATAATATTACACGTTACAATGTCATCAAGTACATTGTCTTGATCCTGTCAACGCTATCAAAGATTCTCAATAACCCTTTGACTGCACAACCAGCGTAAAGACGACAACAAAAATCTACCACATCAAATTTGAAACGCTCCGCTGTGCTCATGCTGTGTAGAGGATAGAGTCTCGATGGCATACCTGCTCCAATTTCTCACACAAGAAGAGGTTGGGCAAGAGCCTTGAATATCAAATTTTTCATGGCCCACGTGCGTGAAGAAAGAGCCCTTTCCTTTGTTCAAGCTATTCATTTCATTAAAATTGTGACAAGCTTAGTTTACTCCCCTGAAATAATTGGCGTATCTCACAAAGCAGGGTCGGAGATTTTCGTGGAGAGGTGCACACCTATTTCATGTTTTTTTGATGTTGTTAACATCTGATTAGAGAACAGAAAATCTAACATAAAAAGTGTTTAGATGTTAACATTATATGTATTATTTTCTTAAGTCGCAGGTGTTACAGTCACGGTCAAGATATCACAAGTTCTACATTCTTGTATAGCAGGTGAGGTTTGGGAACCGTTTCAGTGGATATGGTTTGCTGTTACCGTTTCAGTGGATATGGTTTGCTGTTAACATCTTAATGATTAAATGGGGGTTCAAAATCTCTCATCAGTTCGTCTCGATCAGTATCGTCTCAGATCAGTATCGTCTCGTATCAGTATCGTCTCAGTATCAGATCGTCCAGATCAGTATCGTCCAGTATCGTCTCAGATGTATCGTCTCGTATCAGTATCGTCTCGTATCAGTATCGTCTCAGTATCAGTATCGTCTCGATCAGTATCGTCTCAATCAGTATCGTCCGATCAGTATCGTCTCAGTATCAGATCGTCTCGTATCAGATCGTCCGATCAGATCGTCCGTATCAGATCGCTCAGTATCAGATCGTCTCGATCAGTATCGTCAGATCGTATCGTCTCATATCAGTATCGTCTCAGATCAGTATCGTCTCGATCAGTATCGTCCAGATCACGTTCAGATATCGCTCAGTATCGTTTAAACCAATAATTCGAGTATTGTCCAGCATAATTTCAAACTTTTGCAAGCCAGTATGTCATACAATAAGACTCTATCAGTTTTAAAACAATATCGATATGCGATGATTTCAAATCACCACCGCCCTCACATAAACCCAAGTCACATAAGTTTTCCAACGTCCCCCACCCACACATATGTACATGCTCTATATTCTCTTTGACATAGAAAGTTGATATATATTTATGTCAAACATGATTACTCAATCGCAAAATCACGAAAATAATTTATTTTAAAGTATTTATGATTAATTTCTTCTTTAAGGGCCAACGACCCTAATCGCCTGAACACCCACCCAATTCTTCTGGGCCAACTATCGTCCCCCCCCTTAAAACGCTTCAGCCCCATTGGGGGCGGTACCGTCCACTTTGGAAACGCGGGTCTAGAGCGAGCAGTAATGACCATGTTTCTTATATTCAGGCGCATTTGACTGTTGCATATAGAGGCGCGGGCGCTAAGTGTCGATTGTAATACTATTACTGTTAATAATAACAATAATAATATCAATATGGTTAAGATGACGACGCTTTCTCTAGTTTAAAAAAAAGGTTTGGTGTTTGAGGGCAGTAGAATTGTTACAAAATAAAACATAACTGTAAAAGCGGAAAGATAGTGTTCATGAAAGTGCAACGAAACATCTGAAACATTGTGTCTTAAAATCTGATTAAAGCTTAACACTGGTAAAATAGTTCGCCATGAATGTATATGACACGGGCCAGATAGCTCCCGCGGACGCCGAGTTGGACAACGCTGGTCTAAAGATTAATGCTGAAGTGTATATGAAAGTTTACACTGCATATAAGATGCTAAAAAAGAAATTATGAAGTGAATTGTCAAATGAACATCAACTTTTGATAAATTGTCAAAGAAAGGCCACCTAGCAGGGTGGAGGCAAGAATTCAGATCTGATTAAGAAATCAGGTGAATGTGTGAGATGCAAACCACGACCGTCTAGTCTTTTAGGCATGGAACTGGATGAGAATGACCCTCATGAACGTCTTTTGTTCAAAACATAATTTGTTTATGTTTATTTTTCTATGTCAGTGCGCCTATATCTTCTTCTTCAGCAATCTCTGGCTTAACTTACTGTGGACTATAAACTGGACAGTCAGCTTCAGGTCTGTCAGGTTTCCCAAAGCTTAGTTTTCAGGTCGACTGGGACCAGCCACATTTCGTTTTAACTATTTAAAAAATCTAAATAATAATTTAAGTGCAGCTAATCCAGTTGTTTTAGAGCCATCATCTGATTTCTGCAAGATAGAATATCAGAAAATTATTCTTAAACGTCATTTAAAAGTGTATTCCTCGGTATGGTTTATATCATGACACACTTTTGACGTATTGCACTTCTCTGTGGGGTATATAAGATAACAAATGGCGTTCTGCAGGCTTCCGTTGATTTGACACGTAGGGAAATCACGATTCCAATGGAAACTTTTCATGTGCACTGAACACTGCCAGCTAGGGGAGTGGCTGATAATGTAGAGATAATGATAGCCCTCTGATGCAACATGGATGTCAAAGACAGACGGGAGTCCCAGTTGTAGGGTGAGATCCTTGGATGAGCCCTCAGAATTTTTCTCACCAGCATAAAAAAAAAGATATTTGAGACTGCGGCTGTTTCTCTTGAACGTGGTATATTCCTTCCAGCATTCGGAACATTATTACTTTACAAAATATCTTTGTAAACATTTGACAGTTCCACATATGATTTATGATTCTATTAGAGATTCCATTAGTGTATTTATTGTATTCTTCTTATCCTTGAGATAGTGACAATCAACTTATCACACGTAGTTTAAGAAGCACATGAGGTCATAGTTGAATGTGAAGGATCTAACCATTGTCTCAGATACAGATGAAAGGGTGGTGGGTATTTGATGAGGTATTATTCTGTTGGGGGAGACTGGGCACGTATAGGTCTGCCCGGAGTGCAATAACGCCAGTTTAGTAGCCAATAACTAATTATTCACCACAATCTTTTTGTGGATTTTATTTATTTTGATTTTCCGATCTAGAAGCACTTGAGCTTTCAGCTATTCGGCTCGGTGCCATGGACATCGTAACCCTTCGGTTAGGTGCCACGAACACTGTAAATCTGGAGGAACCTGTGGCTTTTCTGCCAGCCCTCGAAATTGAACCCGCACTTACAGAGGACTTGTCACCCGTCGTCCAACGCGCTACGAACACGCTGGACAGGCGGGCATGGATTTGGTTAAAAACATTATCACTGAAAGTGTAAAACATAATACATCAATGTGCTGTAACAGGATTGTTGGAGAGATTTAAGTTATAGAGTTGTCGTATATTTATAAAACGAAATACTTTTTCAAACCTCGCTGTTTATATCAGGGAATTCGGTGTTAGACCCGTATTTTCTTTGACCGTCGTCACACGATGGGTGATGTGGTCAACATCACGTCGACCCATTTACTTCATCTTTGACAATACATCATTCATCTGTAACGCTACACACTTCATGCATGACAATGCATCATTCTTTTCTGACAACACACCCTTCATATGTGACAACACACACTTCATATGTGACAACACACACTTCATATGTGACAACACACCCTTCATATGTGACAACACACCTTCCTATGTGACAACACATCCTTCATATGTGACAACATACCTTTCATATGTGACAACACACACTTGTCACTCAAAGTTATTATCATCATTTGTGATAGACAGCTCCCACAAAATCACACATTAAATGAGCTTGTTGATGACCGTAACGCAAATGTGCAGACATAAACATTAAAAACATGAAAGCTACCATGTAGATATGTGTAGATATTCAAGAAGTATTCTCTCTCCCCAACACTAATCTCCAATAAAGTGATTGGAAAAATAGTACTACAACATGCTAGAATGTTAATTGAATGACCGATAGTTGGTATCACTTCATTGTCCACGCTCTGTAGGAAACTAGGTCAAGGATGCTTGATGGAACGGAACAAAAAAAAGCGGAGTGACCCTTAATATGGATCCGGTAATTAAGATGGTTAGCTACTGTGTAACATGTATACAACAAAAGTGACTTGACTGGAGCGGAAATAGAAAAGAACAGACTTAATTTAAAAAAAATAACATTGTCCGCAGGATCGGATTTATCTAACTGATTTCTTGTCAAATTAAAGAACAGTGTCTTTTTTTTAGATTTTAGGAATAGAAAAGTTACCAACAACACCAGAAAAGACAGTGTCACCAACATAAGCATAAGAAAGAAAGTTGGCACAGAACCTTGCTTGAATTACATCGAGAAACAAAGAATGAAGTAGTTTGGCCACAATAAGAATGCATCCAAACTCCACAGTATACAAAGTCTTCTACAACAGAACATCGGGAAAGAAGGCAAGAAGAAGGCCACGAAAAAAATGATTAGATGGCATAGCAGAATCCAGTCACATAGCAATAATAACAATCACCCAAACCACCAGAACAGCGCAAGACAAAACAGAAAAGCACAACACTGGGCAACAACCCGGTAGCAGTGTGACGACAAAAGATGAAGAAGGAATATAAATTTTAGATGTTGAAAACTTTAATTATCAAAATCGTCCTGTTTTAAAGTGAGTCCCTGAAAGAGAAAGAGAAGTCCCCAAAGATTGGCAGAAAGCCATCATAATACCAATATGGAAAAAAAGGGCAACAAAAGAGAATGCAATACATACAGAGGCATATCATTATTAAGTCATGTTGGGAAACTATATGCTAAAATTTTGGAATCTAGAATCAAACCTATAATAGAACCACAGCTGAACATCGCTCAATTTGGGTTCAGAAAAGGAAAGAGTTGCACTGATGCCCTGTTCACACTAAGGCAACTCAGAGAAAACACCATAGAATATGACAAACAGCTCAACTTAGCATTCATAGACCAAGAAAAAGCCTTTGATAGAATAAACAGAAACAAACTATGGACCATACTAAGTGAATATGGAATTCAGGGCCAACTATTAGACAATATTAGAGCGCTATACCAAAAATGCTCAAGCGTAGTACGAACAAGCGACGGCCTGACAGACGAATTTGAATTATCATCAGGAGTAAGGCAGGGATGTGTGCTTTCGCCTATACTTTTCAATATTTACATAGACAGGATAACGCAAGAAACCAAGACAGATAACAACCTCGATAACAACTACAATTTAATAAACGAACTACTCTTTGCAGATGATCAGAGTATAATTTACAACAACGAACACAAACTTCAACAACACATAAATGCCCTGCAAGCCACATGCGAAAAATATGACATGAAAATTAACACCTCCAAAACAGAAGTCATGACAATAAGCAGGTCAACAGGTCAACTAAATATACACGTGAATAATGTCAAAATACAACAGACTCAAGAATTCAAATATCTCGGAGTATATTCACAGCAGATGGAAAGATGGACAGAGAAATCGAGACTAGATGCCAGAAGGCAAATGCAGTGACATACCAACTGTCACCACTATTAAAACATCCAAGCATTAACATGGCAGTCAAACGACAACTGATAAACTGCATATTTATTCCAACTCTCTGCTATCAGTGCCAAACATGGCCCCTGACTAAGACACAAGAAAGAAAGATTACAACATGTGAAATGAGATGTCTACGAAAAGCTGTCAACGTTACAAGGCGAGATAGAGTGAGAAACGAGAATATCAGAAGCATCGTTGGTACTATACCATGCATACAGTACATCGAGAAGCAAAGATTCAAGTGGTTCGGCCATTTAATGAGAATGGAACCACATTTACTACCATCACGTGCCTATAATAATCGACACTCAGGGCGCAGAGCACGAGGCAGGCCAAGAACAAGATGGATAGATAACATTTCAGAGTCCCTGCGAAAGTATGGACTGACAACGTCAAGCGCAACACACCTGGCACAAGATAGGAAACTAACTCTCCCACGACGCTTCACGGCAAATGTGGTTAAGATAAGATAAGATAAGATAAGATGAAATGTGAGAGTTTTTAAACAATGGGACAATAAACTTTTTTTTTTTTTTTTTCCGATCCAGAAGCACTTGAGCTTTCAGCTCTTCGGCTCGGTGCCATGGACATCGTAACCCTTCGGTTCGGTGCCACGAACACCGTGAATCTGGGGAATCTGTGGCTTTTTCTGCCTGCCCACGGAATTGAACCCGTACACACAGAGGGCTAGTCAACCACAGTCCAACGCGCTACGAACACGCCGGGCACAATAAAACTTTAATTTTATAAGGTCGTCTGGTGTTTCAGCTAACAGTGTGTCATCTAACAGTTTTTATGATATTAACCAAAGTCAGTCTAAAAGGCAATCCCCTGCAGAATCGTGGAAGTTTGTGGATAAAGGATAGATGGAGTGGATACTGGTCTTATTAACGACTATCTTAAGGATAGTATTATAGGATTACGGACGGGGAAAAAGGCATGAGACAACGTCCAGGCACGCTCTAAGCAATAAATGAAGTAGGGACAAAAGAATTATTTGATCACACTTAAAATCTAACACGGGTGACGAAATAAATTCACTGATCTTCGCCCATGTGTTGATGGGGCTCGCATAGGGAGCAGTGAATAGTAACACTGCTATCTACACCGCATGTTGTAAGAGACGACGGAGGTAGGGACCTAGGAAAGATACCCTAGTAAATTTTTATTTTGTTTTTGGTTTTTACGTCCGCTTTCAACTCAGACGAAGTTTCATCTCTGAAACTGATTTTTGCGTGAAAATCCGTTTTTCCAATTTCTTACAATGGCAGCAGCGTGCACATTGTAAATTACTTTACACTGACAGCCGTGTGCTCAATGTACTCGTAATTAGTATTCCCTCGCCATACAGGCAGATTTTCTCCGACTTCAGAGGTACTCACGTTATCGTCCTGAGTAAGACCAGGGACTCGAACAAATGCCGGACAGTAGGTTCGAACCCGAGCTATGAGGCGTCTCACAGCTAGCAGGCCGAGCTACTATCAACTACTCTAGGCAGTCCCCACCCTAATAAATAAAAAGCGTTGCAGAAATTGGATGTGCTAGCCTACTTTTAGGCGCAGAACTGGCACAACGTACAATTGCTCTTGGGCTGGAACCACACGCAAATCACAAAGAGTTGTTAACAAGTGGTAGATATGAAGCGTTGGAAGAAGAACAAGAAACTCTTAGGCTCAGATCACATACAAATCACAAAGAGTTGTTAACAAGTGTTCGATATGAAGCGTTGGAAGAAGAAGAAGAAACTCTTAGGCTCAGATCACATACAAATCACAAAGAGTTGTTAACAAGTGTTCGATATGAAGCGTTTGAAAGAAGAAAAAGAAGAAGTTCTTGTATCTATTGGATCTAATTTAAAGTTGATCTTGCACGTGTGATTCCGGGACCCGCAAGGCAAGCAAAGAATAGTACCACTTTAACCTAAAATGCATGTCGTAAGAGGCGGCTGATGTAGACCCTAGGGATGCTACCTAGTAAATAAAAAGCAGCGCAGAAATCGGATGTGCCGCCTACTTGTAATCGGATAACTGGCACAACGTACAATCGCTCTTAGGCTCAGATCACATACAAATCACACAGAGTGGTTGACAATTGGTCGATATGAGCGTTCAAAGAAGGAGGAAGAAAAAGAAAATCGATCTGGCTATTGGATGTTCAGATTATTGATTTGTACAATATATTCTGTGATTCTCGGTGTTTAATTCAAGAATTGGTTTGTTATGTTATGTTATGTTCTGTTATGCGATCGACGTCATGGCACATTGGGCATTCCCATTCGTGCTCTATCCTCCGTTGCAGCAGCCATCCCAAAAAGTCCATTTGCTCACAGTACCCATGAGAAGTTGATTACTATATCTTCTCTCTCTACCACGAAGACGACACTGTCTGGCATGTCCAGAATTGGTTTGCTATAAAGAAATCATGCTGGCTGCATAGCTCTACTAGCAGGTTCTCAGTTTGATTATTTACAATGTGTGGGTCTCCACAATGTTAGTTAACCCAGTCGCTCTTCTGAGCCGATGTACAGGCTCGTTGTATTTTTAAGAATAACGCAAACACCATTATACTGGCTAATTCAATATGCGTTGCAATATAATCGTGCCTGGAGGGAAAGAGAAACACATTACGGAGGGAAAGAGTTAATCGTGATAATTTCAGAAGAGAGCAAAGATTGCCAAACAGTAATTGATTCTGTGGTATTCTACTATTAAATGGGCGTCTGTAGCTTACGCGGTAGTGAGCTTGACCAGAACCCAGGTGTACCTGGCTCGAAACTGCGAGAGGATGGGGGGGGCAATTTTAAAGCAAATTTATTTCCGTGGATTTTTACGAACGGTAAAAATAGACCTCACCGTTTAGACAGCAATGGGAAACTACTGAACGTTTAAGTAGTGCTTAGAAAATGACCGACTCGATTACTGCAGTGGATTTTTTTTACTTCCGATCCAGAAGCACTTGAGCTTTATCAGCTCTTCGGCTCGGTGCCATGGACATCGTAACGATTCGGTTCCACGAACACCGTAAATCTGGGGAATCTGTGGCTTTTTCTGCCATCCCGCGGAATTGAACCCGACAAACAGAGGGATAGTCACCCGTAGTCCAACGCGCTACGAACACGCTGGGCAGACGGGCAACTACAGTGGATAGAGACGTTCTGTAAAGAATATGCCATTTTTGTCATGCTATTAAAAGGTTTCAAATTAAACGGTACAAAGAAGTATCATATGCACGCCCAGACACAGTTCACTGCTCTTAAGATTTCTTTGTTACTTCTGTTCGCTAACTTGTCGCTATTTTTAACTGAATATCCTTTTGTTCTCGTCTGCTATTAGATAGTCTTCTTCTCTTTGTTACAGAACAGTGCTGAAATATAGGGCAGTGTTAAGATCAGGTCTAGCCACAGCCAGGCTCTAGCACAGGCCAGACAACTGGCCAGGTATTCCCTGACCTAGATAAGAAAAGGGATCTGGAAATTACAGATGTTTGATAGAACACTGCACGCATTTTTGCAATTTTACTCAATTCTGTGAGTCTATGGTTATTTATTGGTGAAAAATATTCATAATATTGATATTCCTTATTGTTAAACTTAACTTGTTGCATAATATGACTTCGAATTAGCATTTTGTGTTGATTTTAAAATGAATTCGTCTATATACACCAATACTGGATTGCGAGGTCACGTGGTGTAGTTGGGGTCTGATTTCCCACAATTCTTACCTGAGCTCGAAGGCCCAGTAGTTTATAGTTGGCTCTGGTCTAGCACACATTTAAATACCTCACTCTCTTCCAACAACTTCTTCATTTTTCACAATTCACTTAACTATTCCGATTACCAGACAGCTAGGTCACATAACTCACCGGGGAAACCCTGACCTAGTTTGAGTTGGGGGCTGGATATTATATATGTTTGATAGAACACTTCAAGCTTTTTGCAATTTTACTCAATTCTATGAGTATGGTTATTTATTGATGAAAAATATTAATACTACTGCTATTACTTAGTTTTAAACTGAACTTTTTACATAATATATATAATCTTTAATTTAGCATGTTGAGTTGATTCTAAATTGAATTCGTCTATATACAACAATATTGGAATGCAAGGTCATGCGATGGTTGGGGATCATATTTCCTAGAATTTTTAGCTGAGTCCGCCGGCCGTTTAAAGGATTTAAAAGCCGAAGGATTGACTTCATTGCACCGGGTTTTACCCCATCTCGCTCGGTCCCTCTCAGCAGAAGTGGCACGCCACCTGCCGAGAGTATTGCACAAAGCACGAACTCCGTAGCTCCAGCAACAATCCTAGGGGTCTCTGGAAAAACTGCACTTGTGAACAGAACGGAGCGGTCCGGATTCGAACCCACGACCTTCGACTCACAAGAGAAAGGGTTTAACCACTTAGCCACAGAGACCCTCGCGATGGGATACGTTTCTTGATAGTTTCAAATAAATAAGAAGTTTGAAGAGCTCCAGGGGAAGCATAGGATCAATCTACTGAATATTGATAGTTCTACATACATGTCTAACGCAAGTCTTTGTGACGAAATGGCCAAAACATTTGCTTTGTCATCACATTACAAGATTAATCTCAGATGAATGTCGATTCTTCTTCTTCAAATGTAGAAGTGGGTCCTTCATCTTTAAACTATTGTAAGACGTAATTCAAGCTCTATTTCAGCTCTTCACAGAAACTGAATACTGAAATCTGTTCCCAAAATGTATGTGAAATACTGAAATACAATGATCAAGTTCCGGGCTTTGGCAGAAGTGAAACTGAGCAGACCTGTCAACCGTGACACACATTAATAATAACAGAGACTGAAATTGAGCCCAAAATGTGTCAGAACTGGATGAAAACCTGTAATTAAAGAAAGCCGCGCCAGAAAACACAACCGATTCGAAAACAAACCTTACCGATCACAAGAAAAACTATTAAAAATAAGCAGTCAAATTGTGAGCAAATATTATTAATGTTGTCAAAAATATTGAAAACAGACACTGAACATCGTCTTGTCAGTTTGAGATCTGGAATAAAGAAGATTACGTGTCCTTAGTTCCAGGGTACGCCCCAGGACTGCACCTTGTCAAACTATTTTGAACTTAAGACAAGAACGTCTTGGTAGAAATGAGATTAATCTTGTTATGTGATGACATGTTGTCTAGTATCACACTCAATCAAACTGTCAGACACAAAGATATGAAGATATTATTGTACTTCTCAGAAGGAAAATCCAACTTTGTTTCCATTATTGTAATCACTGAGTGCGTCTATCGTGAAGATTTGTTGTCATCGACATCATCATCCTTTCTTATCATTTCCTGCAGAGCGTAGGGTTGATAAGTTCTTGATTTATGTTGTGCTGATGTTTTTATATTCTTTCATGATATTCTGCAAATTATTTGTATGTTTAAGACGGCAAATTCAATAACCATTGGAAATTAAGAAGATAATTTTTTCGACCAATATGAGAATTTGGAACGAGCTCCGTAGCACCGGCTAAGGTCCCCTATGTAATTTTGAAAATGGTGAAGATATTTTTGTAGGAATTTTAATTTTTAATCTTTTCTAATAAATTTTGACCAAGCAGTGGCTTTCCAGTCTGTTCTTTTCGATTTTTAACTACCAATGGTTCTTTCACGTGCTCAACCTGAACACGGGACCTACGTTTTATCGTCCGTCTCCGATAGGACTAGGAATTCGATCTCACCTACACTGAGATCAGTGATCTCTGGAAAAATATCCATATGGTACCACGATCTAATGAGTGAGTGTAGTATCTATTGAATATTGATACAATTTCGTCACATACATGTAAATTGGTAGATGTATGAACTGAGCATGTTTCAGTGCGTTCCGTTTTATTGCCTTTTACGTTCCTTTGCAGTCTTCAAAGTCCTGTAGATTTTGTGTGTATTAGTTCTGGTGTTGTGGTTAACAGCTTATACAATGATTTACCGTTTGGTGTGTCAAAGTCAGGAACTGTTTCAATTATGTACGCCATTGATCTGATAATTCGGTTATACCTGGACGAATGTTTGCTATGATTATGTGCATGGGTGCCGCCACTGTCATGTCTGAAACTGTAAATATGAAACAATCATCTGACTCACGACAAAGTCCACTGAATACCAATTACTCTGACAAAACAAGACTTGAAACGAGTTTTATTGAAGCGGGAAATATTGGATTCAGTTCCATGGAAAAACTGAACGAGTTCTCCCAAGATAGAGTGGTAGGGAGAAATTGGTTGCAGCCTTATGTAATTTATAACAGTACAAATGAACACACAGATCGAAAAATCTCTGAGGGCCACATAAATATGGTTTTACAGAAGAATGATGACAATACCATCTCTCTCTCTCTATTTGCCTTTTACCCCGGATTGGGGCATAGGCCCTCAACCAACTCATGCCAAGTTTTCCTATCTCTAGCTATCTCATGCAGCTCCCTCCAGCTCTTCTTTATATTGTTGATCTCCGCCTCCAAATCTCGTCTCCATGTATTTCTCGGCCTCCCTTCTTTCGCTGTCCCTGCGGGTTCCAGACAAGAATCCCATGGACTGCTAAAATGACTATTGTTGAGGTGCTGAATGAGATCAAGACACAGAGAAATCTTATCATCAATATAAGAAAGATGCAGTCATAATTTTTCGGGCATGTGATGAAGAGGGGAGGTTTAGAACACATTGTGACAACCGGTAAAATCAAGGTAGACGAGACAGAGGAAGACAGAGAGAAAATTGTGGATAGCCTTCATGGCACGGTTGAGCGTCAACATCTGAGTTGATAGCAAACACCAACGACGGAGATTTGTGGAGATCCATGATCGCCTACGCCAGCCGGCACGGCACCTGATGATGATGACAGGTGGAATATGAAATGAAAACTATATGTTGTTGACTTGATCATGTAGTTAGTTATCATAACATTTATTTCGATTGGTGGTTCGGATACAAAAACATTTCAGGTGAATTAACCGAGAAATAATCCCCATTCTCATCATCTGTGGGTTCTACTTCATGCCATATCTGTTTATGCTATTAATTGTTCCTTCCATACCTGGACTCGTCTTGGGCATACCACAGTTATGCTGGATTCCATGACTATTATTTGGTTTTTTCCATTCTCTTAGAATACCGTAAATATCCGAAGGAAATAGTCATTTCTTTTTGAGGTGGATGCTATGAAAAGTCAAAGGTTAGAACGCATTGTTACAGCGAGAAAAATTGTTGGGAAGAGAAATAGAGGACGACATTGAGAGGGAGAGAGACATAAATAAAGTGAGAGAGAAAAAAAAGAAATGAAGCATTTTAACATCAGGGCATAACTGCGTCAATAACTGATTTCGTTGTCAATGCAGAGGACAGAAAGCTGTGGCCATCTATGATCGTTAACGGCCTGAAGACACACCACCTGGTGATAATGAGCATGCTGTCACGGGTTGACTTTATTTCCTTTTAATGACTGTGTCAAAAATAGCAGTCTTCATTTCATCTTCCTGGATATGGAAAAGCGTGACTTCCGGCAATAGAAGGCCGTCTAGCTCAGACAGGAAATCGAAAATTTATGTTTAATGGAGGCTGGTTTTTGTATATGTTTAATAGAACAATGTACTCTATTTTGCAAGTTTGCTCAATTCTATAAGTTATTGGTTATTTATGGATGCAAAATATTATTAATACTGATATTCCTTAGCTTTAAACTTCATTTGTAACATAATATAACCTTGATTTAACATGTATTGTTTTAAATGAATTTGTGCCCGTCTGCCCAGCGTGTTCGTAGCGCGTCGGACGACGGATGACAAGCTCTCTGTGAGTGGGGGTTCAATTCCGCGGGCTGGCAGAAAAGCCACATGTTCTCCAGATTTACGGTGTTCGTGGCACCAAACCGAAGGGTTACAATGTCCATAGCATCGAGCCAAAGAGCTGAAAGCTCAAGTGCTTCTGGATTAGGAAAAAATGATTTGTCTTTATACAATAACACTGGAATGCGAAGATCACGAGACAGTTGTAGTCTTATTTAATAGAATGTGTACTTGAGCTCGCCGGCCGTATGTTATCGGAGGTCACTGCCAAAGATAGGCATTCTTCATTTCATTTCAAATACTGTGACAAATATAACAGTATTTATGACTGTGTCAAAAGTAGCAGTCAGATCTGTCTAGTCTACGAATGTTGTCGCAGTGAGATCTGTCTAGTCTACGAATGTTGTCGCAGTCAGGTCTGTCTAGTCTACGAATGTTGTCGCAGTCAGGTCTGTCTAGTCTATGAATGTTGTCGCAGTCAAATTTGTCTAGTCTACGAATGTTGTCGCAGTCAGATTTGTCTAGTCTACGAATGTTGTCGCAGTCAGGTCTGTCTAGTCTATGAATGTTGTCAGTCAGGTGTCTATCATGAATATTGTCTAGTTTGTCTAGTCGAATGTTGTCCAATGCTGTCTGTGAAGTGAGACGAAGTGAGAGGAAGTACAGACATGTTGATACAGCGTTAAGAGTACATTTATTTCGCAAACACTCTACACTTTTGAACAGCACGTCTACAGACGGTATCTGATTAGCAAATCGCGAACAAATTCTTTAAACAGTACACTTTTAATCAACACATTTTCGTATATCTTTCCAACCTTTTCTTTCTTTCAAATTTAATTGCTCGTCGTAGAAAAGAATATACAGTCAAGTGTCCCTGCAACTGAGCAATTCGGCACGACTTGATAGAATGACACGTGTACTTAAACCCAACAACCTCGCTCTTTACAAAACACTGGTACTTTTACAATTTTGTTCGTTTACAAATTTACACAAATTTCTGTAAATATGGACAAAGTGACGTCAGCTATCACATCCACGATGTATGCGCATGCGTCCTTTTCACAGGGAAAGAATTGTTATTTTTTCGGTATTCTTACGCTAACATTGCAGCAATGTGCCAAAATAGTCTATGAGCCAAATGACACGAACTACGACCCCTTATTTGAAGTTCACTTAATATTTCTTGACGGGCATGTCTAGGATGCAGAGTCGTGGGCTATGAAGAAACACGGCTCTAGTTTGAGTCCTGGATGTCGCGACTGTTTACTTCAAATAGTGAAACAGTTTGTTCCTATTTGCGAAATACCGCCGTGATGTTGCAGTAACAAAGGCTCGGTTGATATGGCCAGACCCGCTCATACAAGACTATCGGAACACGTGGTTTGCGCAAACAGTACCGTACGAAATACCAACAGTTCCTAGCATTCTCAAACATGGAAATCTCGACCCTGGTCAAAGAACATCACGGAGAATCACAAGTCACAGTCTGTGTGCTTAACAACCGTAGGTTTTGTGTGTTTTTTTTAACTACACAGACATTGTCTATGAGAAAAGGAGATATACAGGAGAGGGGGAGAGAGGTAGGAAGGGAGAGAGAAGGAGAAACGAACAGAAAACTTAGTAAGTCGTAGTCGATGCTGTTGCAAAAACAAGCCAAAGCGGGTTCTTTGTTGTTCAAAAGGATTTAAATGTGAAGGATTTATTTTATTACTGGGTATTACGCCATATGGTTCGGTTCATTTTCACAGAAATGGCACATCACCTGCTGAGGGTATTGCACAAAGCACGAACTCCGTAGCTCCTGCAGCAATCCAATGGGTCTCTGGAAAAAATGCACTCGTTAACATAACTGTGCGGTCCGGATTTGAAACCACGACCCTCGACTCGCAAGGCAAGGGTTTAACCACTTCGCCACCTGAGAGCTAGTTGGTCAACTCGTTTACGGTTGTCGATGGCTACGCCTTGTACAGGATATGCCACGATTTTTCAGTTTTATAGAGATATGTTTTGGTATCATTTTTTTTTTCGGAGGTATTTTTTCGGGATTGTTTTGTCGAAGTAATTTTTATTGATTTCATTTTGTCGAGATAGTTTTGTCCCGAGGTCGATTTAGACTTTTGATCTCTTCTTCTTTGTGTTCGTTCTTTACACCAATTTTAATCACTCTTTGTGATATGTTTGATCTTTGTCAAGAACGTGTATACGTTGCAGATTGGTTTGGTAGGCCCCTAAACACATAGACTTCTACACGTTTAGGACACATGCATCCGATTTCAGCCAAACCTCTTTATTCGCCTCTTACGACATGCGTGGCAGGTAACAGTGGTTCTATTCTTTACACCCACATTTGGGTGGGTAACCACTCGGGCAGACTTTTGATGATTCTAATAAAACTATCTAACTTTATTTTTTAACTTTTGAAACGAGGGAGCTTTTGAAACGAGAGAACAATAAGAGCTTCTTCTTCTTCTTCTCTTCCACCGTTTACTTCTTTATAGAAGTATTGGGGGGAAACTTAGTGATCTTGTGTGTGCTTGTTTTAAGGCACTTTGTAAGCTGATATTCATTTTCGTAATGCTGTTCTTGATACCGTCGCTCCATCTTTTGCGTGGTCTTCCTCTTGCTATGTACTCATTATACTTTTTCTGTCTGGCTCTCTGTGGTACAATAAGAACAAAAGGGGATAAACACTTCTATATTTAAAAGAAACACAAAAGAGAAACAAATATGTTGGACAAGAGAAATTCAGTGAGTAGAATCCGACTTCATATCTTGATAAGGTCTGGGTGCATACTATTGTCGGTGTTACTTCATCTTCTTCTTTCAACGTTCCACAACTACCACTTGTTAACCACTCTGTGTGATTTGTATGTGATCTGAGCATGAGAGTGATTGTACGCTATGCTAGTTATGCACCTATAAGTAGGCTAGCACATCATATTTCTGCGACTCTTTTTATTTACTAGAGTAGCTTTCCTAAGTCCTACATCAGCCGCTTTAAAAGATATGCCTTGTAGATCACAGTGTTGCTATTCTTTGCCTCCTTTGCAGGCCCCGACAACACACGGACGGTTGGTGCTACGGAGTTCGTGCTCAGCAGCTAAAGTATTTACGTGTAAACAATAAATCAGAGCAAAAATCGTGAAGAACAATAATAATGACCATATCAATCAATCGATAAATCAATCAAATCACAGCTTCCATATAAACTACGGCACAAAGTAACAAACAGTATTTTAAGGCGAACAAAGAAGTAAAGAATGAATGAGAACTAAACGACACCGCAATAAAAAATAGGGTACAAATAATAAAAGATAACACAGCCTCTGTTGAAGTGCATAATCAAGCTATACCAACTAATTTTGAAATCAATTCATCGCACGATGGAATCCAAGAGGAAACATGATTACAACAATCACCTGTAACAGCACTGTAATCATCATTGCTTAGAAGGTCAAACTAACATCAAGTCTACTGTACTCATTCTTTGATGTATTTTCATCTGACAGTGTGCACCTTAGACGGATACCTGATCTCTATTATTGACTTCATGCCTGACTGCGCTCATCTAGAACGACAGACGCGGACACAAAAGGTACATGTTTGAAGATTGATGGCCCTGTCGGTTAGGTATCGTTTTACTTCTCCCACCGTCTCTGTATCGGAGTCAAGGAGCTATGAACAATACTCACTGGATGTCAAATTTCACACACATCATGACAACTAGTTGATATTATTATACGTCGAATATAAAAATGAATATCAATTTGCATCATTCTAAATATAATATTTGAACTCTACAACATACAAAAAGAAATCATTTTTTATGACAATTTGATAACAAATGAGCGAAGTATAAAGGAATCATAGCTAGTTATATATTTATTTTGAGATCATAAATTCAAATATGTCTTTATCCTGTCCAGGTATTGTATTCTCTAGCCAAACATTGACTTTTCCAACAGGTGTATGTATATTTGTTGACTGTAAGTGAAAACTTGAACCGGTGAGGGAAAATTGTGTTGACTCACTGCTATGGTGGTTTTTCACCTGTCTTTTCTACCTGAGTATGATTTGGGTATTCTGAAAGCAAAACTCGCGTACCTGATACAATAGATGCTGCAGGAAATACACACGAAGAGCGGACAAAAGTACAGTCTGTTTGTGAAATAGTTTCGCTGTTTGCAGACTTCTGTTCATACAATCGGATCTGATTTTTCAACTTTCGTCTAGGATAGAGATGATATGTGTTATTGACTTTGTTTCCAGAAATACTGAACTTTAATTTAGAGAGAAATCCAAGTATTGTCGCGGTTTAAGAGACACACAGAGTCCCACTTTGATAGTCATAAATATGATTTGATTCAGGCAATCAAAATGGCAACTGAGAAACTGTTGAACACCAGACTTGATCCACAACCTGTAATATTTTTGCCAGATGCAAAATCAGCACGCCAAGCACTCCAGTCCAGTAAATTGCCAGGTTTACAGACTCTACCTATCTAAACCGTGTAAGCAGAGCTAGGTCGTCTTGTAGTGGATAAATCCTCACTGTGGAATACCAGGAAATGAAACAGTAGACCGACTGACCAAGGAAGGTGCTGCAGGAGAGCAACCGGATGTGCCAGTTACCTACCACCAATAGAAAAGGATGATTAAATCAATGAGAAAGCCACAAATACCAACACAAGACGATTACTATAATATGAGCAGATTGGAACAAGTTGTTATTCTGCACCTTAGAACAGGACACAATCGACTCCGCAGCCATATGTATACAAAATTCAAGATTGGCAATTCAGCCATGTGTACATGTGGACAGGCACATCAGACTGCAGAGCACATACTTCAAGACTACCCCAATATGATAACTGAGGCAAAGTCACTGGCCTAAGAAACAACATTCAACATAAAACTACATGGACCTCTGTGTGAGCTACAAATGACAGTGAAGTTTATATAATCAGACATCATTGAATGTATAGACAATATTTCAAGCGAACGAAAGGAAGGAAGGAAGGAAAGAACGAAGTAAGGAAGAAAGGAAGGAGAGAAATCCAAATATTGTTGCGGTTTAGGAAACATAGAGAGTCCCACTTGATGGGCAGAAACATTATTTGATTCAATTATGAAAAAGTAACTCGCACATACTTGTTCTAACTCGCCTGTCAAACAAGGACATAAGTTCATCTGCAGTAGATTTTAACTCGATGTGGCATTGCAGTCACTGAGAGGACCCGGCTGCTGTGTTCCAGGCTCGCAATGGGGCAAAGAATAGTAACACCTTCACGGCATGTCGTAAGAGGCGACTGAGGTAGGGGCCTAGGGAAACTACCTTAGTAAATAAAAGCGTTGCAAAAATTGGATGTGCTGGCCTATTTGTAGACGCATAACTGGCCCAACGTATTATCGCGCTTAGGCTCAGATCACATACAAATCGACCTTAGGCTCAGATCACATACAAATCACGAAGAGTTGTCTAACAAGTGGTCGATATGGAGCTTTCGAAGAAGAAGAACTGAGAGGGCCGATGTAATGGCTAAGGAAGTCAATGCCAAAGAACAAATAGATCAACCACTTGTCTTTTCAAGAGATTGAACCTCCGTAGATGTCAAAGAGTGTGCATGCTGACGGTTCCTGTGACTTGCTGGTTAAACACACTCTTCCTTCTACCAAACAAGGATCGATCCTGTCCGTATAACATGTGGATTTCAAACACATTTAAACGATGTATAGATGTAATAACACAATAAGATCGACAAATCTATGAGGGCCACAGAGATGTGGTTTGACAGAAGAATGATGAGAATCCCATGGACTGCTAAAATGACTAATGTGGAAGTGCTGAATGAGATCAAGACACAGAGAAAGCTTATCATCAATATAAGACAGAGGCAGTCATCATTTTTCTGGCATGTGATGCCAGAGGGAGGTTTAGAACACATTGTAACAACTGGTCAAATCGAGGGTAGACGAGAAAGATGAAGATAGAGAGAAAAAATTCTGGATATCCTGACTTCATGGCACGGAAAAGCGTCAACATCTGAGATGATAGCAAGCACCAGGGAAAGAGATTTGTGGAGATCCATGATCGCTTACGCCAGCCGGCACGGCCCCTGATGATGATGATACCCGACACAATTCAAGTTTGATGTATTCTTGTCCAACTGACCTTCTAACCTTGTGAAAATTAGTGATAGTTTCGAAATATGATACTTCAAGGATTTTACGGACAAATCTAATCTCCATAACATTCCACTTACCCTGGAGCTCGATAGTAAGTGTACATTTCATCTGTAATTTATACAGTCATAGTTTGACATGATATTTAATCTGTAATTTACACAGTCGTAGTTTGACTTATGACATTTCATCTGTAATTTATACAGTCATAGTTTGACATGATATTTAATCTGTAATTTACACAGTCGTAGTTTGACTTATGACATTTCATCTGTAATTTATACAGTCATAGCTTGACTTATGACATTTCATCTGTAATTTACACAGTCATAGTTTGACATGACATTTCATCTGTAATTTACACAGTCATAGTTTGACTTATAACATTTCATCTGTAATTAATTCAGTCATAGCTTGACTTATGACAGTTTTCTTCCTTCTTTTCCCAGACAACCAGCTAATTGAAAGTCGGGTAAAATAATAATTCCGACATATCTAAGTGAAGTCTAAGTATATGATATTTATAAAGTTGAGGTTCAGTTATTTTTAGATCAAATTGTGAAATACGTCATCCAATTTGTGCATTTCTTGAAGATAAACTGTGTAACATTCTCAAAATTTTGATCCTATTTTTAAATGTTATTATATCTAAATTATTATCCTGTTATTAAATCTGTAAGTGTACTGTTATTGGTTAATTAACTGACATCCCAGCCCTCACGGTAAAACCCAAAGGTGCTCAGTTTTTCTCAACAGATGTTGAAGTGTACACATTCTGATGGTTCATGTGGGTCGCTGGTAAAACACCTATCTCTTACAGTTCATAGTTCATATGTACGGTTCCAACTTCACTGCAACGGGTCACCCCATACTTGCCCCGTTCCTGTGCTAACGAAAATCATACGAAATGCTAACAACTGTGAAATGTTTCCTGTGTGAACTAATTCCAGAATTAAACAGCCGTGTACCGCCACAAAAATCAACCCGCACCGCATAAATGCATATGGCCGTCGCTGTAAAGTGTCAACACAAAACTGTTCATCACTTGAACTGCAATTCATGTCGAAGGGAACATCAATCTGCCCGTCAAGCATCCTCCTCTACTTGTACAACGTATAATTCAAAACTCCTTAAATTACTGGATTGATTCAACGTTAATGTTATAGTCCTCATACAACTACAACAGTAGGTCGCCCAGAGACCCAAGAGCATCCCCTTTATCCATCCTTAACTCTCCAACAATCGATGCTTTCGATGCAAATCAGTACACTGGAACTCCATAAGCACGTACACCCTCTAAACACTGGCTTTAAGCCAACATAATACATCTGTGAGATAACTGCAACAGCTGCAATGCAAACCGATTACTTACTCTAAACCAAAAAAACAAATTTGATAAATATGTAAAGAAAACAGGCGCAAATTAAGTTATCTATCTGATTGTCAGTGAACGCCTGAATCTTTCCCAGAGCCAGAACTATTCCGGACAAAAAAGTTAATTGTCTCCAAAAACGGCAAACTCAATCGTTTTTAAACATTTTTTTCGGAATAAAATACTTAACACGTGCAGGTGTGAAAAGTAAACTACATGTCACTGATAATATACGAGAGAACTAAGCAAATTCAAAGATTGTGAAGAACGAAAGAAAACAGAGTACAGATAAAGAGTGGGTAAAATGTAAACAAAGAGCACAGATTACAGTCCAAGATTGTGTAAAACGACAAAGGAGCACAGAGTAGAGCTATTGATTGTGTAAGATGGACAAGGAACATGGGATAGTCAAAAAGATGATAGTAAAGTCACAATGGATTATATTTAAGAACCATAAACAAAATAATTTTACAAACAAATTCTCACATAAGTGTCAAAGAGAAAATAATAAGCATGCAACAAGCTCCACATAAGAAGCAAAATACAATACATATCATAACACAAACATTAAAAAACAAAATTGAAGCTTCTTAGAAAAGTTATCGATGGCCAAGAAGACGTAAAATATCTCACTATATAGATTCTATAGATTTAAGAATATGCGTCGAATGCCAAAGAAAAATACGCACCCAACACCATATTCCACAATAACCTCGTGGTATGAAAACATCCCTTTACCTACCTTAACTAATTTCTTCTTCTTTTGCATTCGACATCTATGAATTCAGACGTAGTCAGGGCACCAGATATGGTACATTTGACTGATTTTTGCGTGAAGTTATACTTTCCTTATAATCAGTGTCCAGCGCCATACGTATTGTGAATCAATCGTAACCAACAAGATTTTATTGTTGGTGCCAAAATATGACCTCCAAATTATTGTGACTGATTCACAGCCCGAGAAGAACGACATAGCAAATATGCCCAAAAAATTGATTATAGAACATTGAACTTTTGGGCCGATGGATGCTGCTGGATTTATTGAGGCGGTGATCGGAACACCTATGGACATGTCCGGATTGCTATGATGATAGTTCTCATATAATTGATAACTGACTTATCCCTCGCCCTACTCTATAAAACGCGTCTGGCATCAGAATTACTGGATTCTAATTTTCCTTCACTCCAACTTTCAATATGTACTAATGGAACAATTAACATATAAAGAGAAGGAACAGAGAAGAAATGACTACTTGCAGTGCTACTTTCAGAAATTGTGGACTTTCAAACAAATGTAGTTGTTGGGCGAAGTTCTCGGAATGGCGTACAAATGCCCCAAGGGACATCTGGAAATTTAGCCTCTGTAACGCCCAAGAATGATTACTTAAGAGTCTGGGAATGTTTGGATCTTGTTAAGACTGTGCTTAAAGAGGGCAAATCAAACAAGATTAAGGTAGAGATAACAGCATACAGTACGTCAAGTACCTGGCATTACGTTTATTCTGCCAAGAATTATCAAAGAAACTCTAGAGGACTTTAAACAATGGTAATAGCCAGACACGAAAACATTCCTTTCACTTGCATTAACAATCCTGATTGCATGTAAACTTCCCGATGAATGTCAGTTCATATCTGTCGTTTCAATAAAGAAAAAAATTGATGAGAAAAGCATATGATAATATACGTAAGCTTTTATTGAATCTGTCGTGTAAAATAATGATGATGACAATCACAATAAGTAATTTACTGAGATGTTGAAATTGCGTCTGTAGCTTAAGCGGTAGTGAGCTCGATCACATCCCATGCGTACCTGGTTCAAACTCCACTGCAGGCAGTATTTTTTAATATAACGAAAAGCCTGTTTGCTTGCTGGATCAGCATACATTACAATATCAATATGTCTGGAGGTGTAAAACAAAATCACGGAGCAAAAAGGGTTAATTAATAAATGTTGCCAAAGTGTCCACGAAATTAAGAGAAAAAACAAAAATGGGCGTCTCCGGAACAAGTTCTGTGTAGACGATAATAGCCTCCGGGTGACCACTGTTTTCTAAATATTTGAAGTCTAGAGAATACACAGAACAAGACGTTCTCAGATCGGATATGGAAAGTTAACGTTATATATCAGATCACAATGTTTCTTATCTGTATCTGCACATTAATGTGCCACACGTACGTGGATAAGCACCCCATGTCTTTGCCGGAGCTATCGGCAGCTGTTTCCGTATTCAAGGTAGATTTGCTATCAGTTTCTGTTAGCAAGAATTTCAGATTTCCAAATTTTTAGTAAATCATTTGTTTAATTCATCGTTATCTAGTTAATTGTGATTAGTTAGTTTGTTCATTTCGTGCCAAAGGCGGCACATAGGGCAGAGGTTTTAGATTTCCATGTGATGCGTTCGTTGCTAGCTGTTGGAGATCTTGATGGTTTTACATTCCAATAGTTTACTTTCTTGTAGGATTGTTCTTCGAAGAGTGGTCTTAGGTCTTCCACGATTATTTTCCCAACTGTGATTAGGAGCCGCGAAAGTGCAGTGGTTGGTACACTTTCTTAGTAAACACGGGTCACAAGATCAAACTCTCCAGTTAAAATGTGGGTTTTTTCCGACCCACAAGGAAGCAAAAATAGTACCCTGCGACCTACAAGGCATGTGGTAAGTAGCAATTGATGTAGGGCCTAGGGAAGCTACCCTAGTAAATAAAAAGCATTGCAGATTTGTTGGTGTAATTCAAGCATTTTCTTGTTCCAACTTTCTCTCTGATGCTGGTAATTGTGATTTCTCTTCTTGTTTTGTTGGTGACTTTTCGGATACATTGCATTTCACATGTGGTTATTTTACGTGATTATGTTTCATTCATTGCCTTTGTTTGGCTTTGTTAACATAAAGTAACAATGAAAATGTTTTTAATAATTTGATGTTTTATTTATTATATGTCCAAAACAAATCAAAGTAAATACACATGTCTGACATTGAGAGTGACTACAACAGGTAAAAGAGCTCACGAGATATTCACATGTGTTTCTATTATTTTATCCTCATTCTTCACGTTAGCTTAACTAACTTTTAAAACCTCTCTTTGCAGCTTTTGTGTGAGTTAAACCTTTGTTGCGTTAATACGTTGTGCTATATTGTTTTTGTTCTTAAAGTTGTAATATCTGCGCAATTCTGTCCAGCACGTCTAATTTCTTCAAGATTTTTGTGTTCTATCTCCCTCTCTCTCTCTCTCGCGATCACCGTCCAGACCGATGTACCATATCTCCCCATAAATTATATTCATGTGGAAATCTGATTCATGCAGCCTTGGCGTGTTTTACGTCCCATCTTCAGCACCATTTGGAGCTATGGTGCTTATCATTCGGCGATGTGTCCTGTTTCAGCCAGCGTTTACTCGGTTCGCTCTCCATTCTGTAGCCATCTAGTGTTTTTACGGTGTGGGGTAGCTAGCCTCACGCCTAACCTTCTTAGTCGACCCTTACGACATGCGTGGCAGTAACAGTGGTTCTATTCTTTACACCCCAATTTGGGCCCCCGTAACCACTCGGGCTATTTTTGTGTTCGAGTTCGTTCTCCCGTATGTTTCACAATTGTAGATTTCATACTATATAAACCGAATTCACAATTGTTCATATGAATATCTCAAATTCTGACCGGATAATGGCACATAGTCTACTCTGTACTTGAATATTTCAAATTGAAATGAGCCGTGGTGTTTAATGTTTTCCACAAGCCATCCTTTTTTCTAATTGGGCCCTACCCAAAAGTGCCACAACGAGTGGACCCAGTTACGATTGAACGGTGCATTGTCCTTCTTTCCAATGAGCGCTGCTAGGAATTTATTTAAATGTATGTAGTTGTCAATTGGTTCTACTAAGGCTCCCACCCTTTCTCTGCGATCTTCTTCTTCTTCGCATTCGTTCTTTACAACCAATTTTAATCACTCTTTGTGATATGTTTGATCTTTACCAAGAACGTGTATACGTTCACATTGGTTTGGTAGGCCCCTAAACGCATATATTTCTACACGTTTAGGACATGTGCATCCGATTTCAGCCAAACCTCCTTAGTCGCCTCTTACTACATGCGTGGCAGGTAACAGTGGTTATATTCTTTACACCCCAAATTTGGGCCCCGTAACCACTCGTCTGCGATCTAGTGGGCACTATACTTGATGAGCCAAAAGGCGAAAAGCGATCGAGACATTTGTGTTTTCGTACATATCCGGCAGAACTAGACACTTGACATCACGTACAGTAAAATCAACTACCCATGTAAACTTGTTTATATTATGTTCTGCCTAGAAATGAAATGGAAAGGAACTTAACAACTTCTCTAGAAAGGACACAATCTAACTGTCATGCTAGACCGACCCCCACAAGAGTATATAGACTAAGAACAACAAAGGATGTAATGTGGTCTGGTTAATGCGTGCCTAAACTGTAGCTTTCATTGCTATTGTTTACATCACACACAATTATCGTTCTTTGTCAAGGTGAAAAATAATAATTCCGACTGGAGACAACTGATATTTACCGTAAACCTTCTTGTGTAGGTTCGATACTAATACTGTTACTGATATATTACCGTAAACTTCCTTCTTGTATGTAACTCATCTGTTTGGGATTGAAACAGATATTCCGCAGATTCATTACGATTCTATATATGTGTGTATATATATATATATATAGACATATGGTACAAGATGCGAAAAGTCGTTGAGTACTTTCACTTTATTGTGTTGTGTCGTTTCCTGCTGGCGATCACGATCATGATTTTCCATAATTTCCGGTTTCTACAGAAATTGTTTTTTTCCCCATTATTTATCCCACAAAATTCTTTCTTAATGCAAATACCCGTCGTTACCAGAATGAAAAAAACGTTTCGCTTCTCAGCCTCATGGCTATCAAAGTGTTGTGCACACTTGGTCGCGGCCAGGGGATGGGAGCCTTCATAGAACCATTAGGCAACTAAACGAATTCAGAGCAGCTCACATTCGAAATTCAGTCCGTCGCCATTAATGCGAACCTTACTCCGAATCTCCGGCCACGCAAAAGATGGACCTCATAGATAACAGAGGCGACGAAAGAGACTATCTACGAAGCGCATACTAGAACCCGTTTTAGAAATCTCTTCCTGACCTGACGCTGTGAGGCATACAGGATTCGAGAAAGAAAGAAAGACTCCGAATTTAGAAGTTCTTGTAATTTAGATTCCCAAGTAAAGGATCGGGTCTCCTGTCGTCTTACCGATTACCTCTTGCACACCGAGAATTGTTTTTTCCTGACCAAGCGGACTGGAGCCCTGGAATGTCCACGGTATGTTGTCACTAGCGCAACGTATTATCATATTCCCTATTGTAGACATTAGATTTTGAAATGTATATTTAAAAAATAATTACTGCCTTTACTACATGTACTGCCGCTTATTAGGACGGTTTAGGACAGTGTGGGACGTGAGCCTGAGAAACGTAATGGTCGCGTGGCTAGTATAGTCACTACGAAACTGTTTAGTTGTTATTTTTCCTTATGCACCGACAGAAAAACTCTTTGACCTTAATGAGGATTGAACCCAGGTCTCCAGAATGAGCCGCGCTCTAATCCATTCGACAAGACGCTCCACTGTTTCTAGTGTATAGAAAACAAAAATAGCGAATTAAACATCTCCAAATGAAATAAGGTCAGCTTGACAAACATGTAGTTTACATTTAGACTGATCCATATTTTAACAATAACAAAACGACTATGCCTTTGCTTTATAATAGATATATATATATATAATTGAAACTCAGTCGTAGAGGGTAAAAATAAAGCAATTGTTCGGTTCTTTTGAACTATAAATAGATTGTGTAGCAGCCAAGTGAACGGAGCGTTATATTGGAAAGTGACAATGATCCCTTCATGGTTCATATACGCCCACTTTGACCGGCTGAAATTGTGTGCACGGTTCGATGATTTAGGGGAGGAAAGTTAGGAAGGAAATTAATTGCTTCACCGCCCGCGTGGTGCTGTGGTCCGTAATGGAAGCAAAGAATAGTACCACTGCAACCTAAAGGCATTTTGTAACAGGCGACTGATGGTAGACCTAGGAAAACTACCCTAGTAAATAAAAAGCAACGCAGAGATCGGACTTGTAGACGCATAACTGGCACAACGTAGAATCGCTCTTAGGCTCAGATCACATACAAATTACACAGAGTGGTTAACACGTGATCGATATGGAACGTTCGAAGAAGAAAAAAGATTGGTTCATGTCCAAGTGGTATCCTAGTACTGCGAGGCTTCCAACATTTTATAACACTGCGACTGTACATGTTGCAGGATGGTTTTTTACGTTATTGCTCATAGTACAAACTAGATTTAGAGATATGAAGCTGTACATCAACGTCCTATATAAACTACACATAACCGCGCCATATGATAACTGCATATATGACAGCAGCACATATAATAACCGCACATATAACAACTGCACATGTGATAATCGCACATAAGACAATCGCACCGCGGCAACACACGATATCATCGTACAACCACACATAAATACAAGGTACGTTAATCTCACATATCATCCTTGTACACCTTCCCACAACATTAACACAAGTCAACCGCACACAACATTCACACAAGTCACCGCACACAATTACAAGTCAACCGCACACAATATTCACACAAGTCAACCGCACACAATAGATACACAAGTCAACCGCAACAATATTCACACAAGTCAACCGCACACCATTCACACAAGTCAACCGCACACAATAGATACACAAGTCAACCGTACACAATATTACACAAGTCAACCGCACACAATAGATACACAAGTCAACCGCACACAATAGATACACAAGTCAACCGCACACAATAGATACACAAGTGCAATACTCTCGGCAGTTGACGTGCCATTTTGTGGAAGGGACCGAACTATATGGGTAAAACCCGGTGCAATGAAGCCAATCGTTCGGTTTTAGACAAGAGAACCACACACGTCAACCACATTCAACTACCACACAAATCATCCTAACAAAAGTAACACACACTAGACCCATATACATCAAATACTACACACAGCTAACACCGACGACAACCTCACAAACACCCACACACAGCTACCACACAATTCAGTATATTGTTACGCTAGAGGTATATTGACAACACACCATCTTCCAGTCATAGATATGGAAGAGTTCACTTAGTTCAGATCATGGGGTCACCATGACAGCACCTGCAGGACAGCATTCTGTGTCTGACACTATCATCTGCCATGTGCACAGAATATTGTTTTAGAAATTCCAAACCGAACCAGACGGTAGACATATTTCGTCAAGGAAACAGAGCACACATGGCGACATTTATGACATGCTTAACCTTTCCATCCGTGAAATCATTGACATTTGACCTCTTCCATCTTGTTCCTGTTGGAATGTAGTCTTGTTTGTCAAAACTCGTTTGTCTCCAGCAACGAGGCGAAGCCGAGATTTGAATAGACCTGTGTTCGATACCTTTGTGTCTTTTACTGAATGTTCTCTGTTGTTTGATGTATACGTTTCTCGAAGATCTAAAAAAATGTCTTTAGTGCGTTCACATCCCTGGTTGTGGATCTTTTTCTGTGATTTTTATTTTCCAATCTTCTTACCATCAACATCCAGCTGCTTGTCCTGTACAGAACTTTGCTATCATAACAGTTTTCAGAAATTTCTTTCAGTCATAGGCCAATTTGCCAGTGTCATCAATGTAAGGGGCATGTTCTTCTCCTTCAGCGATCTTTGGTCATGCGCTTAGTTTACGGTGGATCCCAAACTAGGCAGTGAGCTTTAGGTCTGTCAGGTTTCCCCAATTCTTAGTTTTTTTTTATACCGACTGGAGTGTGGCCATCTGTTGCTTCTCAGCTCACCCAAGATAAGACAGTTTTGCTAGAAATATATTACAACCAACCTTTGATGTGGTGACAGCACAAGCTGATCCAGGTATCATTCTAAAAGATGTATTTGGTATACAGCTACCTGTTTGTTGTATCCAACAAGCTCTATGAATGATCTGACACTAACGATACAGTTTATTGAAACTACTGATAACGTGATGACTGAAGGAATATGTGTGGAAGTTCAATGCTTCTAGAGAATCCTACGATTATTGCCAGAGCTACGTAGTTCATGCTTTGTGCAATACTCTCAACAAGTGGCCATACATTTTTGCGGAGAGAAACCGGGCCATATTAGGAAAACCTAGTGCCATGAAGTGAATTCTAAGTCCATGATCCTTTAGATGTTTGTGGTAAGAAAAAAGAACATAATAGTAGATGTATCGTTGAATAATCAAACACGGCACAGGTAGCCCTCCTGCTTGATCATGATAAAGCTAACTATAAATTACACATTATTTCTGACAAGTTTATATTCTAAAATATATTATCTAAATGTCCAATATTTTAAATTTTTTTTCCGATCCAGGAGCGCTTGAGCTCTTCGGCTCGGTGCCATGACATCGTAACCCTTCGGTTCGGTGCCACGAACACCATGAATCTGGGGAACCTGTGGTTTTTCTGCCAGTCCGCGGAATTGAACTCGCACACACAGACTAGTCACCCCCAGTCCAACGCGCTACGAACGCGCTGGGCAGGCGGGCATAAACGTCAATATAAACGACGTTGTTCTTAATGTGTAGTCTTGGGATTGTTGGTAAACGATGAGACATAATATACAGATAAACATTCAATATACTTTTTAAAAATCTTTGCATAGATGCATAGAAATATTCAATTGTCTGCAGCACCTGTAGCTTAAACGATAGCGCGATCGATTACAACCCAAGCATACCGTGTTCACACTCCGCGGTGAGCAAATTTAGAAGCAAATTAGTTCGCTTGGATTTTTACGAACTGTAAAAATAGACCTCACCGTTCAGAAAGGTGACAAGCTACTGAACTTATAAGTGGTGCACATGAAATCGACGACTCGTTTACTGTGGTTGATGGCTACGTCCTGTAAAGGATATGTCACGATTTTCATTCATTTCATTATTCAATCAGTCAATCTATACTTCTCTATTCATTCTCTCTCTCTCTCTCTCTCTCGATCCCATCATTCTTCAAGAAGAGTCTCCTCAACGTATTTCATTTACTCTTACTTAACTGTAGGTAATTTCAATTTCGGTAGAGGTCATACCTGTCAGGTGAGAACGGTTCGTTCAGGTGCATAGACAATCATGATTTATTTTGTTAGAATGTGTGACTGCTCTTAAGAAGAATGTTCGACATGTCAATCAATCTAGGACTTGTTAAATTAACTATGCAAATTGAATCTCTAAGCATTAAGTAGAAACAGCTGGTTAAAATAATTCATTACTTATTACGGGTGTCGTTTTGGTTTTGGGAACAAAGTCTCCATTTTTGGAAACGTCCAGGTTTGCCTTTTATATTTGTTCTGTTGTGTTCAAATTTATGGTGGGTGTGTTGGGGGTGGGGGGTCAGAAACTCTGGACGTTGAAGAAGAAGAAGTAGTCAAGAACACGGGCATGACTTTACAGTTGCTCTGCTGAAACTCGATTCCAGGGCGTTGGTCAGATAAATAGTATAGTTTTCTGGATCCATGGATATTCTTCATTATCGTGTGGTCTCTGTACCGACTTTTGTCTGGCGTTCTGAAGGTTGACGGTTCTAATCCTGATAGGGTCCCATGTGTAATTTTGTTCCGGAGTTGCTAGAGATACTGAGTTCGAGCGCGGCGTGTCATTTCAACGGAGAGCTACCGAGCAATATGGGGTAAATCCAGGTGCAATCAGTGGCGGCTCGTCATTAGGGGCAGGTGGGGCCGGGCCCCACAAAAATAAGGTGTCACGTGTATTTGTTTTATGAATTAAAATATAACCTAATCCAAAATCATGATTTTATTCCGCAAATTTTTGTCTGGCCCCACCAACAAAAATGATCACGAGCCGCCACTGGGTGCAATTATATCAATCCAACGTCCTTATACTTTTTAGACATAAGGAGAAATTAACAGGAGAAGAAAACAATTCATTTTTTTCATAAGAAATTTGATTACTCAGTAGTGTAAGTTACTTAGAAGAAGACGAATTGTCGAGATGTCAGAACTCAGTGAGACAATATACAATCCTGGAGGCAAAATAAGAGCTGTAACCGAGTTGGTTACAGTGCAGATCTTACATCGGTGAGTAGAACCACAGCCAACTCTACATAACTAGGCCAGACAACGGACCGGGGATTCCCTGTTCTCGATCAGAAAAGGAGGCTGGAAATTACAGATGTTTGATAGAACACTGCACGCTTTCTGCAATTTTACTGTAATAATTTGTAATAATTCTGTGAGTCTATGGTTATTTATTAGTGAAAAATATTCATAATATTGATATACCTTATTGTTAAACTTTACTTGTTGGATAATATAACTTCGATTTAGCATTTTGTGTTGATTTTAAAATGATTTCGTTTATATACATCAATACTGGAATGTGAGGTCACGTTGTGTAGTTGTGGTCTGATTTCCCATAATTCTTACCTGAGTCCGAAGGCCCATAAGCTTATAGTTGGCTCTGGTAGAACGGACAAAGACTTCTTTCTAATACTCTTGACTTGGCATGAGTCAGCACCGACTGCCACCATATGATAATCAAATCTGACACCATAATACAGTATAACTATAGATGTGGTATTTCAAATGTGGTTTTCCTATTTGTAAAATCTTACAGTTACCCGTCTTTATAAATTTATATCCTGTTAGATAATACGCATACACTTTGATCGAAATTCGGATGTGCCTGTTCTAATTGCCGTAGAGGTCTATCGATTCCGCAACATACTCACGTTTTCGCTGCAAACCACAGTGAGTGGTTAATATTATTGATAGGACAGGTCTCAAACAATCATACCCACTGTTGGATGATATAGATCACGTCTACTTTCTCAACAGGTATAAAACGGAAGGGTTTACTTCATTGTACCAAGTTTTACCCCTTATGTCTCGGTCCCTCCCCGCAGAAAAGGCACATGATCTGCCGAGGGTATTGCACACAGAATGAACTCTGTAGCTCCGGCAACAATCCTAGGTGTCTTTAGAAAAATGCACTGTGAACAGAACGGCGTGGTCTGGATTCGAACCCAGAACATTCAAAAGAAAAGTAAAGGGCTTAACCACAGAGACGTGAAGTAGGACGAAAAACGTCTCATATCTAACACTAAATTTGTAAATTTGTAAATTTTAGGATTCTAATAACATGTATTTTTTTATAAAGATGACCGCTGTTGTCATGGCAACCATGCAACGTTTTTCTTTTATTAAAACAATAAAATTGATCTACATTCATACTTAACATGCCCATTATAAAATAATTGCTCTAACTTAACATGCATAATTAACTAACATAATAACTTAACATGCCCATTATAAAATAATTGCTCTAACTTAACATGCATAATTAACTAACATAATAACTTAACATGCCCATTATAAAATAATTGCTCTAACTTAATTAATAAATGGAAAAAAAAATCGGAGCTAAACCCCAGTACGTAGGTAGTAGTACGTAATACATAAACCCCTAGTGTAGTAAGTGTACGCAATACGTCTGAAAACTTACAGAGTTAAGTAGTATGTTTTATGTCTTCTATCTACTAGTGATGGACACGCTCGTAAACAATGCTGACCGCCGCACAACATACTTCGCCGATATTTAACAATCATAAATAACTTATTAGTCAAGGGCACTTCATCCGACCAGGCAGCAGCGCTTAGGTATATATTATTGCGGAACTCAATTACAGATCGGCGTATTGTCAGCGGGGGACTTCCTCTCTTTATTGTTGACCCCCACGAGGGATCTAATCTTCAAGCGGACATTTCGTTTGGAATTCAGTTCTAAACAATTAGCCGGAGGGCACTAACTTGTTGCTGGCCAGGTGGGTTGGATCAGAGCCAACTGTAAACTTATAGAGTTGTCTGTGACTGGACTGTCGTACTCGATACCGGCGTGTTATTATTTATAACAATACGTCCTTCTAGTTTGACTTGGCATGGATAATGGAGCAGTGAACATGCCTGAGGTTGCTTTCTGTTTGAAAAACCTGCATTCTCGTCCTTCATCTGCTCTTGAAATGGTTGTTTATTCAAAGTTGATTATTGAAGGAAATGTGGTTGAACAGATGTGACATAGAAGACTCTGGCGTAAACACATAACACACCAGTTACTTATACATTTTTTTTACTGACTCAATGAGTACGCTCAGGAAGATTGAAGCAGGATGAGCTCAGAGACAATGGATGGAGTCGCTGGGGAGGTCTGAGCTGACAAAAATCAGTTTGATTTTTGTGCCAGGGCATGCAGATGTAAGGAAAAGAACGCACTGATCGGATTACAAGTATGGCTGCTGTACAAAATGGGCTAGCAATGGACCAAGCTGATATTATAACTACCCTAAGGGAGAGAGGTCATGTACATGGTTTAAGTAATAGTGGTGAATCTACAACATTAACCAGACTGCAAAAATTCCAAGTCAAGAGTGGAGTAGCTACATAAGAACACCATGGTAGCCAAAGAAGAATAGTAAACCAGCAAAGAACCGTGATCGTTAGTGACCACACGATGAGAAACATACTCAGAAGAAGATGGGAGCACTTATGAACTAATTGGTTCGATGTGTAGTGATTATGATATCCTGAAAGAACTAAATGTTAAAGAGAATTGGCTGATTAACAACATACTATACAGAAAATTACATACTTTGGTCACATCAAGCGTCACGATGGCTTGGAAAGAACAATACTAGAGGGCAGGGTCCCAGGACGCAGAAGCAGACCAAGAAGAAGATGGCTACAAGATATTAAAGAAACCATGAACATGACCATCGACGAAGTGGGTGAACTGGCAAGAGACAGAGTGAATTTCAGATGTGCTGCAAAGAGAGCAACGCCCTATAAAGGATACGCATCTTGATGATGATGTAGTGATTATGATTCGACGGCTAAACTAAACTACTCATTAAATATGGTTACCATCTTCTTCTTTGCGATCGGTTTCATATGCTCAGTTTAAAACTATTGTCTTTTGTTTTCATCCAGGTGGATGATGAATTGGTTGTCCGCTCTTGACGTTAGGCGTAAGGGTGGGAGCTTTAATTTGCGTCCCAGTGACAGATGAGTCGCCCTTTTTGTGTTATATCTGTGTATATTTAGCGTGGTCTTGATATTGTTTATCCTACTTTTCCTTTGTCTTCCTTTGGCTCTAGTATCTGATCTCTTTTTATTGTATGCTGTTATTGGTGGTTGGTTGTATTATATTCTCATTACATGTCAAACCACTGCATTTGTTGTCTTTCAAAGTATTCGATGCATGATGTTATTGTCTCTCTACTTCTGATATCCTCGTTTCGTAGTCTATCTTTCCTGGTGACCCCCACCACCTTCTCAATCATTTCATTTCCCACATGGTGAGCTTTCTGTGATGTATTTTCTGGTAACAAAATGTTGAGCGAAAAATACATTTTAATCATCGGTATTTTTACTTCCATCTTGATCTTTTGACGTTGTGGTAATGGTGCCAGATGGGTGGTAGGGTATGTCACTGTATTTGATATGTTTAAAACTATGTACCGATAAACATGCCATTTTATAACAAACTATCTCATTACCACGGATGAGTGACAACTAAAGTGAAGACCACAGCCAATCAAAGATGTTAATCTTAATCAAAGCCAGAGAATGAGTTCACGCTGACCTAGATATATAAGGTTAATTACCAAGAAGACGTGGAGACAGGAAGGATTTGGTGGGCTTGATGTTTCTAGGTGCTTTTTATTCAAATTTAATAAATGCAACAAGTTATCCTACTGGTGATCTCTCTCTTGGGGGGGTTTAGTCTTAATCTTGACTAGATCTAACTGTACGGACTGTCTAGTAGAAAATGAAATTAGAATGTATGCTTCAGCTCATTTCTCAGGCCTTCTGAATTAATTTTAAAGTATACCCATTCAACCTCAAGATTTTCTAAACTGCGTGTGGTTTTCATGGCTATTTGATAAGGATTGACAATGAAATAAGTTTCTGGGTTAGCAGTGTTCATTAGAAGTTAGCCTTTCGAACTGAAAAGCATGTTGATTAAGTTGCTTATCGCTAAACGCTGAAGCAGTGTTGATTAAGTTATCATCGCGACTGACAGCTTTCATTAGAAGTTTCAGACGACTGAAATGCGTGTTCATTAAATTACCTATCCTGAACGCGAAAGCGTGTTCTTAGAAGTATTATCCGACGCAGAAAAAGCGTTTTTAGTTAGCCTTTTCTGAACTGACAGAGCAGTGTTCATTAAGTTGCCTTATCGCTGAATGACATGAAATACATTTCATTAAATTACCTTATCAACGACTGAAAGCGTTTAGAGTGCCTTTCGCAGAACTGACAGAAAAAGGTTCATTATTTACCTGAACGATGAAAAAGTGTCATATTCTATCCTAAACTGACATGAAATGCTCAGTCACGTGTTCATTAAGAAGTATACCCATTATCTCTAAACTGCTGTAGAGTGTTCATTATTGATAGGATTAGCATGATAGAACTGACATGGAAGCAGTGTTCATTAGAAGTTAGCCTTATCGCTAGAACTGACATGAAATGTTTCATCTAACGAGAACAGAAGCATAGTTATACACTCTAATCTATATTAATATCTTTATACTGCTTTTCAGAGAGAATTAAGTTTGTAGGAATAGCAAGATAGAATGAGTGGGAAGTCATAGAGAGAGAGTATATAGAGAGCATAGATAGAATGAGTGGGAAGTCATAGAGAGAGAGAGTATATAGAGAGCATAGATAGAATGAGTGGGAAGTCACAGAGAGAGTATATAGAGAGCATAGATAGAATGAGTGGGAAGTCATAGAGAGAGTATATAGAGAGCATAGATAGAATGAGTGGGAAGTCACAGAGAGAGTATATAGAGAGCATAGATAGAATGAGTGGGAAGTCATAGAGAGGTATATAGAGCATAGATAGAATGAGTGGAAGTCATGAGAGGTATATAGAGCATAGATGAATGAGTGGAAGTCATAGAGAGAGTATATAGAGAGCATAGATAGAATGAGTGGGAAGTCATAGAGAGAGTATATAGAGAGCATAGATAGAATGAGTGGGAAGTCATAGAGAGAGTATATAGAGAGCATAGATAGAATGAGTGGGAAGTCACAGAGAGAGTATATAGAGAGCATAGATAGAATGAGTGGGAAGTCACAAGAGAGAGAGTAATAGTAGTAGCACAGAGTATAGAATGATGTGGGAAGTCACAGAGAGAATATAAAGATGATAATAGAATAGTGGAAGTCATAAGAGAGATATAGGCATATAGAATGGTGAGTCAGAAGTATTGAGCATAGATGAATGGTGGAGTCAAAGAGTATATAAGATATAGAATGTGAAATTCACAGAGAATCAGAAGAATAGACAATAACAACTGTTAGTGAAATGTAGTAGCTACTAGAGAATATCACGAATTCCACCCTGCATACAACTAATATGAAAAACAAAACATACATTGGTTAAGTCATTAATAAGAATTGAACAGGATCTACAACCATCACTCGCCTATAACAACCGAAACCTCGACTCAGGGTACACAGAAAACTGACAACCTGATGGATGAATAACGTCACGGAGAGAGCCTGCCTCGGTATGGACTAACAGCTAAAGATACAATAACACACCTGGCCCAGAATAGAAAACTGCAACTCCCTACGGCGCTTCACAGCACATGTGGATATGTTGAGATAAGTCTCCTAGAAAAAATGGTAAGAGAAAACACAGCAAGCAATAGTACAATCTCGTATATCATTGATACATAGGATCATCATCATTGCACTTCGATGAGCAAACATGTGTGCTCCGATCTCTTTCTTACACATGAAGATATCAGTGGCAGTGCACGAACTATGCAGCACCGACGAAGGGTCCCCGAATGAGGTTAGAAAATCTTCTTCTTCTTCTTCTTTGCGTCCGTTCTTTACGACCAATTTTAATCACTCTTTGTGATGTTTGATCTTTGCCAAGAACGTGTATACGTTGCACATTGGTTTGGTAGGCCCCTAAACGCATAACTTCTACATGTTTAGGACATGTGCATCCGATTTCAGCCAAACCTCCTTAGTCGCCTCTTACGACATGCATAGCAGGTAACAGTGGTTCTATTCTTTGCGCCCCAAATTTGAACCCCGGTAACCACTCAGGTCGTTTAGAAGATGATAACAATATTTTGTACGAATGTAATTTTAATTTTCAATCTTTCTACTAACTTTTTCTGGCCAGCGGCTTTACAGAATGCTCTTCTCGATTTTGAAATATTAAGGGTTCTTTTAAATGCTCCACTTGAACTCGGCACATACTTTTAATCGCCCGTCTCCGATAGGACTAGAAAATCGAGCCCAGTGATCTCTAGCAAAATATTCCGATGGCTCCACGAGGGAACGAACCTTTACCTTTTGAACGAGAGACAAGCACCTAACCTCTACACCACAAAGATACCCTACGACGAATCACTGAAAGAAATGGGTTTATTACTTTCTAGCATATTTTCTATATCTATATCTATCATTGGGACAAGAGATTCATCAAGAAGGAAACATATTTATCAGTGAATCAGTTTCCAATTGTCGACTGAATGGGGATAAACGAAATTAACTTCCCCAGCTACAAGGACACGTTACTCATTACTGGCACGTGCTTAACAGTACATGCTGGGGATGGTCATCCAGTTGTGACAGATTACAAGAAGATGATATCTCATTGTATTTCTCTGGTCAATATTCTTCGTCTTCTTCTGCGATCAACTTCTGCTATACGACTAGTCCTCTATGGGTCAGAAATAGGGAGGAGCGTTTGAGGTCTCCACCGGTCCACAAGAAGAGACCGGTTGAAAAATAAAGGCATCAGTAAAAAAGTGGGTACAGCAACAGTACTGAACTTCATCAAGTAACGAAAAATTAAATTTGTTTGACCATATAAGCAGATTACCAACAGACAGTGCACCCTCAAAGAGCAATGTTGCTCCGATACAATGTTGCTCCGATACAATGTTGCTCCGATACAATGTTGCCCATAATGTTGTCGATAAATGGATACAAAGCAAAGCCACCCACGCCAAAGGGACCTCAGAGATAACAGAGGCGACGAAAAACACTATTTATGAAGCGCATAAAAGGGCTCGTTCTAGAAATCTTTTCTTTTCCTGAAGCTGAGGCAAAACAGAACTGCAGAAAAGAAAAGCCAAAAACAATAGAAATGTATAGTACTTTGTTTTTACTGGTTTCCCCATTGCAACATCATTTTACTGCAGTCCTACCATATATCGATAATACACAAAAGACTGAGGTTTATACAAGAAAAAAAAGGCTGCATATATGTATAGATACTATTTCAAGCCAACGAAAGAAATGAAGGAAGGATGGTACATTTATATAGATTTTCTATGAATCTGTCAATAATTTAGTTCCAATCACAACTTCTGTTTGGTTGATGGTTCACAGTAAATTATCACACAATCATCTTCTCATTGACACGCAGTTTCGTTCAACACCTGAAGCAGTAATAGTTTAACGAAGCTTGAGTATCGTTTTCATGCAGTTTGTTGCATTTTTCTACGTACAGATGGTGCACTAATTATAGTCTCATTATTTAACTTATCATCAATTAACTTGGTGTTTATATATCTATCTCTTGATTCTGTGACTTCTTCGTCTTCGACTTCGAACTTTTCATATCGAATACTTGTTAACAACTCTTTGTGATTTGTATGTGATCAGGGCCTAAGAGCGATTGAACGTTGTGCCAGTTATGCGTCTACAAGTAGGCCAGCACATCCGATTTCTGCAACGACATTTATTTACTAGAGTAGCTACCATAGCCCCCCTACCTCAGTCGCCTCTACGACATGCCTTGTAGGTTGCAGTGTTACAATTCTTTGCTCCCTTGTGAGCAGCGGCAACAATAACGATCGTTTTGGGTCAAAGGTCGTTATCAAATATAGAAATAAAGGATAAAAGACACTGGCGCTGGATATGACATACTTTTCGAAAACCTTATGGGAATATAACAAGAAGGGCTCTTTCCTGGAACCCACAGGACAGGAAAAAGGGAGGCTGAAAATACACGGAGACGGGATATGGAGGCAGAGATCAACAATATAAATAGAGCAGGAGGAAGTTGCAGGAGATAGCTATAGATAGGAAGACTTGGCATGAGTTGGTTGCGGGTCTATGCCCCATCCCGACTTTAAAAGACACAGAGAAAGAGAGAGAAACCGACTTGCAAAGGAAACAAAGAATGCGAGAAACATGTTGAGATTAAAATGATGGAAATATATGAATAAAACAACACAAATAAAACAGTTAAAGAGACAATCTGTGAAAAAATTCATGATTTAAATTAAAATGAAAGTAAATGAAAATTGAAACACCGAAAATAAAATATTAAAAAAAAAACCAAACATATGGAAAGTAATAAAAGTATCAAGTATTTCATAGACAATATAAGTATCAGGTATTTTATAGACAATATAGGTATCAAGTATTTCATAGACAATATAAGTATCAAGTATTTCATAGATTATATAAGTATCAGGTATTTCATAGACAATATAAGTATCAGGTATTTTATAGACATATAAGTATCAGTATTTCATAGACAATATAAGTATCAGGTATTTCATAGACAATATAAGTATCAGGTATTTGATAGACAATATAAGTATCAGGTATTTTATAGACAATATAAGTATCAGGTATTTTATAGACAATATAAGTATCAGGTATTTTATAGACAATATAAGAATCAAGTATTTTATAGACAATATAGGCATCAGGTATTTTATAGACAATATAAGTATCAGGTATTTCATAGATAATATAAGTATCAGGTATTTTATAGACCATATAAGAATCAGGTATTTCATAGACAATATAAGTATCAGGTATTTGATAGACAATAAAGCATAAGTTTAGCAGTGAATGTTTTGGCAATTAAATATTAGAAAATGAACTTAGAACAATAATAAATGTCAACATCTGTATTTTTATGAGAGTTTGATCCGATATTGATTTACAAAACGTTATAACATTTGTTACAATATCAATCTTCTTCTTCAAACTGGCCATATAGTACAATTAACAATATGTGTGATTTGTACATATGTGTCAGTTCTCCGCCTAATATCAGTATGTCAGACAAATGATGCTTTTTATGTTACTAGGGATGTTCATAGGCTTCTCTAGGTCCTACATCAGTCTCCTCTAACATTGTAGGTCGCAGTGGTACTATTATTTCCTTCCCTTGCGGGCCCCGGCACCACTGGAGCCTGTTACGTATAATATAATTGTCTTTCGCTCATAGAATTTTCTGTCTATCCATAGAGAAAACGTTTGTTCTTCTAAGAATGATATTGTAAGTATTAAACCGGTTTTACCCATATGGTTCTGTCCTGAAATGGTACGCCACCTGCGGATAGTAATGCATAAAGCACGAACTCCGTAGCTCCAGTAATAATCATGGAGACCTCTGGAAAAAAGCACTCATAAAAAGAACAGAGCGGTCCAGACTCGAAACTACGACCTTCAGAACGCAAGGCAAAGGTCTAACTACTTAGGAACAGAGTAACCCACCTCCCCCAGCCCTGTGTAACATGAATATGCATGTAGGTGTGTTAATGTTCCCCATCCTTTACTCCAACGTTTATTACTCACTACATATTCATCAAGTGAAAGCTTGCTATCAAACTGGATGTGCTAGTCTGGAAGCGAGAACAAATCGACATCTTTACTTTCAAACATTCAAACGTAGATTAAAGCCAGGTATTCAACATGAGGTCAAGACGCCCCGTTTAGAAAACGCGTTGTACTTGACGCTATTATAGAATGAGATTCTTGACTTGTGTGTACGCACTTGTAATATGTGGCTTTAAATGTGCTGTACTTTTGGAATCATGGCTCTTTCTGTATTTATTGTTCCTAATGTGGGTTTTACTGCGTGTATCATCACGAGACAGGTCTTATACAATGCTACCGTATTACTCCAGATATGATACTTTAAGGTGAAGTTTTTCTGTTTGCGTTTTCCTTCCTTCCTTTCGTTCGCTTGAAATATTGTCGATATATTCAACGTTGTCTCTTGTATAAACTTCACTGTCTTTGTAGCTCACACAGAGGTCTGTGTAGTTTTATGTTGAGTGTTGTTTCGTTAGGCCAGTGAGTTTGCCTTAGTAAATCATATTCGGGGCATTCTTGAAGTATGTGCTCTGCAGTCTGATGTGTATGTTCACATGCACACATGGCTGAATTGCCAATCTTGAATTGTGTGTGTGCTTTGATAAGCAAATATTTAATCATATTTTAATTGATATTACCAGATCACAAATTGTACAAATATGTTTTTGCCTGTTTACAGTTGTACATGCTCAATGACCTAGCGTATTGGTTTGACTAAACATGCTATGAAATGCACACATTTTAAAATAAGCTTAAATAACTCATAACTCGGTAAAGAAAGCACGTACAGAGTTGAAAATGGTCACGATGACCTACACATTTCTGCAGAAATAAACTATCCAAATTTCATGATTTCAAATTTAGGTGTTCTTAAGTTTGTCATGTGACAGACACACAGACAATTAGTTTTATAATTAAGATTAAATAACAATCTGATAATTAATTACGCTCAGATAACACATTGACTAAATTGATAGTATGGATTGGATATTGGATAACTGTTCTTTAGTGGATTCAAGAAAATGTGAGAAGAGGAACGTGATTTTTACTCATCCATCCATTATCAGAGGTATACGGGAATACAATTAAAGCTGCACTGATGGTTATTCCATCACGTTTGATAACCAGTTTTAATTGTCTCCTTCCCTGAACCTGTTCTTCATGAATCATGTGCCCTGATTTGGAACAGTTCGGAGTGATTACAGGAGAGATGTGGATAGGGGTGCGCTGTGGTGGAATATTGGAAGTGGAGGAAGGAAAGAGGGATGGGAAAAGTAGCAAGAGAGGCTTAAGAACACGTTGAAGATGTGAAGAGAGGATGAACAGAAAAACGGGTCGGGAAGAGGAGGGTGGTGTAAAGGTAGATAATGAAAAATAATTGAGTTAGTAAAATAAGTGAAATATATTGGGAAGCTGTATGTTTGTTTTACGAGGTTCAAATCTCTTTAATCTGTGTCATGTCAATTTCAACCTAAGAACGAGTAAATTGTGGGTTATATCAGTCCGTGTTGACCAACAGACATGAAAAATAAGAATTAATTCCTTCTGAAGACTCCTATTGTTTATATTATCGGAAGAATAGCAAGAGTCAGCGCTTACTGTCTCTCTATGTCCAGTCAGATCTGATATATTATCGAAGAATAGCAAGTCAGCGCTACTGTCTCTCTATGTCCAGTCAGATCTGATATACGATACTCTGAAAATCGTGACATATCCTTTACAGGACGTAGCCATCAACAACAGTAAACGAGTCGTTATTTTCTAGGCACCAGTTATACGTTCAGTAGTTTGTTATTGCTTTCTGAACGGTGAGGTCTATTTTACTTTTCGTAAAAATCCAAAGGAAATGAATTTTCTTCCAAACTTACCCACCGCGGTGTTTCTTCTTTGCGTTCGTTCTTAACGACCAATTTTAATCATCCTTTGTGATATGTTTGATCTTTGCCAAGAACGTGTATACGTTGCACATTGGTTTGGTAGGTCCCTAAACGCATAGACTTCTACACGTTTAGGACACGTGCATCCGATTTCAACCAAACCTCCTTATTCGCCTCTTACGAGTACGTGGCAGGTAACAGTGGTTCTATTCTTTACACCCCACAGGTAACCACTCGGGCGACCGCGGAGTTTGAACCAAGTACTCTTGGATTGTGGTCAAGCTCACTACTGCTTAAGCTACAGACGCTCTATCACTTATATGATCAACAAATAAACAGATACAGGTATTAAGAGCTTCCGAAAAAACAAATAGACAAACACGGGACTCGAACCACTTACCCTAGTCCTTACGACACCAATCGCCTAGCCTAGCAACACCTATACCACTATACCATACTGCAGTAGAAATTAATAGATGTGGTACTTCAAAGAGGGGTTTTTTCTGTTTGCAAAATCTTACAATTAGCCGTTCGTACAAATTGGTGTCCTGTCACAAAATGTGCATACACGTTAGTTGAATTTTGAATGAGCCTGTACTACATTCCCTAGAGGCGTAACGGTGCCGCAGCGTGCTAACGTTCTCTGCGCAAATAACACACAGGTAACAAAGAGTGGCTAAACTGGTTGATAAGAACGAACGTAAACAAAAAATAAAAATTATACAAGGAAATATGAAACATTGCCAAGAATAATTGAACTATGTAGATTATGAAGGGAGGTTTATAACTCATTGTGACAACTGGTAACATTGAGGGTAGGTGAGATAGAGAGAGAACATTTTGGATAGCCTGACTTCATGCCACGGAAAAGTGTCAACATCTGAGATAATAGCAAACACGAGAGACAGAGATTTGTGGAGATCCATGATCGCCTACGCCAGCCTGCACGGCACCTGATGATGATGAGATTGTAAAAGAGAGAACGTGTAAATATTGTGTTGATAGTGCAGATAAATGAAGAATATCATTGAGATGGAGGATCACCCGAGTGGTTGTCGGGGTCCAAATTTGGGGTGTAAAGAATAGAACCACTGTTACCTACCATGCATGTCGTAAGAGGCGACTAAGGAGGTTTGGATGAAATTGGATGCTCGTATCCGCTAGGGAATGCTAACCCGAAACAAATGCTTGCAAACGGATGCACCAGGCCGTAAGGCGCATAACATGGCGCAACGACCACTCACAATGAGGAATGGGATAACGGATTCTACGGTCGCCAATCTGCCTCGGAGATTTAGCCACACAGTAAGAATGTCAGACCTACCATCACGAGGGTGGCCAAAACTTACTGCGGGAAGAGGTTGGCACAAACGGGAAGCAGAAATCATAGAAATTATATCCTACAGAACTGCCCCCAGTATGCGTCTTGAGAAGAAAGAGGTGGCCCACTTACACTAGCGTCCAAGACAACCTGTATGGCGTGGCTGATAATCTGAGGCAGACGGCTGCCTTTATTAGAGAATCCGAAATCCCAATCTAGTGAGAACGCAGAAGAAGAAGAAGAGGAAGGATGAATAGATGTGTAAATATATATTGATACCGTTTTATTATGATTACAAGGTGTCAGAAACTGGACAGCTTTGAGAATAAATGTCTCCGAAAATTATTAAAAGTAAAATGGAGTGATTTCGTTTCTAACAACACAGTGAGAGATAGAACAGACCAACAACCTATATCAAATATTATAAGGAAACGAAGGTGGAAATATTTAGGTCATGTTCTTAGATCAGATAAAAGAGACTAAATCGACAAGTCCTTATGTGGTCACCAGTTGGGAAAATAAAACGTGGAAGACCAAAGACCACTCTTCGAAGAACCATCCAACAAGAAAGTAAACTATTGGGATGTAAAACCATACAAGATCTCCAACTGCTAGCAACGAACCGCATCACATGGAGATCTAAAACCTCTGCCCTATGTGTCGCCTTTGGCACGAAAGGAACAAACTAACTAACGACAAGGTGTGGACTACTCCTGACTCTGAGCCCAGCAGAGTTTAGGTTGGATAGTAGTTTATCTTATGAAGAGCCAAAAGTGAAAATTAGCGGTCTGATGACGACCTGTAGAACACACAAGCCGATCCAATCTTTCATTGATGTAGATCGGAAAACCTTGACGGCGATTGTTAACTGTGTTCTGGTTCGTCTAGGAAATGGACTTTTAGATCAAGTTTGTATCTTCTGCTGTCCGCGACTTAGGGAAGTGAACCCAAATAAATAGTGCACAGAAACCGGATGTGGTGGCTCACAACTGTGCAGGCGTCTAACTGGCACAACGAACTCACGCCTTAAAGGGATACTCCCTCACAGAGCACAACATGTATTATAACAATTGATCGACATAGAGCGAAAGAAGAAATTATTATAATGTGAGTTGTACTGCTGCCCTGTAGTTGATTGGGGACAATCAAAGGCTAGTGGAGCAAACCGTACACAAAACTGGACGGTAGGTAAACAAAGCAGTCCATTAACAAGACTGGCATAGCTTGGACAGATGACGCTCATCAGCCCGGGAGAGCAGGTCGTTATGAGGGTAAATGGTTCGAATCCCGTGTTTGTCTATTAGTTTTTTCGGAAGCTCTTAAACCTGTACACTGTTTATTTGTTGATCATATTCTTTGCTTAGTTGCTTCCTCTGGGGGTTCTTGCAAAAAAACACTCTTTGTTCTCAACAAATGATGAAAAGGAACTGGTTCTACCTGAGTTTAGCAATATAAAGTAGCGGGGATTTCGCACACTACTGTCTGTGAACGTTCGCACACTACTGTCTGTGAACGTTAGTGGGCAAGTTCATGTCGTTTTTTACATGAAGCGTGGGCAAGAGAGAGAGAGAGAGAGAGTGACGAATGAGGGATGATAAGAAAGGGTGTGTTGCTTCTTAACGTTAGCTAATAATGAAAAAGTGTGTGTTGGCTATATTTTAATCATCAAGATGTCATAAGGGAACTTAATAAAACAACAACAGATGATGGTTGAATTGGGTGTTATGTCTATCAGGAAGTTGGTTGGACTTTTGTTTCATCAAGGAAGATATAGAAAAATAAATATTAGAATATGTGTGACAGAGTGAGAGAGTGTGTTGTGTGTGTGGTTTTAAGAGAGAAAATAAGAATGTGTGGGTGATAGTTAAAAAGGAGAGGCAGAATGTGAGCGAGAAATGAAAGTTTATTAGAGAGAAAGAGTGTGGTGGTGGGGGGGGGTCTGATGGTGAAAGAGATAGCTTCCATGTGTGTTTGTGTATAAGCAAGAAAGTGTGGGTGTGTGTTTGTGGATCTGATGGAGAATAAAATATACGTGTGTTGGTATAAATGAAAAGAGTGTGGGTGGGTGTGATGGAGAACAGGATATAAGTGTGTTAGTATAAGAGAGAAAAAAGTGTGTGTGTGTGTGGGTGTGATGGAGAACGTGATGTAAGTGTGTTGGTATAAGATACAATGTGTGTATGTGGATGCAATGGGGGAAAACAATGAGTGAGTTCTTGCCTGTGGGAGAAAAAGGCAGGATCAGAATAAGGTACAATAATAATGAAGATAGAACAATGAGATAGTTTCAACAAATAAAATAACAGCTTCCGATGCAGCAATAACATATAAGTAACATTTGATAAAGTTATGATAACATTACAAATAAGTGAATGAGTAATATCTTGTAAGAGAGAGAACTAGAGTGAGGGGAAAGGAATACGGAAGGGGATGTCAATGTCGCTCTGATGCTTGGTTGGGTGTGTGTCATCTTATAATTGAAATAGCGTCTGATAACGAAACGAGTGGATCAGAGGGAATCTGGGTAAGGAGCTGTCTACGGAGGTCGGAGTAAAATGAAGACGGGGGAGAAACACAAGAAAAACTGTCGGACATGGAAGAGAGGAAAAGCAGAGAAGTAGAAGATAGAAAAGGACTGGTTGACAGGGGCAACAAGTGCCCTAATCTGGCGGCTCGATAATACCGTAATTTTGTCAAATGAACGTTACACGTCCCGTGATTAAATCACAGATTCCCTGCCCTTTTCGTTTACTACTCACTCTCAGAGGTGGCACTCTTTAGAGGTGGCGGACATTCAATTGAGAACTCGGTTACATTTTGTTGATTTTTTTCAAATTTTATCAGAGATTCAAAGAGCCTGGTGATTTTAATTTAATAGTTTAAATTGAAAGTTTTGCATTGAATGATGAGAAGATTAGTTAGTTAGTTAGATTGATATGACCATCATCATTGCACTTCGGTGAGTGCTTCGATATTTTTCTTAAACATGAAGACTCAGCTGCAGTGCACGAACTCCGTAGCACCGGTGAGGGTCCCAGATGTAATTTTGAAGATAGAGAAGATATTTTGTAGCAATTTTATTTTTAAACCTTTTTTTTCCCCCCGATCCAGAAGCACTTGAGTTTTCAGCTCTTCGGCTCGGTGCCATGGACATTGTAACCCATCGGTTCGGTGTCACGAGCACCGTAAATCTGGAGAACCTGTGGCTTTTCTGCCAGTCCGCGGAATTGAACCGCACACACAGGAGCTTGTCACCCCGTCCTCTAACGCGCTACGAACACGCTGGGCGGGAGGGCAATCTATTTAAACCTATCTAAAGAACTGTGCTCGGGCAGCGGCTTTCCAGCCTAATCTTCTCGATTTTTGAGCTGCCAACGGTTCTTTTACATGCTGAAATTTAACACGGGACCTACTTTTTTATCTTCCGTCTCCGATAGGACTTGGAACTTGATCTCACCTACACTGAGATCAGAGATTCAGTGTAAGATGATATCAGAGCGCACATTCAGTGAAATGTAGTGATGATGTTCCCATCAATCAGACAGTTAAGTTCAAACTATGGGAACGTAAATACACACAGGAGAATGTAATGGGTTTTCTTGAATAGGGAAGAAAAATAGGTCACTGAGCCACTTGACCTGGAAAAGGTATGAGCAGAATAAAGGGGAAATGTGTCCAGGTGGGGAAACTTTTTCTTTGTGTGAGAACAAAAATACTACAGAAATTATGTGTGCTTTGTCGCAGACATCTACAAGGGTAAGCGGGTGGAATAACACAAATCCTTTAAGAAATGTTAACTGTAGAAAAATGAGATTTGTCTAAATGTATGACCTCGAGGAGATCGTGCACTGAAGTTGAGATCTTCCTTGTAAGAAAGAGATCGGAGCACACATGGTTACTCACCGAAGTGCAATGATGATAGTTCAATCATCAATTAATCTTACACTGAAGTATCTCAGCGACAGTGTACAAGCTCAGTAGCGCTGGCGAGGGTCACCGATGTAATTATTTAAGTTTGTAAAAACTTGTAAGAATTTCACGTTTTTAAATGAATTTTGATGTGACATTGACTTCAAAAGTTTTTAAATTCTTTTTTTGGTTAATCGATTTCTAATAAAGCAAGGATTTTCTTTTTTTTCAAGTCTGAACTTGAATACCGAACATATGCTTTTACGTTCGTTGTTATATGATTAGTGAATAAGGAGTTTTAAGAACTCCAGCTGAAGCACAGGAGCCAAACAATATTGTAAATAATTAGACAGTAAACAAATATTAAGGGGTCTAGGATAAAAAAAAGTTTACCAAACGCATGCAGTGGTTTAGACATTTAGTGAGAATGGAATACAACAAACCACCAATAACAGCATACAATAAAAGATCAGATACTAGAGCCAAGGGAAGACCAAGAAAAAGATGGATAGACAATATCAAGATCACCCTAAATGAGCACGGATGTTACAGGACATGGGCGATTCATCTGAATGCAAATTAAAGTTTCACCCCTCTACAGGTAACGCCATGAGTGGACAACCAATTCCATCATCCATCTGGGGAAAGACAATAGACCAAACCACAGGATTCAAACCTCAAACCTTTATTTTATACACACCCGTTGCTTATCCCTGCAGACGAGCGTTTTACAGAGCACAATCTGCTTGCTCTTTCGTGATATGACGAGGAACGTTTTGATTACACAGAATGGGTCTCAGGGACTCAGCAGTCTGCACCTGTGGAGCACCAAAGCAGTCCCCAGAGCACATCCTGCAAGATCTGCCTAGTCTGAGTAGTGAGAGATTGGAATCTGGCCAACAGAAACAACACTACAAGACAAACTATGGGAACCGATGAAGACTCAAGCTGCATCGCCCTGTTTATGACACATACCGGATAGTCGCATAGCAAAGTTGAACGCAAGAAGAAGATTACACTAGCCATGTCTATATTCTTACTATTAGAAGAGGAACGTTTTGATTACACTAGCCATGTCTATATTCTTACTATTACTTGTTTGTCTCCGTTCCTCGTAGAGCATAGAGTCTCAACAATTGTTCTTCGTGTACCCCGGTTTCTGACCGTTTTCTTTATGACCTTACAGGATAGTTCTCCATCCTTCAGTTATTCTCTCTCTCTCGCGCGATCATCGCCCAGACCGATGTACCAGATCTCCCCATAAATTCTATTCATGTAGAAATCTGATTCATGCAGTCCTAGCATTGGTGTGTTTTACGTCACATCTTCAGCACCAAATTTGGTACGCTGCTGCTGCTTATCCTTCGGCGATGTGTCCGATTTCAGCCAGAGTTACTCTGTTCGCTCTCTGTTCTGTAGCCATCTTGTATTTTTTACGGTTTGGGGTAGTTAGCCCCACGCACAACCTCCTTAGATGCCTCTTACGACATGCGTGGCAAGTAACAGTGGTTCTATTCTTTACACCTCATTTTGGGCCCCGGTAACCACTCAGGCGTTTCAGTTATTCAATTGGACTCTTGTCTCCATGTCTGTTTTGAATATCCTCTTTTCCTTTTCCTTGTGGTTTCACTCAAGTGCGAGTCTAGTGACACTCGACTTTGTCTTCCATAGGGTATACCGACCCACCTCCATTTCGTCTTCTGGCCTGGGTCATCATGGGTTCCTGTCCTGTTCTTATCCACAGGTCTGTGTCTGTCACTCTGTCGTACCATCCCAGTCTTAGATGCACATAAGACCTTTAGTGATACGGTTCTGAATCTTACTTGCATTTAGCTTAGTGACTCACCACGTTTCTTATTCTGTCTTTCTCTCTCTGCCTTTTTAACCTGAAATGGGGCATAGGCCCTCAACCAACTCATGCCTGATCTTCATATCTCTAGCTATCTCCTCCAGCTCTTCTTTATAGTGTTGATCTGCCTAAAAATCTCGTCTTCATGTAATTTTAGGCCTCCTTTTCTTTCGCTGTCCCTGTGTGTTCCAGGAAACGACCCTTCTTGTTATATTCCTCTCTGGTTTCCTCAAAGTGTCAGCGCCAGCGTATTTTTTTTTAAACATCTTGGTTCACTGGAATCTGTATTGCTCTCACCATAAGTTCTTCATTTGTAACCCTATCATACCATCTCGGACCTTCTATTCTGCGCAGACACCAGTTGATGAATGTTTGCCATTTATGCGTTATTATTTTAGTCGCTCTCCATGTTTCTGACCCATACAACAAAACTGTTTTAACTAGCATTGAAAGAAAAAGGGAGAAATTTCTGAACTACTGAAAAGAATCAATATTTTTGCATGCAATGATCACAAAGGGGCTTAATTCAATTCAGCTAATTGATAGAATCAGTGGAACAGCAGCTCCAGTAGCTGTTCCGATAAAATCGACATCTCACACGAACATCATTACAGTTATATGTGACTCCTGCTCATACATTGGACTTTGCAGTCAGAATTATATTACGCTCTAACACTTCTAGTCGTATTAGCTGTCACAGCAATCTTGTCCTAATCAAAGTATTATAGGTCTAACTCTAGTCAAAGCATTGTGGGACTGATTATATTCAAAGCATTATAGGACTGACTCTAGTCAAAGCATTGTGGGACTGACTTATTCAAAGCTTGAGGGACTGACTCTAGTCAAAGTATTGTAGACTTACTCTAGTCAACGTATTGTAGGACTGACTCTAGTCAAAGTATTGTGGGACTGACTCTAGTCAAAGTATTGTAGGACTGACTCTAGTCAAAGTATTGTAGGACTGACTCTAGTCAACGTATTGTAGAACTGACTCTAGTCAAAGCATTGCAGTACTGACTCTAGTCAAAGCATTGCAGTACTGACTCTAGTCAAAGCATGTAAGATTGACTCAAAAATTTTGGATGACAAAGCATCTAGTATTGACTACTCATAGCACCGTAGGACTGATTCTACTTATAGCACCGTAGGACTGACTCTTCTCATAGCATACTAGGATATACTCTACTCAAACCACTATGGCACCGACTCTTATTAAAACATCATATTTGTCCCACCCCAAATGAAATACGTGATCCTGGCAACCGTGTTGTGAAGATTTGAGCTAGTCTCTTTTTTCTAGAGGTAGATTGACTGCTTGTTATATTCCTAGTATTTAAAGACATTATTTGGACTCTTTATATCGTCGACATAAACACTTGTCTCCCGCACTAAACACACTCGGTCCACGTGAATCTATTGGTAATTTTAAAGAGATTTCTCTTCTGGTAGGTGAGATCGAATTCATAGTCCTATCGTAGACTGCCAATAAGATGTTTAAATCACGTGTTTACATTTAACAAGTAAAAGAACCCATGGTAATTGACAATCTCAAAAAGGCACTGTAAAACTGTGAAGAAGTTTTAGAAATAATTAATACCGAAAATCTCACTCTATTATCTATTATTGTCTGTCCCCAAGGTGGATGATGGAATTGGTTGTCCACTCTTGCCGTTAAGCGTAGGGGTAGGAGCTTTAATTTGCATTTCAGGACCAGATGAGTCGACGTTGTTGTGTTATATCCGTGTTTATTTAGTGTGGTCTTGATATTGTCTATCCTTCTTTTTCTTGGTATTCCCTTGGCTCTAGTACCTGATCTCTTTTTATTGTATGCTGTTATTTGTAGTTGGTTGTATTACATTGTCATTAAACGTCCGAACTACACGCAACTAACGAAATATGATGTACTTCGCATAATGGCAAATATAACAACATAGCGGTGTTGTAAACATTGTATTATGTTGTTGAGTTCAAACGAAAAACTGCAGCAGAAGAGCACATAGAATCAGAGTACCCTGAAAATGAGTGGACGCACGTCTACACGGACGGATCGGCAAATAACGCAATAAGCGATGGCGGAGGAGGAATAGTGCTTAAAATCTCAAAGAAAGTCACGGTTAAGAAAGCGATTGCAACTGGCAAATACTCGAATAACTACCGAGCAGAGGCAGAGGCAATCAAAGAGGCGGCCGAAATGATCTTGGAGAGAAGAAACACTACACGCAACAAGGTCGTGATATTCACCGATGCTCTATCGGTCATCACGGCACAAATGCGTCGGCAAAACTGAGATGAATGAGCTCAAAACGTCCCTCGCTGAACTAACGAGTTCACTCAAACGCACCGTCATCCAGTGGATACCGTCACACTGCAACATTAGGGAAAACGAAGCGGCCGACAAGCTAGCCAAAGAGGGCGGGCGACTACCCCAGACTGATCTCGAGATCAGCTATGAGGAAGTCAAAACAACCATCGGTTCGCACTATCAAAGCAAATGGGCAAAAGACCACCCGCAGTACACAGACAGTGACGGATACTATGGTCTCTCTCGCAGTGAACAAGTTGCCATATTTCGCCTCCGTACCGGCCACAACAAGCTCAGAGCCCACATGTTCCATAATTTAAAATTGGCACAACTAGCCTGTACCCATGCAATATGGCAGACATGACGGCAGAACACGTCTTGCAAGACTGTCAACGTTTAGCAGGTATACGAAAAGAGTACTGGCCACAACACACAGAGCTTCGCGAAAAGCTGTACGGAGGAACGGAGTCCCTAAAAACAACAGTAACATTCATGATAGAAGTTGGTCCATCAGGCTAGGCCGGGAACGCAAAGGAAGGAAGGATGAAGTCATATAACAACATAGCGGTGTTGTAAACATTGTATTATGATGTTGAGTTCAAATGGATGAAGTCATACAACAAAAACCACCCGTGAGGTACCGGGACTCTCTAGGGGTGCAACGAATAGTAACACTTAAAGCCGAATGATTGACTTCATTGCACCAGGTTTTACCAAACTGGTTCGGTCCCTCTCCGCAGAAATTGCATGCCACCTGCCGAGAGTATTGCACAAAACACGAACTCCGTAGCTCCAGCAACAATCCTAGGGTTCTCTGGAAAAACTGCACTCGTGAACAGAACGGCGCGGTCTGGATTCGAACCCAGGACCTTCAACTCACAAGACAAAGGGCTTAACCAGCGACCTAGAAGGCATGTCGTAAGAGTCGACTAATGTAGGGCCTAGGGAAGCTACTCTAGTAAATAAAAATCGTCGCAGAAATCGAATGTGCTGACCTATTTGTAGACGCATAACTGACACAACGTACAATCGCTCCTAGGTTCGGATCACATACAAATCACAAAGAGTGGTTGATAAGTGGTCGATATGGTGCGTTCGTAAAAAATATAATAATAACACAATTACAGTGAGTGGTGTGTAAGTGGTAATGATAAAACGATGAACACAGATGTATAATAGATGTAAGCATGATAAAACGATGAAGACAGATGTATAATAGATGTAAGCATGATAAAACGATGAACACAGATATATAATAGATGTAAGCATGATAAAACGATGAACACACATAATAGATGTAAGCATGATAAAACGATGAAGACAGATGTATAATAGATGTAAGCATGATAAAACGATGAACACAGAGATATAATAGATGTAAGCATGATAAAACGATGAACACAAAATTATAATAGATGTAAGCATGATAAAACGATGAACACAGATGTATAATAGATGTAAGCATGATAAAACGATGAAGACAGATGTATAATAGATGTAAGCATGATAAAACGATGAACACAGATATATAATAGATGTAAGCATGATAAAACGATGAACACAATAATAAGATGTAAGCATGATAAAACGATGAAGACAGATGTATAATAGATGTAAGCATGATAAAACGATGAACACAGATGTATAATAGATGTAAGCATGATAAAACGATGAACACAGATATATAATAGATGTAAGCATGATAAAACGATGAACACACATAATAGATGTAAGCATGATAAAACGATGAAGACAGATGTATAATAGATGTAAGCATGATAAAACGATGAACACAGATGTATAATAGATGTAAGCATGATAAAACGATGAAGACAGATGTATAATAGATGTAAGCATGATAAAACGATGAACACAGATATATAATAGATGTAAGCATGATAAAACGATGAACACACATAATAGATGTAAGCATGATAAAACGATGAACACAGATGTATAATAGATGTAAGCATGATAAAACGATGAACACAGAGATATAATAGATGTAAGCATGATAAAACGATGAACACAGAGATATAATAGATGTAAGCATGATAAAACGATGAACACAGATGTATAATAGATGTAAGCATGATAAAACGATGAAGACAGATGTATAATAGATGTAAGCATGATAAAACGATGAACACAGATATATAATAGATGTAAGCATGATAAAACGATGAACACACATAATAGATGTAAGCATGATAAAACGATGAAGACAGATGTATAATAGATGTAAGCATGATAAAACGATGAACACAGAGATATAATAGATGTAAGCATGATAAAACGATGAACACAGATGTATAATAGATGTAAGCATGATAAAACGAGGAACACAGATATATAATAAATGTAAGCATGATAAAACAATGAACACAGATGTATAATAGATGTAAGCATGATAAAACGATGAACACAGATATATAATAGATGTAAGCATGATAAAACAATGAACACAGAGATATAATAGATGTAAGCATGATAAAACGATGAACACAGAGATATAATAGATGTAAGCATGATAAAACAATGAACACAGAGATATAATAGATGATAGCATGATAAAACATGAACACAGATATATAATAATTGTAAGCATGATAAAACAATGAACACAGAGATATAATAGATGTAAGCATGATAAAACGATGAACACAGATGTATAATAGATGTAAGCATGATAAAACGATGAACACAGAGATATAATAGATGTAAGCATGATAAAACAATGAACACAGAAAGTATAATAGATGTAAGCATGATAAAACGATGAACACAGAGATATAATAGATGTAAGCATGATAAAACAATGAACACAGAGATATAATAGATGTAAGCATGATAAAACGATGAACACAGAGATATAATAGATGTAAGCATGATAAAACAATGAACACAGAGATATAATAGATGTAAGCATGATAAAACGATGAACACAGATATATAATAAATGTAAGCATGATAAAACAATGAACACAGAGATATAATAGATGTAAGCATGATAAAACAATGAACACAGATGTATAATAGATGTAAGCATGATAAAACGATGAACACAGAGATATAATAGATGTAAGCATGATAAAACAATGAACACAGAGATATAATAGATGTAAGCATGATAAAACGATGAACACAGAGATATAATAGATGTAAGCATGATAAAACAATGAACACAGAGATATAATAGATGTAAGCATGATAAAACGATGAACACAGATATATAATAAATGTAAGCATGATAAAACGATGAACACAGAGATATAATAGATGTAAGCATGATAAAACAATGAACACAGATGTATAATAGATGTAAGCATGATAAAACGATGAACACAGAGATATAATAGATGTAAGCATGATAAAACAATGAACACAGAGATATAATAGATGTAAGCATGATAAAACGATGAACACAGATGTATAATAGATGTAAGCATGATAAAACGATGAACACAGAGATATAATAGATGTAAGCATGATAAAACGATGAACACAGATGTATAATAGATGTAAGCATGATAAAACAATGAACACAGATATATAATAGATGTAAGCATGATAAAACGATGAACACAGATATATAATAGATGTAAGCATGATAAAACGATGAACACAGATGTATAATAGATGTAAGCATGATAAAACGATGAACACAGATGTATAATAGATGTAAGCATGATAAAACGATGAACACAGATATATAATAGATGTAAGCATGATAAAACGATGAACACAGCTGTATAATAGATGTAAGCATGATAAAACGATGAACACAGATGTATAATAGATGTAAGCATGATGAACACAGATGTATAATAGATGTAAGCATGATGAAGACAGATGTATAATAGATGTAAGCATGATGAACACAAGCAACACTCTGAGCACAACGTGAGATACTACCGCTTGTAATAAACATATTTGGTTACTTCCTTAATTCCTTTAATTTTGTGCTTGCTTTTTGTTTGTCTCCCGTGATTGATAAAACATTTAACATATTGACTCCACGTTTTATTTATTAATCCGCCCGAGTGGTTACCGGGCCCAAATTTGGGGTGTAAATAATAGAACCACTGTTACCTGCCACGCATGTTGTAAGAGGGGGCTAAGGCTGGGAATCGGATGCACGTGTCCTAAACGTGTAGAAGTCTATACCAAACCAATGTGCAACGTATACACGTTACTGGCAAAGATCAAACATATCACAAAGAGTGAATAAATATGGTTGTAAAGAACGAACGCAAAGAAGAAGAAGATTTATTATTCTTTGTAGATTTTGTCTGGAAGCACTTCAGAGTTCTCATTACCAACTTTGTTTCCAATACATTAACTCTCAAATGCATAGGCGTCCATATGTTAAGGCAAGATGAGGGAATGCCTTTTTGATAAAACAGTGTTATGCGAGTTTAGTTATTTTCATCTCTGAGTAGTAAAATACAAAATAAAATTTCAAAAAAAATATTTTTACCCATCCCACCCACCTCCACCTGGAAAAATATTTTGTGGACGCCTATGCTCAAATGGTGAGCATTTCCTATACTTCTAAGTATTCACTTCAAAACACTACGACAACATTTCAGCGTTACGCAGTAAAATAAAATATAAAAATACAAAACGATTTCTGCACAATTTCTCTTCTAATCAATTATCGACTTCAAAGGCCAACTCCATGAATGTAATGGTCCATGCTAGGATATTCCATCACGAGGTATCAATCTTGATACATCACCGCTTTTAATGTTTTGCAAACCTCTGAAGTTTGTTAAGACTACTAGAGTCTCACATATGATAGAAATATGTTTCGGGTGATCACTTAGAAAAGACGACTAGAATAAAATTGAAGATGATAGTAATAATAGAAGATATATATCGTAATATAGAGGAATCAGTGGCGGCTCGTCATTAAGGGCCAGTGGGGCCGGGCCCCGCCAAAAATAAGGTGCAACGTGTGTTTATTATTTGATACATTAACATATATCCTAATACCCTGTCTCAAACAGGATGGGTTAGGAGACATTGGATGGAGCCGCTGGGGAGGTCTAAGCTGACAAAGATCAGTTTTATTTTTGTGCCAGGGCATGCAGGTGTAGGGGGGAATGAACGTACGGATAGGCTTGCAGGTATGGCTGCTGTACAAAGCGGGCGAGCAATGGACCAGGCTGATATTATAAATTCCTTAAGGAGAGAGGACGTGTACATGATACACGTAATAGCGGTGAATCTACGACACTAACAAGACTGCAAGAACTCAAAGTTAGGTGGGGGTAGCTCGACAAGAACGCTATGCTGGCAGACAAAGAAGAATTGTAAACCAACAAAGAACCGGTGTCGTTAGTCGCCACACGCTGATGGACATACTGAGGGAGAGATCGGATCACTTATGGACTAATTGTTCGACGTGCAGTGATGGTGATCCAACGACTAAACTAAACTAAACTAAACTAAACTAAACATATCCTAATCGAAACCATGATTTTTCCGAAAATTTTGTCTGGCCCCACCAACAAAAATGATCACGAGCCGCCCCTGAGAGGAATGATGAGTATTTTTATATGTATTTGTGTAAGTGTGGGACAGTGTACGGTAATGAATAGAGCGTTCGATCTATCAACTCGAACACAAGACGGTTCTGGGGTTTGAACCACAACCATTTTTTCTTACGGCGCCCATTGCCTAGCTATATAGACGAGCGTTTCTAAGAACACAGCCAGCTAGCTATCTTTTTGAAAACAGCGTCAACTACATAACACGGAATAATCAGGTCAGATTCGATCGAACAGTGTTTGCACAAACACATGCGATAAGCGTTTTTGAGCTTATATATATGAGACGAAACAACAGCATACGTACACACAAGTAGCAATGCGTTATATCATAAAAGTTAATTGCATATCCTTTACAGGACTTTGCGAATCAATCCCAGCTTTTAACGCTGTTGTGATTTTTCTAGGTTTATTACGTACAGTAGTTTGCCATTGCTTTCTGAACGGGGGGTGCCATCGTCCTTTTGTAAAAATCCCCGCGAAACAATTTGCAACCAAATTGTCCGCAGCGTGATTCGTTCGAACTCAAATCGTCGGGGTTAATAGACCAAGTCACTATCCCCTAAGTCACAGCCGCCACCCTCTATATCATATATACCAGAAATGTTGCAAGTAGTAGCAACTCACTGCTATCTTCCTCTGTCCTGCAACACAAATGTTGCGAGTAAAAGCAATGTTCCAAAATCCTCGTCTAACCAAACAGTAATTAACGAGAAATGATGATACAGAATGGAGAGATTTATAGAAGATCGAAACAGTGAGGTCATTATTAATACCCATGGGAGTTGAAAGCGGTGACTAACTGACTCTGCTTACAAAGGGTTCTGAAGCTGAAGAATTGTCTTCACTGCACCGGGTTTTACCCTATATGGCTCAGTCCCTTTCCGGAGAAATGTCACGCCATCTGTCTAGCGTAGTGCACAAAGCACGAACTCCGTATCTCCGACAACAATCCTAGGAGTCTGTGAGGAAAAAACATGTCAACTGTCATTTTGAAGGAAAGCAACAGAACTTGTCCAAAGTTTCGCACACCCAAACTCTCCATCGAGATCAGCTAAGCCTAAAAGCAAGTCTCTAACAATCTCTGCCACTACAAATACAAGACTTAACAATCTCTGCCTACAATACAAGACTAACAATCTCTGCCTACAATACAAGACTAAACAATCTCTGCCTACAATACAAGACTAACTCTCTGCCTACAATACAAGACTTAACAATCTCTGCCTACAATACAAGACTAACAATCTCTGCCTACAATACAAGACTTAACAATCTCTGCCTACAATACAAGACTAACAATCTCTGCCTACAATACAAGACTAACAATTCTGAACAGTTTGACAGCTGTTCCCATAGTTACATTAATTGCAATCCTTACAGACTTGCCTACAATACAAGACTAAACAATCTCTGCCTACAATACAAGACTTAACAATCTCTGCCTACAATACAAGACTAAACAATCTCTGCCTACAATACAAGACTTAACAATCTCTGCCTACAATACAAGACTTAACAATCTCTGCCTACAATACAAGACTAACAATCTCTGCCTACAATACAAGACTAAACAATCTCTGCCTACAATACAAGACTTAACAATCTCTGCCTACAATACAAGACTTAACAATCTCTGCCTACAATACAAGACTTAACAATCTCTGCCTACAATACAAGACTTAACAATCTCTGCCTACAATACAAGACTAACAATTTTAGAACAGTTTTGACAGCTGTTCCCATGTTAAAAGTTAATTGCATATCCTTTACAGGACTTTGCAAATCAACCCCAGCTTGTTAACGTTATTTGTTCTTTTTCTAGGCATTATTACGTTCAATAGTGCTTTCTGAACGGGTTTCGCCATCGTCTTTTTGTAAAAATCAACGCGAAACAATTTGCAACCAAACTGTCCGCAGCGTGTTTCGAACTCAGAACGTCGGAGTTAATAAACCGAGTCACTATCCCCTAAGCTACAGACGCCACCTCCCATGTACAAATACGTAAAATTATTCTTCATACTTCTCATTACCCTTGATCTCAAATAAAAGAATCATCATTATTTAATACTTTGTATTTGCAAAAATGTGAATGGATTCATTAAATCTACAGAAATCTAATCCGCTCAGAGAAATTACAATAAAGTGGACATCTATATTAATATATGGGATAAAACAAAGTAGCCAGGGACAACAGCGGAAGGAAAAACACTAGGGCGAGAAATGGTGAAATTGTAACATATTAACTCTCAATCCATTTGCATCCAGTGTTATCAATAGAAGAAATTCCATTGAAATTAGCTCTGTCAATGAACTTGAGAGTGTGAGCGGTACCGGGAAAAGTTCCCTCGTTCAAGCCTCGGCATCTCTCTCATTCAGTGTTTAGTCGTCTGGAAGCACGCGCAGACAAACTATTATTGATTTGATTGAGACAAATTGGGTTATTTCTTTTCTTCTCACTGTTTTCTGGCTCCCTCTGTCTTTCTCTCAATCTCTCTATCACTCTCTCTAAGCATTCTGTTTTCTGGCTCCCTCTGTCTTTCTCTCTATCTCTCTATCATTCTCTCTAAGCATTCTGTTTTCTGGCTCCCTCTGTCTTTCTCTCAATCTCTCTATCACTCTCTCTAAGCATTCTGTTTTCTGGCTCCCTCTGTCTTTCTCTCTCTCTCTATCACTCTCTCTAAGCATTCTGTTTTCTGGCTCCCTCTGTCTTTCTCTCAATCTCTCTATCACTCTCTCTAAGCATGTTTCCGGAAATGGTCCTGGTGATACTTTCGATGATAAAGCTTGATTACTTGCTTGAACGTAGATAACAACAAGAAGAAGAAACAGAGGGAATAGACCTCTGTCTGAACAGCTCAGAGTATGTTTCATTCTTTTCATTGATTTCTTACTTTTAAACTAAATATACACCAACGAAACGAAACATGGCCTCATGGACAAAGCCTACAGATAAAACTATGGGGAACTCTCGAAAAAACTCCAACTGACATGCAGCTTCATAGCGCAACCCATCTCAAGGTTTAGATAGCATTTTCTTTTATTTGCTTTGTTCTTTACGACCAATTTTAATCATTCTTTGTAGATATGTTTGATCTTTGCCAAGAACGTGTATATGTTGCACATTGGTTTGGTAGGCACCTAAACGCAGACTTCTACACGTTTAGGACACATGCAACCGATTTCATCCAAACCTACTTAGACGCCTCTTACGACATGCGTGGCAGGTAACAGTGGTTCTATTCTTTACACTCCAAATTTAGGCCTCGATAACCACTCGGGCGAAATGAGCATACGAAACCGAACGCAAAGAAGAAGATGAAGAAACCAAATATACGAACCTTGAAACAACTCTGCTATATGCATATTCTTTATATATTTGTATAGTGAATATGAGATCAACGGAGGAGAGAGCTCGACTTACTCTGCAAAAGTTCTAGGTTCACATCCCGTGTGCAACGAACAGGTCATTTTTCAGTGATCACTTATCCTAGTATTAGTAAGATAACGTGTCTAGCTATGGCGGAGACGGACGATAAAATGTTTAGTGTTTAAGTTTTCCATGTAACAGAACGCGTTGCCGCTGAAAAACCGATAAGAATAGGCTGGAATGTCGAAGACAGAGCAAAAATAATAGATACCAATTAAACAAATTAGTGCACATGTTAACGTTCTTTAAAAGTACATTGTGGGGGACTGCCTAGAGTAGTTGACAGTAGCTCGGCCTGCAAGCTGTGAGACGCCTCATAGCTCGGGTTCGAACCTACTGTCCGGCATTTGTTCGAGTCCCCTGGTCTTACTCAGGACGATAACGTGAGTACCTCTGAAGTCGGAGAAAATCTGCCTGTATGGCGAGGGAATACTAATTACGAGTACATTGAGCACACGGCTGCCAGTGTAAAGTAATTTACAATGTGCACGCTGCTGCTATTGTAAGAAATTGGAAAAACAGATTTTCACGAAAAATCAGTTTCAGAGATAGAACTTCGTCTGAGTCGAAAGCGGACGAAAAAAAAAAAGTTAATTGTAATACGTTGTAGTGCTCTACCGAAAGGATCTTCACAGGAAAGTGATAAGAACACACACGGTTATTCAAGGAAGTGCAATACTGATGACCCTAAAGGACATAGCAGCGAATTATTGACTTCATAACAACGGGATTTTACCCCATATAGCTCGGTCTCTTTCCGCAGAAGTACACGCCATCTGTCGAGAGTATTACACAAATCACGAACTCCGTAGCTCCTGCAAGAATCCTGTAGTTTCTGGAAATAAATTCAACAAAACGGCGCGGCCCGGATTCGAACTTAGCAACAGACTATCAAATATAAAGTTACTAACAACGAACGAATTCTTCATGTGTAGCTCTCTCCTCCACTACATTTCCATTTCCAGTACAAACTTAAAATGTTTCCGTACTCTCACAATCCTCCATCACAAAACCATCATCTACTCAGTCTCTAACACTGTACAAGATCAATTCCATCCTGAAACCATCCTCCTCAAGCAGAATGGATTTTTCAGCAACCATCCAAACTCCTGTACCGTGTGACAAAAATTGAAATCGAGTGCAGCGCCGGACATTGGGGCGGTATGATCCTAATTAGTTTAGGGTAAAAGAAGGAACTTCCGCCACTTCTCCCAGTCCGTAACACATCGTCTTCTCTTCGTATTCCTGTAGTTAACAATCTTCTCTTCGTATTCCTGAGTAACAATCTTTACCGTAAACAACTCTCTTCGTTTTTATCTTTTCGTATTCTGTAGTTAACAATATTCAAGTAACATCTTTCTTGTATTCTAAGACACAACTTCTTCGTATTCCTAATTAACAATCTTCTCTTATATTCCTGATTAACAATCTTTTATGTATTCTAAGTCTGTATTCGGTAACTCTCGTATCCAGTAAACAATCTCTGTATTCCTGAAGTTAACAACCTCTTACGATTGCTAAGTTAATCAATTCTTTCGTATTCCTGTAGTTAACAATCTTCTCATCGTATTCCTGAAAGTTAACAATCTTCTTACGTATTCCTAGAAGTTAACAATCTTTCTGTCGGATTTGAGCTACATCCTCGTATTCCTGAAGTTAACAATCTTCTCGTATTCCTGAAGTTAACAATCTTCTCTTCGTATTCCTGAAGTTAACAATCTTCTCTTCGTATTCCTGAAGTTAACAAGTCCTTTACCAGTAACACTAACCACGTCTTCGTTTTTTATCTTATTACTGTTTTTTATTATCAATATCTCAATGACTTTGTTTGTTATTTTCAAGGCAACTACTAAAAACTTACATATATATATATATATATATATATATATATATATATGTGTTATCGTCTGTAGCTGAAGCGGTAGTGAGCTCGATCACAAACAAAAGCGTACCTGGTTCAAACCCCAAGGTGGGCAAGTTTTGAATCAAATTGTTTCGTGGATTTTACAAAATGTAAAAATAGACATCACCACTCAGAAAGCAATGGCAAACTACTGGACGTATAAGTGGTGCCTAGGAAATCAACGACTCGTTTACTGTGGTTGATGGCTACATCCTGTAAAGGATATGCCAACGATTTTCATTTCATATATGTATATTGGTATGCTATTATATCAAATGGGTTTGTCCTGAGTAGAACTTTGCCTTTCTAAGTCCTTCGGAATTTATCTCTCCCTAATAGGCCAGATAACTCTGAATAGATCCTCTGCAACCCTTTTCAGAGAAACCTCACAGACCAGAAGCTGACTGCCTAGTTTGTGGTCCATAGTAAACTATGCGCATGACCAGAGATCGCTGAAGAAGAAGCCGAAGTAAATACGAAGACACGCATAGATTTTACTGTAAACATTACAACCGTGACAAGAAGTGATTGGTTATATCCCTTAAATATCAGTCCTGCTCTGTCTTGTACAGAATTTCAGTGCATGAATACACTTCTCAACACAACAATCCAAAAGTGGTTTCTTAATCATAACTTGAAGAATTGATATAAAAACCACAAGAACTGCATTTCTGGAGGTCGTTTCTACATGGTAGGCAATTTACGGGCACGTAGTATACGATTGCAATCATGCGTGGTGACGATAGACAAACCAGGGGCATCAATGTGCGTAGGTTTTGTGTACTGCATTCTTAAGTTGCACGAAAAGGCTTAGCCTTGCTTAGTATGGAAACTAGTTTGCCTTCTGAAGCCGAGACATCAAACACCTGCTAGCTTTCAAGTGCTTACAAGACTGTGGAGTGCGACTAGGAAAGTTGTAAAGAATAAAATATGAAAACACAACAAAAATCATATCTCCTTTTTTTTTTAAATGTAAGGGAAGACTTATTACAAACCTCTAGTTATATAGGATAACACAGTGTTAAGTCTGTTATTTTTTGATTGAACGTCGGTACAAGATGGAGGCTGCGGTCAACATCATGCCTGCTATCTTTACAAATGTTTCATGTGATTCTTTTCTACAAATGTTTCATCTGTGATTTCATTTAAATAAAATTATTGTTGCTGCATTAATTTCCGTTTTTTAGGTGATGTGTGACATGATGAAATGTGCCTGAAGAATTTAATGGTTGCATGAAATTAATAAGTGCACTCGTTGTGAAGTTAGGATTTTTCTTTATGCCCCAGACAAAAAAACGTATTGACTTTACAATGGATTGAACCCGGGTCTACGAAATAGTAGCCGCGCGCAAATCCATTCGACCAGATGTTCTTCCAAGAATTTCATAAACGTCCCTTAAATGTTCACATTTTACTATTACTTATGTCTAGAATCAGTGGCGGCTCGTGATAATTTTTGTTGGTGGGGCCAGAAAATGTCCTCCCCGAATAAATCATGATTTTGGGCTGCTATATTTTAATTTATAAAATAATAAATACACGTTATAATTATTTTTGGTGGGGCCCGGCCTCACCGGCTTTAATGACGAGCCTCTGCCTAGAATTATTTAACCGTAACGTATTTTTGCTATAATCCTGGTACCTATTGTTGCTACGACGAACAACCAGGTACATAGAGCTTTAGATGCATATAGCTGCACACCTGCGTGATTATTCATTAATCGTCATCATATATTGGACAACAAGGTGATAATAAAATCATCTACTTACATTCTCACCTGCACTAGGTTTAAGATGCCCACCCAGATTAGTGTATGAGATGTGCGTCAATCATAGCCAGAAGTACCCGAGTTAAATATACAGAAGAGCGTAACAAAGCATACTGGCTTGTAGGAACAAGGTTCAAACACAAAAGGACGGTCTTGGCTCATGAACTTTTATTGAACAATCCGAACTAAGAACTTTGTCATTTCATCGACCTGATACACCGGTTATGATTTATTGCCTTTATTCCCGGGAGTTATTGGACCCTGACGAAATGTGAAATTCCCCCAGGTCCATAAATACATAATACGGTAGGTGGAGGCGCAGGTAGTTTGATCCATATTTTCACTTAATCTTAAGGTAATAATTCTTACCATATTGTATAACATCATTATTCGACTTCGTAGATTTTTTATTATTTTATTCTATTACCTAAGTTTCCTGCATGTGTACAAACGTTATTCTATTACGTGCAGTGGGTGCTCTACTCATTCAGTAGTTATTCTATTGCAAACAGTAGTTATTATATTGCACACGGTAGTTATTTTATAGTAAACAGAAGTTATTATTGCAATGCGTAGTTATTCTGTAGCACATAGTAGTTATTATATTGCGTACGGTAGTTATTCTGTAGCACACAGTAGTTATTGTATTGCACACGGTAGTTATTTTATAGTAAACAGAAGTTATTATATTGCACGCGATAGTTATTCTGTCGCAAACAGTAGTTATTGTATTGCGTACGGTAGTTATTCTATCTCGGGACGGATTAGCGTAATGTGTAACCGTTTGCCTCTCGGCCTCGGACACAAGAGTGTTGTTGGTTCAGTTACACACTCAGCGTTCTTCTATACGTGAGGAAAGGGATCGTGCCTTTATATATCGTTGTATAGAATTCACTTTTCAAGAATGATGAAAATAATACAAAGTGAAGTTACTATGAAAAAGATAATATAATGTAATTTTTGAAGCTACTATGTAAAAGATAATATAATGTAATTTTTGAAGCTACTATGTAAAAGATAATATAATGTAATTTTTGAAGCTACTATGTAAAAGATAATATAATGTAATTTTTGAAGCTACTATGAAAAAGATAATAAAATGTAATTTTTGGTTCGATATAAAACTCTAAAACAATTCGTTTGATAAGCAGCAACAACATACAATTTCGGTCAACGTTTGTGATCTATTCTTGGTGGGTTCTATCAAGTCTCTCCCGAAGGTGCCCTCACATGATCGTGGTGTTAGAGCTTGAGTTTCCCAAAGACCTTAAGATCAAGGATGTTGATAGTTTTACTAGAAGGGTTTCCCAAGCCAGACAGGTCAAAGTGTAGGTAACAGACTAGGAGAGACACCATGGTTCACCTGGTTGAGGGATAAAGTGTGGGGTTAACTACCCAACCTTCATGAAACAATTATAACTTTAGAAACGGATATCTAAGCTTTAAAATCTGACGGACAAGAATGAACAAGGACCCTGGAACGGAAAAGAGAGTCTGAAATTGCATATACAAAATTTATGAAGGGGTAGAGATCACGAAAACAAACCTAGAGATAACATTGAAGTAGTTCTAAAAATATTAGACCCCGACAATTGGGAAAAGAAGGCTAAGAACATAGAGGCTGCTGATATCTGTAGCAATAAACATCAAAGAGTCAACAAACTGAAGAAAAACATGTTTGTTATATCCTTTAAGGCACAAAGAAAGTTTAAGCTAAATAAAGTAACAAGGGTAGAGACTAACAAACGTGGTTGTCCAGTTACCACTGTGTTTTAGAAGGTTTAAAGATGAAAGATTTACACACTTTTAGGTTGTTAGTTACTGGTTATTGAACCGACGCCATAACACTCCGGACCGACTCATATATGCTCAGCTCAGTCTCCCCAACCAGAGCCAACTATAAACTTATGGGCCTGCGGACTCAGGTAAGAAATGTGGGAAATCAGACCACAACTACAAAACGTGACCTTGATTTCCAGTATTGGTGTATATAGACGAATTCATTTTTAAATCAACACACAATGCTAAATCAAAGTTATAGTATGCAACAAGTTAAGTTTAACAATAAGGAATATTATGAATATTTTTCACCAATAAATAACCATAGACTCACAGAATTGAGTAAAATTGCAAATAAGCTTGCAGTGTTCTATCAAACATATATATTTTCCAGCCCCCAACTTAAACTAGGTCAGAGATTTTCTCGTCAGTTATCAGGCCCAGTTAGAGTTGGCTGTGCCTAACAGAGAACTTAGAGTTGGCTGTGCCCCAACAGAGAACTTCTAGGCAATTGATTGACTGATTAATTATTGGTAGATATGCGCAGTCACAAAAAATAACTACATGTGAAATGCGTTGCCTGCGAAAAGTTACCAACAACACAAGAAAATACAGAATCACCAACATCAGCATAAGAAAGAAAGTTGGCACAAAACCGTGCTTGAATTACATTGATAAACAAAGAATGAAGTGGTTTGGCCACTTAATAAGAATGCATCCAAACTCCAAAGTATACAGAGTCTTCTACAACAGAACATCAGGAAAGAAGGCAAGAGGAGGACCACGGAAAAGATGGTCAGATGGCGTAGCAGAATCCTGTGAAAGAGTAAAGATAACAATCAAGCCACCAGAATAGCGCAAGACAAAAACAGAAAACCACGACACTGGGCAACAACCCGCTAGCAGTGTGACGACAAAAGAAGAAGAAGATATGCCCTTCATCATTGCACTACGGTGAGTAACCTTGTGTGCTCCATTATCTTTCTTTAAGGTACGTGATTGTTTTCCAGAATTGGACTCTATAATGACATTTGCACACACCATAGATGAACCGCAACATACGTCTGAGGCTGTTGTCATCATCACTTGCGAAGAGCGGCTATTATTTATTATTATTATTCATATATTTACTTAATTTCTTAATGTTTCTATTCTTTTTCCACTTCTAGTTGTTCTGCGTTTATTTCGTTATTCGTTTTTAGTCTCATATTTTCATTCATTTTTTGACAGTTGTAATATCTTTGTAAAAGTCTATGTAGTGTGCTGTGAAATTCGTCACTCCTGTTGTATTTTTTGCGTGATAAAGGCCTTTTGGTCGAAACGTTGCTGTTTATTGTCATTGCTTTCGTATTTTGTAAAACTACAGTACTTTATTATTACGTGTTTCTCCATAGTTTTACTGCAGTCTCCATCTATATTGATTATTATTATTAGGTAATAAGGTAAAGTGCTTGAATTACATAGAGAAACAAAGAATGAAGTGGTTTGGCCACTTAATAAGAATGCATCCAAACTCCACAATATACAGAGTCTTCTACAACAGAACATCAGGAAAGAAGGCAAGAGGAAGACCATGGAAAAGATGGTTAGATGGCGTAGCAGAATCCTGTGAAAGAGCAAAGATAACAATCACACAAGCCACTAGAACAGCGCAAGACAAAACAGAAAACCACGACACTGGGCAACAACCCGGTAGCAGTGTGACGACAAAAGAAGAAGAAAGAAGAATAAGGTAAAGGGCAACATATAATGATGTAGTAACATGAGATGTTAGAAACATCACAGAACTAAATATAATTATGTATGTGTTAGAGTAAGGAAAATATATTGTTAAATATTGAAACAAAAGTACATGTAGCATGTCAGACTGTAACACAGACTCCAGAACACATCATGCAGCCATGTCCATCATGATGCTCGACCATCACAAGTTATGATGACCACACAAATTTTCATCCAAGGAAATGTAGTTGCGCTATTTTTGTCTGTGTGTGCGTAGATGACTAGTGAGCCCGATACGGGCTTGAAATATTCTTGTACAGTGTGGGCAAGGTATACTTGTACTTGTGGGAAGTTTTACTGCCTTTCTGTTTTGATGTCTTTGCTCCAGCCGTGCTGTTCTATGTCTATCATACTTACACCAATGAAACGAAATATGGCCTCATGAACAGAAGCTACAGAGCAAGCTATGGAGAACTCACAGGGAGCTGCCTTGCAGCTTCATAGAGGCAACCCATCTCATGGTTTAGACAAGAATACACTCTCACTCGCGATCGTGTTTAGACAAGAATACGAAACCGAACGCAAAGAAGAAAACGAAGAAACAAAAGTACAAATAAAATAAAATAACAAGCACGAAAGTAACTTACCTCTAGTGTGGACAACACAGATGAGCAAAACGACAAGTGCCCGTGCAATTGTGTAAGTACTCCAGTGATTCCTCATTGTGATCGGTACTTTAGTAAGCGATTCAGAAAATCACAAGTCAGTAATCCAAAACAATTGTTAAGAAGAACCACACGCACACATTTCATAGAAAAATAAATCCAGTCAGTGAATTCTAGAACTAAATATAAATTTCACATGTTTTCTTCCGTAAATTTATGAATAAATTTCACAACTGTTTATAAAACATTTGGCAGACACGTCAAACTTGTTAACAATTTAGTTTCACTTTTTGTGAGTTATTTTTGTGTGTTGTATAAAAAATGAATTTATTCTTGTTACAAATATTTCAATGTTACGTTTGAAATAAATTATGAAACACTTCAATATTAACAGTAAGAACAGTAATTACGTTAACAGTAAGAATGTAACAGTACTCGGGACGTTTGTTGAAGATTTTGGAAAATAGTTAACAAATTTTGCTTTACAGTACGTAATGTTACTTAAGTTTTGTGATAACTTGTTGTAACTTCTTTACAAGTTTAGCAACTTTTACATTTACAAAAAACGTTGTTTGTATAGGTCTGGTAAACTTTGATAAACTTTGGCAAAGAAATACTTCAATAACAAAGAAACAGTTCAAATACGAATGAAAATCTCGTTTAAGTTGTAGAATCTAAACTCACGGTCTCAGCTCATGAAAAACTTTTCTCTTGTTGAAAAGTCACATTTATAATGTATCTCTATTCGTGGTTATTCTTCAACGTTCTGTGTTGAACGTATCTCCAGTGTCATATGAGTCAAAGTATATGTAGTCTTCAACACTTGCGGTCAGAACTGTATCCTTTCAGGCAGTTTTAGTACATCCACCTGCAAAAAATGTATGAACAATATAAACTTTAACATTGTATTGACTTTCTGCTTACAAAGTTTACTACTGTTTTCACTCCAACATTCGAATTATCAACAAACCCCAAATCCAAAGCTTGCATACGTACACATTCGGCGTCCCGTCTTGTTTTTCATAACGTAGCGGGCCCTCGACCCGCTTTTCACTCTTCGCGAGTTTGCATAGAGATCGTCTCACCCGTCCGCCATGTTGTAACCTACGACGCTTCGTAAGCGCCGCACAACGATTGGAGCGTGAAAAATTAACCCCGCCTTTTCAGGCGGAATACCTCGCTTCAATTGGTCAAAAGTTGTAACCCGATGGCCAGTTGACGGCACTTGGTGGTACTGAAGGGGCACGAAAATTACCATTTTATGTTTTCTCTTGCAATTCTAAGACAAGTGAGTTGGGAAAGTCTGCACGCGAGCGACTATCAAAGCTACTCTCAACTACTTCAAACCTGAAGTCGTTTTGCATGCATCATCATTACACTCTCTCTTGTATTATAGTGTGATTCCTTTCCCCCTCCCTCCTCACCAATACTTTTAATTAATACAAAATTATCAGTCATATTTAGCTGTCTTTCAAAGAGCACGGATTAGCGTACTGAGTAAGCGTTAGCCTATCTTCTTCTTCTTTTGTCGTCACACTGCTACCAGCTTGTTGCCCAGTGTCGTGGTTTTCTGTTTTTGTCTTGCGCTGTTCGGGTGGCTTGGGTGATTGTTATTTTTGCCCTCTGACATGATTCTGCTGTGTCATCTAACCATCTTTTTCGTGGTCTTCCTTTCGCCTTTTTTCATGATGTTCTATGGTAGAAGACTATGTATACTGTGGAGTTTGGATGCATTCTTATTAAGTGGCCAAACCCCTACAATCTTTGTTTCTCAATATAATTCAAGCAAGGTTCTGTGCTAACTTTCTTTCTTATGCTGATGTTATTTGGTGTTGTTTTTTCTGGTGTTCACCTTTCGACTCGGACATAAGAGGATTGTGGGTTCAATCCTACACTCCACATGTGAGAAAAGGGATTGCCCATCCTAACTACTGCACACTATGGTCTAGAAATGGGAAGAGACAGGCACTTCATATAGGTCTAAAAAGACTACGGGGAAAATTTTTATAGTAACTAACGGTTTCTCGGAGTGGCTGATAGCAAATTTGCATACACACTGCGCTAGTGATCACATGCTGTAGAAATAGCGGAGTTCAATTCCATTAGGGGCCAGAAACATTTATACACACTATCGTTTTCTTCCTATCACTCTGACTGTTTCTATATTTGCCTCTCGGTCTAAGGGAAGACTGTAGCAATGGTGAAATACTTAGAAACAAAAGTGCTGTAGTTTAACAAAGTACAATAACAATACACAATGACGTTTCGACCAAAAGGTCTTTACTTAGGTCGCTGTGTAATGTTATTGTGTTTGTACTTTGTCTTCCTCTTTTCGATAGTTCTTCGCGGTCATTTTGATAATTCTTATTATGATATATAAACAGCCGTTGCCAAGAACGTTGGAACGTTGCGCCCCTGTTAAGCCCCTACAGTTGTAGGACAAGCGCATCCGGTGAGTTTCCGCGATTTCGGTATTTTTTGTACTTTGTCAAACTACAGTACTTTATTTTTACGTGTTTCACCATTGTTTGTATGTCACTAACTGTCTCTTATCTTTCTCTCAGAGTCTGTGCCACTCTCTTACATTTTCTTTCAAGGTTTATTTTTGGGTATTACTTTCATTGCTTCTTCTTCTTCTGCGAACGTTCCATATCGACCACTTATTTAAACCACTCTTTGTGGTGTGTATGTGATCTGAACTTATGTGCGATTGTGCCAAGTTATGCGCCTATGGGTGTGTAATACAACATGAGAATTAACATCGACAAAACAGAAGTAATGACATTCGCCAGAGAGGAAAACACTACCAACATCTCCATCGATAATCATCTACTAAATCAAGCAAAGATTTCACATACCTGGGGAGCATTTTTCAGCAAATGGAAGAATAACTAATGAAATTCAACACAGATGCAACAAAGCAAATCAAATGATAGGGCAAATGGCGCCAATTTTAAGATGCAAACACGTCACCATGAACACAAAAAGAGCAATGTTCAACACAATCTTTCTCCCACATTATGTTACCAGTGCCAAACCTGGTCACTGACAACAAACGATAGAAGAAAACTAGTCACAACAGAGATGAAGTGTCTACGCAGAATGCTGGGTGTAACAAGAAGAGACCGGTTGAGAAATGAAGACATCAGGAAAAAGTGGGTAGAACATCAGTACTAGACTTCATCAAGAAACAACAAATTAAATGGTTCGGCCACGTAAGCAGATTACCAACAGACAGTGCACCTCAAAGAGCAATGCTGCTCCGATACAATGGGTACAAAGCAAAAGGCCGGCCACGCAAAAGATGGACCTCAGAGATAACAGAGGCGACGAAAGAGACTATCTACGAAGCGCATACTAGGGCCCGTTTTAGAAATCTCTTCCTGACCTGACGATGTGAGGCATACAGGATTCGAGAAAGAAGAAGAAGAAAGAAGAAGAAGAAGGGTGTGTAGGCAAGCACATCCGATTTCTTGCCAGCTTTTTTTATTTACAGGGCTAGCAATCCCTAGCTTTCACTGTTTCAATATATATATATATCTCATATTTATTCTTTCTCTCTTTCTCATTGTATCTGTCTCACACGCTCTATCTTTCTCTCTTTCTCATTGTATCTCTCTCACATACTCTATCTTTCTCTCTTTTTCATTGTATCTCTCTCACACATTCTATCTTCCTCTCTTTCTCATTGTATCTCTAACATACTCTCTCTTTCTCATTGTATCTCTCTCACACGCTTTCTCTCTTTCTCATTGTATCTGTCTCACACTATCTTTCTCTCTTTCTCATTGCATCTCTCTCATACACTCTCTCTTTCTCTCCTTCTCATTGTATCTCTCTCACATACTCTCTCTTTCTCTCTTTCTCATTGTATCTCTCTCACACATATTCTATCTTTCTCTCTTTCTCATTGTAACTCTCTCACACGCTTTCTCTCTTTCTCATTGTATCTGTCTCACACTATCTTTCTCTCTTTCTTATTGCATCTCTCTCATACACTCTCTCTTTCTCTCCTTCTCATTGTATCTCTCTCACATACTCTCTCTTTCTCTCTTTCTCATTGTATCTCTCTCACACACTCTATCTTGTTCATTCTCACTGTAGGTTTATATGAGCTTAGATATATACAAAGTCTAGGTTGTGTACATATAAATATCAACGTCTCATCGACTTATCGGCCATCTGCATTTAAAATTCAAGATTGGAAATTCAAATATGTGTAAATGTGGGCAGAAACACCCCAGACTAAAAAGTTAATTGCATATCCTTTACAGGACTTTGCGAATCAACCCAAGCTTTTAACGCTGTTTGTGATTTTTCTAGGCATTATTACATTCAGTAGTTTGCCATTGCTTTCTGAACGGGTGGTGTCATCGTCCTTTTGTAAAAATCCACGCGAAACAATTTGCAAACAAGTGTGATTCGAACTCAGATCGTCGGGATTAATGGACCCCGTCACTATCCCCTAAACCACAGACGCCACCCACCCCAGACCAGATATTTCAAGAATGCCTCGAATATGATATATTGAGACCTAAAAAGCCTAGCAAATCAGACTATTTTAAGACACTAGCCTAGCGAATCAGACTATTTTAAGACACTAGCCTAACGAATCAACCTTAAAAAGAAAATTACACTGATAATCCAGGAGCGAGCCGATCACCTTTGGAACAAGAAGCAGCACTCAATTTCTACACCACAGAGAGCGCTTAGAAGAAATAAAACATAACGGAATACAAGGAATGAGATAACTGAGAACTTGCTTACTATCGATAACTGGAACAGCTAGGCCGACCGATTGTTTTAGAATAAGAACGTGTTTTATTAGGACGAGATGTAGCGATCAGAATCTACTGTCAAACATCTGTCCACTTTCTGTGTTCTTCAAGGCCAGTCGTTTTCCCACATGAATGACCAGCCTGGAACTGACTAATTAAGCCAATCAAAGTCTTTGTCTTGCCTATTGTTGCCTGTAGTCAGCCAATCAATATGAGGGTCTCTAGTGGCGACATGGGTACCCACTTCCCATAATCCTGTCGGAGTTGTAGCATTTGGTGTAGAAATGTCGCGTGCTTCTTGCTATTGAGAGCTTGCGATGCTGTAAGTTGTCGCTACTATGCTGTGTTTTGTTCGCGTGCATGTTTATAGTAGTGTGCAGTTTATATAGTAGTGTGTAGTTTATATAGTAGTGTGTATGGGATTTTCTGTGGTTTTATAGCGGTTGGGTGTTCGTCTCTCGTGTCAAAGGGATCAGGTTCGCTCTGTCGTGGAATTATCTGGATATTTTTACAGAGTTCCCTGATCTCAGTGTAAGTGTGATCGAGTTCCTAGTCCTATCGACGATGGACGATAAAATGTTGGCCCCGCATTCAATTTGAGCACGTTAAAGAACACTTGGCAGTTCAAAATCGAGAAGAGCAGTCTGAAAAGCCGCTGCCTGGGCAAAACTCATAAAAAATATTTAAACAAAATTCCTACAAAAATATCGTCACCATCTTAAAAATTACATCAGGGACCCTCGCCGGTGCTACGGAGTTTGTGCACTGCAACTGAAATCTTTCTGTGTAAGAAAGATATCGAGCACACATTTATCACAAATGTGCATATGATGACAAGTACCTATTTAAGAATCAAGTCATAAAATGCAAGTCAATTTGTGAAGATTGTCAGTACCTTTGAAGTGCGTTACATTCGTGAGATTGCACGAACATTTGTGAAGTTGTAAAGAAATTATGTTGTAACCACTGTTACATTTTTTTCCCTATGAAGATGTCGGGGAAGAAAGGCGATCATAGGTGGTTCTTGGCTAAAAAATTTACGTGTAGTTGCAAAAAATTATCCATTAAACGTGTCGATAGCTCCATGCGTTTAGAGGCGCTAATTCTAAACCAATGTGTGTCAAGCTAGGTATAACACGCATTCTTGGCAAAGATCAAACATATCACAAAGAGTGATTAAAATTGGTCGTAAAGATCGAACGTAAAGAAGAAGAAGGAGAAGAAGAGAGAGGTAGTTGTGAATATGCAGTCGACCTGTGTTTAATATTACTTACAGAAAGACAGAGTAGTGACAGTGGGAGAAAGAGAGTAAGAGCGAGAGAATAAGGAGGAAACACGTAGAAATGCTGTTCTTGGTAGAGAACTTTCGGAGAGTGGGTGTGGAGGAAAGGGGATGGAAGAGAGGATAGAGAGATATAAAATGGGGATGTGACAAAAATATAAGGGAGAGGACGATAGAGATAGAGGAATAGTACAGTTAGTTAGCAGATCTATGTAACCATGTGTGCTTCGATCTCATTCTTACACAGGAAGATCTCAGCTGCAGTTCACGAACTTTGTTGCACCGGCGTACGTCCCCGATGTAATTTTGAAGATGGTGAAGATCTATTTGTAGAAATTTTTATTTAAAAAATCTTTTCTAATAAATTTGATCCGGGCAGTGGCTTTCTAGCCTGCTCTCCTCGATTTTGAACTGCCAGCTCAGCGCAAGACAAAAACATAAAACCACAACACTGGGAAACAACCCGGTAGCAGTGTGACGACAAAAGAAGAAGAAGAAGGGTCATTTTTCGTGCTAAAATTGAGCACATGACCTACGTTTTGTCGCCCGTCTCCTACAGGACTATAAACTCGATATCACCTTCACTACGATAAGGGATCTCTGTAAAAATATCCAAATGGCTCAACGAGGGAGGGAACCTGATACATTTTGCACAAGAGACAAGCATCTAGCCTCTACGCTACAATGATCACTTATACTTCACATTATAAACTTGATCGAGAAATGTGTCACCCCTAACACCAATACACCCCATTAATACCATACTGTATGAAAGACTGAATTTTCACATTTCATTTAATGTGTATGATCACTCTATGTAGCATTTTATAACAATTTAATTAGTAAAATTAATCGAAGGGAAAATTATAATATATGAGACAGTATCTAAAATCAACTATGTCCGCCATCATTGTTTTCCGGAGTAATCGAAAAAATTCAGCCCATTAGAAATGATCCCAAGTGCACCAGAAGAATAAACGCCCACCTTTTAAAGCATAGAAAACTCACAGCGGGTACACACTATGCACACAACAGACAACTATATTTTTCAGCTTTTACCAAAACGCACACAACAACGGCACCAGTGAGATCAGAGAACGTTAGACAAAGATACGGGTCATTTATGAAAGACCAGACCTTGAAATTGCATGTTCAAACAACCGTGAATTTTCTCTTTAGCAGTATGTGACGTTTGGTGGATATGTAGCACGCGCCTGTGTGAGTGCATTCAAGGCAGGGTGAACTTACTCGTTTCGTACATTGAGAGCACTTGCCCCCCTCCCCAATACTTTGAACGTACATCCGCTTGTGTATTGCAAATCCGGGTTAGCAAGGATCAAAGGATAGTAACACTGAAAACCAAAAGCACCGAAGAGGCGATTGAGTAGTATAGGAAGATATATAGTAAATAAAAACGATAGGAGAATTGATGTGCTGGTATGAGGCGCAAATGGCAAAACGTACAATCGTTTGGCTTAGATCACAAACGAAGAGTAAGATCAAGAAGCGTAACAAGAAGAAGAAGAACGTACGTCATATCCTGTTTCTTTATAAACAAAATGTGTCGTATCTAAAGGGTCTAAAACCGAAGGATTGTCTTCCTTGCACCGGGTTTTACACAATATAGCTCAGTCCCTCTCTGCAGAAATGGCACACCAACTACAGAGCGTATTCCACAAAGTGCTAACTCCGTACCTCCGGCAACAATCTTAGGGGTCTCTGACAAAACTACATTCGTTAAGAGAACAGTGCTGTCCGGACTCGAACCCACAACCTTCCGAACGCAATGCAAAGGTGGTTCTTTAAGGGACAGTACTGACATCTTAACAACTTAGCCACATAGACTCTTGGGTTGTGTGTACACATTCAACTTATTAACAGGCGTGTTGTACATACAATATTTGGTGACAATTAATATACAGGGTGTTCAACTTAAAAGCAGCCCCAGTGATAAATAGAAATTTGCCATGTACGCATTGCATCTCGTCTATTTACTATTTAAACCGGTTCTGACTAGCTTGTCCTACGCCACATTTGTTCATCGCCCTTCCCGCACTACAATTACACACCATCACACAACCTTGACCTATACTACGTCATAACTGAACCTTCCATTTCCATACATATATGCCAGATTAGCTCCATTCACAGGCTGCTTTTAAGTTGAACACCCTGCAAGTACACTTCAATTGGTATCAACGGAACACTGGACAACTGTAGCTTGACACTTGTTCTTCTTGGCTGACCATGAGAAAGTCGTTTGTTACGTTATGCTACCGTTTAACAAGGATACTGTTCACAACTTAGACCAGTCTTAGAGACAACATTACAACTTAGACCAGTCTTAGAGACAATCATTACAACTTAGACCAGTCTTAGAGACATCATCACAACTTAGACCAGTCTTAGAGACATTACAACTTAGACCAGTCTTAGAGACAATCATTACAACTTAGACCAGTCTTAGAGACATCATCACAACTTAGACCAGTCTTAGAGACAATCATTACAACTTAAACCAGTATTAGAGACAACATTACAACTTAGACCAGTCTTAGAGACAACATTACAACTTAGACCAGTCTTAGAGACAATCATTACAACTTAAACCAGTCTTAGAGACAATCATTACAACTTAGACCAGTCTTAGAGACAATCATTACAGCTTAGACCAGTCTTAGAGACAATCATTACAACTTAGACCAGTCTTAGAGACAATCATTACAGCTTAGACCAGTCTTAGAGACAATCATTACAACTTAGACCAGTCTTAGAGACAATCATTACAGCTTAGACCAGTCTTAGAGACAATCATTACAGCTTAGACCAGTCTTAGAGACAACATTACAACTTAGACCAGTCTTAGAGACAACATTACAACTTAGACCAGTCTTAGAGACAATCATTACAACTTAGACCATTCTTAGAGACAACATTACAACTTAGACCAGTCTTAGAGACAATCATTACAACTTAGACCAGTCTTAGAGACAATCATTACAACTTAGACCAGTCTTAGAGACAACATTACAACTTAGACCAGTCTTAGAGACAATCATTACAACTTAGACCAGTCTTAGAGACAACATTACAACTTAGACCAGTCTTAGAGACAACATTACAGCTTAGACCAGTCTTAGAGACAATCATTACAACTTAGACCAGTCTTAGAGACAACATTACAACTTAGACCAGTCTTAGAGACAAACATTACAACTTAGATGAAAAGGAAAGTATCCACACAGATCAAGAGAGAGAGAGAGGAGAGAGAGATTTGACAAAGATCAAAAGAGAAAAAGCGTATCATTAAAGATGAAGAGAGAAAGAAAGGAATCATCAAAGATGAAAACAGAACAAAAGAATCATCAAAGATGAGAATAGAAAGAAAAAGAGTATCAACAAAGATAAAAAGAGAAAGAAAAGAATCATCAAAGATGAAAGGAAAAAGAAAAAGAGAATCATCAAAGATGAAGAGAGAAAGAAAAGAATCATTAAAGATGAAAAGAGAAAGAAAAGAATCATTAAAGATGAAAAGAGAAAGAAAAAGATTATCATCACAGATGAAAAGAGAAAGAAAAAGATTACCATCAAAGATGAAAAGAGAAAGAAAAAGATTATCATCACAGATGAAAAGAGAAAGAAAAAGATTATCATCACAGATGAAAAAGAAAAATATTCTCATCAAAGATGAAAAGAGAAAGAAAAAGAGAATCATCAAATATGAAAAAGAAAGAAAAGATTCTCATCAAAGATGAAAAGAGAAAGAAAAGAGAATCATCAAAGATGAAAAGAGAAAGAAAAATAGAATCATCAAAGATGAAAAGATAAAAAAGATTCTCATCAAAGATGAAAAGAGAAAGAAAAAGAGAATCATCAAAGATGAAAAGAGAAAGAAAGAAATCATCAAAGATGAAAAAATAGATAGAGAGTAGGAACAAAGATCAAAAGAGAGTAGAAACAAATATAAAAAAGAGAAAACCAACAAAGATAAAAAAAACAGGAGAGACATAAAGGGTATCAACACAGATCAAAATAGAGACAATGAGTGCATCTTTCAAAAAGAAAAAAATAACAAGTTCAAATATCAAAAGTGGGTGGGCTTAGTATAGAGTTATCAACCTTTTGTCTGCTTGCGGACAATGAACAAACAATAGTATTATGAAAGGTTTACGACAATGTTATTTGCTTGGCTCTGTGATTTGCTGTGTTTGACTTGTTTAATTCTGTTTTCTGTCTTTGTGTGTGTGTGTGTGTGTCTGAGGTTGCTATGACATAACACACAGTTTGTTTTGCCAAATGTAATGTGATTAGAACAATTCATCGATTAAACCATTGCGAAGGTCGTCTGGGGCGTGAGCACAGAATAATAGCATCTCATTGGGGGGTGTATTATGATAATGAAAAGCAGAAGGCATCTTATCTGACCTGTCCTTGACACGATATTCAAAGTGAGACTTCGTAAATGAGCATCTACAAGTTCAAAATGTCGTTGATAATAAAGTAACATGTAAAGTGTAGATAATATACTACTTCTTCTTTTTAACTCTCCTATTGACCACTTGCGCCCGCCTGCCCAGCGTGTTCGTAGCGCGTTGGACTACGGGTGACAAGCTATCTGTGAGTGAGGGTTCAATTCTGCGGGCTGGCATAAAAGCCATAGGTTCATCAGATTCACGGTGTTCGTGGCACCGAACCGAAGGGTTACGATATGCACGGCACCGAGCCGAAGAGTTGAAAGCTGGATCGTTTTTTAAAAAAATCGACCACTTGTTAAACCACTCTATGTGATCTGAGCATAAGAGCGATTGTATGCTGTGCCAGTTATGTGCTTACAAGTAGGCTAGCACATCCGATTTATGCGACACTTTTTATTTACTAGGCTAGCTTCCTTAGGTCCTTACCTCAGTCGCCTCTTACGACATGCCTTATAGATCGCAGTGATACTATTAGTTGCTTCCCTTGCGAGCACGTCAACACACGAGCGAGATAACATACAAAACATAATATTGTTATCCAATTTTATAACTTTAATATAACTTCTATACAACTTTCAAATCTGTCCAACATACTATTCAGTTTTCAGTTTCAATAACATTTTTATCCAGTTTTTTTATTTTCTATTTCTTATAAAAATTATAAATTTTGTAAACTTTTAAACTCCGATATGCCCGTCTGTCCAGGTGTTCGTAGCGCGTTGGACTACGGGTGACTATCCCTCTGTGTGTGCGGGTTCAATTCCGCGGTATGGCAGAAAAAGCCACAGATTCCCCAGATTTACGGTGTTCGTGGCATCGAACCGAAGGGTTACGATGTCCATGGCACCGAGCCGAAAAGCTGAAAAGCTCAAGTGCTTCTGGATCGGAAAAAACAAACAAAAAAACAAAAACTCCGATATAAATTCCATTTATCATTAAAAAATTTTCCATTTTCAACACACATTTTATACATGTTTTTCAGATTTCTCATCATCATCAAGGTGCGTATCCGTTATAGGACGTTGCTCTTTTTGCAGCACATCTAAAATTCACTCTGTCTCTAGCCAGTTCATCCACTTCGTTGATGGTCATATTCATGGTTTCTTTAATATCTTGTAGCCATCTTCTTCTTGGTCTGCCTCTGCGTACTGTGACCATGCCCTCTAATAATGTTCAGATTTCTAGTTCTCACAAAAATGTTGACAAAATTTGTTCAAATTTAATGGTTTTTGAAAACAGAAATTGAATCTAGTTCTACAGTTCCAACAGAAACTCTACCCAGTGTTAAAGTTTCCTTGTCACAAACAATCTCCTATCCAGTTTTTCAAGAATTTTTTACATTAAATAAAAAAAATATTTATCATTTTAATCAAGTTTGCTGGAGCTTGGAAAAAAAGTGTATCCAGTTTTAAAAGAATCTCTAAAGTTTAGAAACTCCAACTGAAAATCTACCAAGTTCTAAAGTTTTCCAGTACAAATATAAATTCACCCAAGGTCTAGAGTTCCACTACTAATTGAAATTCTACTAAATTCTAGAGTTTTCCAAAACAAGATGAAATTCTACCAAGTTCCAGAGTTTTCCAGTAGAACAAAAATTCTACCCAGTTTTAGAGATTTTCAGTAGAACAGAAATTCTACCCAGTTTTAGAGATTTTCAGTAGAACAAAAATTCTACTCAGTTTTAGAGATTTTCAGTAGAACAAAAATTCTACCCAGTTTTAGAGATTTTCAGTAGAACAAAAATTCTACCCAGTTTTAGAGATTTTCAGTAGAACAGAAATTCTACCCAGTTTTAGAGATTTCCAGTAGAACAAAATTCTACCCATTATTATAGATTTTCAGTAGAACATAAATTCTACCCAGTTTTAGAGATTTCCAGTCGAACAGAAATTCTACCCAGTTTTAGAGATTTCTAGTTTTAACAGAAATGAATCAATTTTCATATTCCACGTTATCAATTTGCAGATGGTAGTCTTGTTGTCACGTGCTATTATGCAAATATAATGAGATAATGCTGAATTATTGATCGCAGACTAACCACGTGACTTTGGCAGTGTTATTTTTGCTAGCTGTTTCTCAAATTGCCATTGATGTTGTACCAATACTGCCAGTAACAGTGTATGTGTACGATCACACTTGAAGGATCTAATCTTCAAGGCATAGCTACAATATTAGAGGAAGCTGCAATTGATCGAAATGACATTCTTTACGCAATAAGAGAGTCTTTTCGAACAGAAGAGTTTCAGGGTTGCGAGTCCCACTCGCTGACCAGACTGAAAGAGATGGGTGTTAATATTGGTACAGCCTGAACAGAAAGACATACCAAATATGCACAGATTGATTAATCAACATCGAACTGGTGGGTAGGGCCCGCTGGATTTGTTGAGGCGGAGATCGGAGCATCGATGGACATGTCCGGAGTGCTATGATGATTGTCATCTGATAGCCGATAATAGATATAAAGAAGTAAATGAACCCGTTTTGATAAATTGAGAACTGTTAGTAAATGAATGGTTAGGTCCGTGTTTGCCTTTGACCTACAGCACATGGTGTGTGAAGTGATCCTCCTTTACTTTCTAGTGTTTCTCTGGTTCCCAAATTAAAACTGGGTCAGCCGTTAGGGTCGCAAACAATCACACACTTAAATCCCATGTGTCGCTGTGTAGTAAAACTAGCACAGTCATATCTTCTTCTTCTTCTTCTTTGCGTTCGGTTTCGTATGCTCGTCTATATAGTAAATATCTGAGCATACTCACTAACCGTATTGTGCGTTGATGTCTTTTTCCATTTCTGGGTGCCCACGCCATGTTGGCTGACATGTCCGTCTTCAGTGGGGGAAGTTATGGAGTCTTCCTATCCATGTCCTGGCTCTTCCCAACACTGCATGCCAGGCATCAGAGGTTTTTAGGAGTTACCTTCTCCGCTTTTTTCAACCAAGGTGAGTTCCCTGGGTGTGATCTTGGTGGGGATCTGGACTTGTCCACACACAGGTGGGCCATGCATCCGCTTCACCTATCGGGGGATCACACCTCCCAGGAATTTTGTCTGGCTTACCCCAGCCATAGCCTGGTATTTTACCCATTCCGGCATTGGGGGCCCAGTTATAGCGCTGGGGACTCGCTTTTGTCAGAGCCGTGTTAGTTTAAACGGGAAGCACCACGTGAAGGTACGAGCACAGTCATATAATGTCCGTCAACTACACAGGGTTGTGATTTGTTTAGACAGAATTTCAACATGCGAGAAATTGAGCTATCTTTTGACATTTGAAAATAGTGCGGTCTCTCGTAGGATCAATTGTGTTCATTTAATGCGTCAGTTAGTTTTGCCAGTTACAGCTAGAGAACGAGAGTCAAACGAGTTCTGGAATTAATCAAGCTTGTAATAGGCTTCAAACAACAGAAGAAGCAAAGAAATTGCTCAGTTTGTTGTTCTAAGGTAGGGATATTCATTCCATTGGTCATTCCAGTACAAACAGCAGTCACAGTTGCTGAAGTTATTTTTTTGGGAGAAAGTACAAGACAACTGTATGATTTGTATAACTTTATAACCTATTTTTTTCATAATTACTGCTTTTCTGTACTTCAACTGTCATGGCAACAGTTATGTAAGATATATATTTTCTTACACTCCCTATCGACCACTTGTTAAACCACTCTGTGATTTGTATGTGATCTGGGCGTAAGAGTGATTGTACTTTGTGCCAGTATGTGCCTACAAGTAGGTCAGCACATACGATTTCTGCAATGCTTTTTATTTATTAGAGTAGCTTCCATAGTTCCTGCATCAATTGTCTCTTACGTCATGCCTCGAAGATCGCAGTGGTACTATTCTTTGCGGGCCCCAGCACCCCACGGGCGAGAAGAATAGTTATTATTGGTGGTTATAGTAGTACTGTAACCGTCACATAGCGCCCGCACCTCCATAACCAATAGTCCTGTGCGCCCCATTTTATAAAAACGTTGGGCAGCAATGATCTGAAGTTACTGTTATCAGATTCCATGATTAGATTGTAGTGTTTCTTTCCTGTTCTATCCATCAACAGATTAAGGACAATGGTCATTTATTCTCAACAGGAACTTGAGTTCAAGAGCAAATTAAAACCTTCACAAACAAAGACTCCGTCCTTTTCAAGCGACTCGACTTAATCGATAACAAGCGCAAAGTTTGTTTCTGATATCCTCTCTTACCTGGTCTGTTAGAAGAACTTCAAAGTAACCACAAACATTGACGACCGTTATACCTGACGTTGAGAAGTGGAGATATTTCAGAGAGATAGTTTAGAACTTTTGATGTCTGATATCATTTTCAATTTTCTTTGGGAGTGTCGATGTCTTGTTTAGTAAAGTGCTCCTCTAGTACATAACATGTTTTTATCAACACATTTTCAATGAATTAAGTTGTTGATAAACTTTCAGTATTTCATGGGGGTCTATAATTTAAGGCAATGTGAGGTGGGGGAGAAAGGAGGAAGTGCAGCCCCTTTGATAAAAACATTATGCTTTTTTTCCCGATTCAGAAGCACTTGAGATTTCAGCTTTTCGGCTCGGTGCTATGGACATCGTAACCTTTTGGTTCGGGGCCACGAACACCTTAAATCTGGAGAACCTGTGGCTTTTTTACCAGCCCAAGGAATTGAACCGGCACTCGCAGAGGGCTTATCACCCGTCGTCCAACGCGCTACGAACACGCTGGGCAGGCGGGAATAAGCATTGTGCTTAACTGTTGCTAATTAACTATTGGTTAACCATTTGTTAGAAGTTGATCATTTCATACAAGGAGTCCGCAATCAAAATCTGATCTAAATCTGATCTTCTCCATTTTCCTGGGCAGCAAACTATTAATGACATTTTGTGGGGTCCTAAAACATCAATTTATTAAGTATCACCTCAACCTCCCCTCGGTTTTCTCAAGATCTGACCTCTCTCTCTCTCTCTTGCGATCGTTCTTTTACGTCCATTTTTGTCATTCTTATTTTGATATATAAACAGTCTAACACCAAGAGCGGGTGTGATACGTTCATTATCTTCAGTACCATTTGGAGCTTATCCTTCGTCTATGTGTCCGGTTTCAACCACCGTTTACTGGGTTCGTTCTCCATCAGCCTTTGGCTGTCCCCAGCCGACCTGCAAGGCAGCAGGGTGCTATTTTCTTTTAGGGTAGCTACCCTTAGACGACTTGCCCTCCCGGGCTGTTGAGCGTCATCTGCCCAGGCTACCGGTCTTTTTTTTTACTACTATGTTTGCCTACCGTCCAGTATTTTGTACGGTTTACTCCGCTAGCCTTTGATTGTCCCCAATCTAACTACAAGACAGTAGTAAGAACTGATCTGATCCGCTCTGACAGAGCCAACTATAAACTTATGGGCCTTCGGACTCAGGTAAAATTATGGGAAATCAGACCACAACTACACCACGTGACCTCGCATTCCGTATTGTTGTATTAGACGAATTCATTTTAAACCCAACACAAAATGTTAAATTGAAGTTATATTATCAAACAAGTGAAGTTTAACAATAAGGAATATCAATATTATGAATATTTTTTTACCAATAAATAACCATAGACTCACAGAATTGAGTAAAATTGCAAAATGGATTTCAGTGTTCTATCAAAAATCTGTATTTTCCAGCCCCTTTTTCTGATCTAGGTCAGGGAAGCCCCAGTCAGTTGTCTGGCCTAGTTATCTAGAGTTGATTGTGGCCAGTGGCGGCTCGTGATCATTTTTGTTGGTGGGGCCAGACACATTTTTCCGAATAAATCATGGTTTTTGGTATCTATATTTTAATTTATAAAATAATAAATACACGTTTTACATTATCTTTGGTGGGGCCCGGCCCCACTGACCCTTAATGACGAGCCGCCACTGATTGTGGCTCTGATCACCTCGGATTTGTAGGTTTCCTTACATCGCCCTGTGGATTCCCATGCAGTCTTCCGTCGTTGTTCCTTGACAAATTTCTTAGCAAACAACAACAATCCTGAAGTCAGTAATACATTCATAAGTCTTATCTTATCTTAACCACATTTACCGTGAAGAGGCGTGGGGAGAGTTAGTTTTCTATCTTGTGCCAGGTGTGTTAGTTTGACGTTGCCAGTCCATGCTTTCGCAGGGACTCTGAGATGTTATCTATCCATCGTATTCTTGGCCTGCCTCCTACTCTGCGCCATGAGTGTCGATTATTGTAGGCACGTGATGGTAGTAAATGTGGTTCCATTCTCATTAGATGGCTGAACCACTTGATTCTTTGCTTCTCGATGTACTGTATGTATGGTATAGTACCAACGATGCTTCTGATATTCTCGTTTCTCACTCTATCTCTCATTGTAACGTTGACAGCTTTTCGTAGACATCTCATTTCACATGTTGTAATCTTTCTTTTATGTGTCTTAGTCACAAGTTCATAGATTAATATCAAATATGTATTTTAACATGCAAACCGAACTTTATACAATACGATAACCATTCAATTTTGTGACAACAGTGATAAAATGAGAAACTTCGACAACATAAAAGAAATAACATGATAATAACAGAGATGAAATGTCTGATGGTAAGTAAAGTAAGTCAAAGAGTTTGAAATTGTGAACACACAAGTGGAGAATAGATTGAAAGTAGGATCCCAAAAATAAGAAAAGGAGCTATTTGAAAGCTTAGATTGCATGGTAGAGCTACACAAGTGTTTTGAGGTCTCTGTAGCTAATGAAAGTATTTGAAACTTGGTAGGAGCTACATTTGAGCCTGAGCTGTTTTGTTGAGATCTACTTGTGGCTAAGTGGTTAAATCGTTTCCACGCGTTTCGAAGGTCGTGAGTTCGAATCCGGTCAACGACTTTCTGATCACAATTGCCTTTTTTCCAGAGACCCATAGGTTTATTACCGGAGCTACGGAGATCTTGCTTTGTGCACTAATCTCAGCAGGTGGCGTGTTATTTTTGCGGAGAGGGACAGATGAATATGTGGTAGAACCCAGAGCATTGAATTCAATCCTTCGTGGGAAAAAAACCACCATTGCTAGAGCATAATAAGAAACTATAAAGTAAATAGTTCGACCATGTAAGCACGATTACTGTACAATAGAATCCGGACAGTAACATATGCGATGTTTCCGGGGATCTCTAGGATTGTTGCTGGAGCTACGGAGGTCTTGCTTTGTGCAACACTCTCTGCAGGTGACGTACCATTTCTACAGAGAGGGAGGGACGGAGCCATATGAGGAAACACGAATTAAGAAAGTCTTCTTCTTTGCGTTCGTTCTTTACGACCAATTTTAATCACTCTTTGTGATATGTTAGATCTTTGTCAAGAACGTGTATACGTTGCACATTGGTTTGGTAGGCTCCTAAACGCATAGACTTCTACACGTTTAGGACATGTGCATCCGATTTCAGCCAAACCTCCTTACTCACCTCTTACGACATGCGTGGCAGGTAACAGTGGTTCTATTCTTTACACCCCACATTTGGGCCCCGGTAACCATTCGGGTGATTAAGAAAGTCAATCCTTCGCCTTTAGACTCTTTAGACCGTCGTTTCCCAACGTGGACGGTACCGCTTCCCAGTGGGCGCTGAAGAGTTGGGGGACGATAGTGAGTTCACAAGCATTTGGGGGAGTTTTTTCTCTCGTGATTTTGCGATTGAATAATCACTAAACATTTGAATTCTGTATTTTAATTCGCCTCATGCCCATTTTACACGATCCATTTTTTAAGCAATTTTCTATTTCATGTATATAATCATTTGAAAATTGATCATGTAAAACAGAGATATATATCAATTTTCTATGTAAAGTGAAAATAGAGTATGTATATATATATGTGGGGGGTGGGGGGTGGGGGGGAGATGACGTTGGCAAACTGTTATAATGGGGAGGGGCGTTACAAAATTTATATCGTACAAAGTGGGCGGTGGTCCGAAAAAGTTTGAAAATCTATGCTTTAAACTATTTAGTACATCACAACGAGCACAAGTAGCCCAATAAAATGATTTCAAGTTCAACGGTCGCCCACATAAACGATAGATTTAGAAATTCAGAGGCGGTAGGAAACACTATATAGGAGGCCCAGAGCCTTGAAGGATGAGGCACTCTGACTCAGGCCCACTGAAAGGCACTTAAGCCACTGAGGCACTTACCAGGCCCACTGAAAGGCACTTACCAGGCCCACTGAAAGGCACTTACCAGAACTCTTCGTTTACATGAACTCTGGAAGACACAAAATGAACAGTGGAATGAGAGAAAGATTAAAATGATGGTAGTGAAATATGCTTTCATACAACTTGTCTGCGACAAATCTTACGCGTGTACTGGCTGACTACTATCTCAAACCAAGAATTCCTTGCACGATGCCAACAAGAGAATATGGGCACTATCATCCGAAGACGACGCTGGAGATGGATTGGACATGTGATGCGCATGGAGACTGGCTCCGACACGAAAACTGCACTGAGATGGACTCCAGAGGGTAGGCAAAAGAGTGGAAGACCCAAGACGACCTGGAGGAGAACCATAGAGCAAGAACTGAAGGAAATGAATCATAGCTGGAACACAATACAGAGGAAGGCCATGAACAGGGAAGAATGGTGTGCGTTGTTGCCCTAAACGCCAAGGGCGTAACAGGCTAAAGAGAGAGAGAGAGGAGTGAAATATGGATGGGACGGATTAGCGTAACGCATAAGCGTTCACCAATCGACTCAGACTCAAGATGGTTGCGAGTTCAATCCCACACTCAACGTTCCGCACGTGAGGAAATGAATTAACCCTCCTACCTCCAGCATGCTAGGTTAGAAGGTTCTAATAAAGTGATTACATAATCTAAGGTCTTAAAAAGCTACGGAAAAGTTAACAAGTGATTCATGGGGATCTTATAATATTAGTTGTCCCCCGTGTGGAGCCGGAGCAAAGAATAGTACCACTGCGACCTACAAGACATGTCCTAAGAGGTGACTGATGTAGGACCTAGGGAAGCTACCTAGTAAATAAAAAGCATCGCAGAAATCTGATGTGCTTGCCTACTTGTAGGCGCATAACTGGCACAACGTATAATCGTTCTTAGACTCAGATCATATACAAATCCCACAGAATGGTTAACAAGTGGTTGATATGAAGCAAATGAAGAAGAAGTAGATCAGTAGTTGTCAAAAGGGGGCGTTTCTACTATCAGAGTTGAGAAACACAGCGTTCACGTAAAGAAAAGCTATCTATCGTTGTGTTACGCTTAAGCTACCGTATATTATTAACTAGATCGACCAAACTTAAATATATCCAGTAACAGGTAACTTGATAATGATTCTACTACTCTATCTTCATTATCATGTAATACTTATCTGGATAAGAGCGATGGTAGGGGTAGACCTGGATTTCAGTAAGCGCGACAGATAAGAATTGTCAACATGAACGGATTGCTTGCCTCCGGTGACTTTTATCTAGGGATTTGTAACAATGGCAGTTACTTGATCCTAATGTGTTCAAATCTAATCTGACTACTGCACGTAACTATGTACTCTATCACTATTACTAATCATATTATAGTAAATCTGAAATCTCTGTTAGAGAAAATGCATAATTTATGGCTAGTTACTGTTTTATTAAACGTGTATGCTTCCTTCGTGACAGTAAGAATTTAACATGACTAAATGTCCATGTGTTACGAAATGAGGAGTTCAGAAGCAGAGTGGGCATAACTTCATGCACCGAATACATCGAAAGACAACAAGTGCAGTGGTTTGGACATTTAATGAAAATGAAATACAACCAGCCACTAATAACAGCATACAATAAAAAGAGATCGGTACTAGAGCTAAGGGAAGACCAAGAAAAAGATGGATAGACAATATCAAGAACACACTTCATAAAACACGGATAAACACAACAAAGGCGACTCATCTAGCCCTAGAACGCAAATTAAAGCTCCCATCCCTATGTTTAACAGCAAGAGTGGACAGCCAACTACATCTTCCACCTGGGAATAGACAATAGTTGCCGGGTTCACATTAGGAGTAAAGAATAGTAAGACTGCCACCTACAAGAATTGTTGCAAGTGATTACTGAAGTAGGTGCCAAGGGAAGCTATTCTGAAAAATAAAAAGCGTCGCAGAAATCGGATGTGCTGGCCTACTTGTATTCTTATAACTGGTACAACGTACAATCACTCTTAGACTCGGATCACGTACAAATGACAAAGAGTGGTTAGCAAGTCGTTGATATGGAGCGTTTGAAAAATAATAATAATTCATTTCGTACCGTTAAACTTTACATAGGGCCTGTAAGTAATTTCTCCATCCCACTCTGTCCTGGGCTACTCGATCAATTCCTTATGGAATTAAGACCGATATTTCTTACCTCTCTCAGCAAAGTTCGATTCAGGGTCTCCCCAGGGCGTCCTCTCTTTCTTGAACCCTTTGCATTCCACTTCAATGCAAGCTGTGGTATTCTTTGATCATTTCTTCTCAAGATATCTCCAACATATCTCCATCTTCTCCCACTTATAACAGTTGTCACTAGTGGTTGACCAATTTCTCTGATTTCACCACTTCTGAATTCGCCCCATTTTATGTTCATCATTTTTTTCGCAGACATCTATTTTCTAAAGCATTCAACTTATTTAATATCTGAGTCATTTTCAACTCCTATATTTGACTGATACTTGCTTAAATTCTTTAGTCATTTTCCAACTCTCGCTGGCATATGTTAGGACTGATACAACTTGCTTTCAATATCTTGAGTCATTTTCCAACTCTCGCTGGCATATGTTAGGACTGATACAACATTGATATATTTATTTCCTTTTCTTCTTCTTCTTCTTCTTCTTCTTCTTCCAACGTTTTCAGACATCGATTTGTATGCTTTGTAAGTAGTTAGTGGTCAACTGGAGTCCATGTACATCTCTATTTAATTTTTGATGAGAACAATAGATATTGGTTCCAGATGTTAGGATACTTTAGAGCCCTGTTTCCCAACGTGGGGCCCACGCCCCACAGGGGCATTTCATCGTTAAGGTGGGCAATGGACTCGTTCAAAGTTTAACTAATGTTCATGATGTTTCAAAACCGATATATCTGCTTTTGTATGTCTATTAACAAAAATGAATGTTGTTTCACAATCACGTTACTGAAGTTTAAAAAATAATATTAAAAAGAGGTGGGGGCATACGAATGTTTGAAAAGCTTTGATGGGGCATGGCACAAAAAAGGTTGGGAAACACTGCTTTAGAGGAACCTATATAGAATAACAGACTTTCTTGTATGCTGATGTTTGCTTGCTGTTTCCTGATGTGGAACCCTGTCAGTACTCACCAGCACCAGATGTCGCATAGGATACACTGTAGCTATAGTAGCCATGACGACCAGTGTTATCGCAACGCTTGGAACCGATGTCAATATTTGTCCAAATCTTTTCATGTCTGCCCGCTCTAGTGTGATAACGGTTTGTGGGTGAAGATATTTAGAGTCTGGCTAATGTACTTCCTGATAGTGTCCAGGTACGATATCAGTTGAGCCCAGTTCTCCTCGATAAATCTCAGAGGTCATCATGACCATATAAATTTTATTCTCTGACATCTACGTCATTTCTGTGGTCAACTGTTTTTTATTGTAAGTTTGTGTTCGTGCCTATCAACCAAGTGAACCACACTTTGTAATTTGTGAAATTTGCAAATAGACACTATCAAGACCACACCACATGAACAAGGATACAACACACCAAGGGCGACTCATCTAGCCCAAGAACGCAAATTAAAGCTCCCATCCCAACGCTTAACGGCAAGAGTGGACGCCCGCGTGCCCAGCGTGTTTGTAGCGCGTTGGACTACGGTGACTAGTCCTCTGTAAGTGCGGGTTCAACTCCGCGGACTGGCAGAAAAACTACAGGTTCTCCAGATTTACGGTGTTTGTGGCACCGAGCCGAAGGGTTACGATGTCCATGAGCTCAAGTGCTTCTGGATCAGAAAAAAACCAAAAAAAAAACGGCAAAGTGGACAGCCAACTACATCTTCCACCTGGGAATAGACAATAAACAATAGCACAGAGAAAGTGAGTACTTCACACTGACCCTCTTTAGGCTCCTACTGTATTTAGGACAGGCACATTCGAATTGCGGTCAACCCCGTGTAGTGCCGGTGTCCGCAATGGAAGTAAATAATAGTACCGCTGCGACCTACAAAGCATGTTGTAAGAGGCGATTGATGTAGGACCTAGAGAAGTTACCCTAGTAAATAAATAGCATCGCAGAAAACGGACATGCTGGCCTAGTTGTAGGCGCATAACTAGCACACGGTACAATCCCTTTTAGACTCAGATCACATACAAATCACACAGAGTGGTTAACAAGTGGTCGATATGAGCGTTTGAAGAAGAAGAAGAAGACACATTCAGACCTCTGAAGTTGGAGAAGGCGCGTCTGTATTGGGGAGGACACTGTTTAAAAGTAAAGCATGCCTTCACGGAAAAATAAGTAGTAAGCGCCATACCAGGCGCCTTGACTACGCCTGAATTCACAGCGGGCGAACGCAAGAAAGAAGAAGAAACATTCTGTTTGGTCTGTTCGTCACATTCTGTTTGGTCTGTTCGTCCCATTCTGTTGGTCTTTTTGTAACATTCTGTTTGGTCTGTTTGTCACATTCTGTTTGGTCTGTTCGTCACATTCTGTTTGGTCTGTTCGTCACATTCTATTGGTCTGTTGTACTTCTGTTTGGTCTGTTCGTCACATTCTGTTTGGTCTGTTTGTCACATTCTGTTTGGTCTGTTCGTCACATTCTGTTTGGTATGTTTGTCACATTCTGTTTGGTCTGTTTGTCACATTCTGTTTGTCTATTCCTTTGTCGTGGTATGATCTGAATGTAGCTTTACCTGTTGAGTTGTTGAAATTTACATCTTCTTGTTTGCACTGCTTGTTTGCATTAAATGTGACAACTGTGGCTCTGTTGACTTCTGTTGGCTTCGACATTCGTTCACATTCTGTTTGGTCTGTTTGTCACATTCTGTTTGGTCTGTTTGTCACATTCTGTTTGGTCTGTTTGTCACATTCTGTTGGTCTGTTTGTCACATTATGTTGGTCTATTTGTCACATTCTGTTTGGTCTGTTTGTCACATTCTGTTGGTCTGTTCACATTCTGTTGGTCTGTTCGTCACATTCTGTTGGTCTGTTCGTCACATTCTGTTTGGTCTGTTTGTCACATTCTGTTTGGTCTGTTTGTCACATTCTGTTTGTTCTGTTTGTCACTTTCTGATTGGTCTGTTCGTCACATTCTGTTTGGTCTGTTCGTCACATTCTGTTTGGTCTGTTTGTCACTTTCTGTTTGGTCTGTTTGTCACATTCTGTTTGGTCTGTTTGTCACATTCTGTTGGTCTGTTCGTCACATTCTGTTTGTCACATTCTGTTTGGTCTTTTTGTCACATTCTGTTTGGTCTGTTTGTCACATTCTGTTTGGTCTGTTTGTCACATTCTGTTGGTCTGTTTGTCACATTCTGTTGGTATATTTGTCACATTCTGTTTGGTCTGTTTGTCACATTCTGTTTGGTCTGTTTGTCACATTCTGTTTGTTCTGTTCGTCACATTCTGGTATCTATACCAAGATCAACAGTGGTAGATCTAAAGTAGAAACATTTACCTGGGAGTTATTTGAAATTTACACTTCCTTGTTAATAGCAAGAGACTGAGCTTGTTGACATTAAAGAAATGTGACAACATAAGTAGCTTGTTCGACTTAGTTGCATAACAGATTCTCAGCTTCCCGACTAAAAGAGACTGAATAAATCCCAAAATGTATTTCTGTTCCGGACGGTAAGTATACACTCATTCTGGCTGGACACAATGGCGTCTTCTTCTTCTTCTTTGCGTTCGTTCTTTACGACCAATTTTTTAATCACTTTGTAACAATGGCGTCTACTTTTGACTTTACCGAAAATTAAGGACTACAGTAAGATTTGTCCAATTATCTATACGTGCTCGTAATGAACTTAAGAGTTAGTAGTTAAAGCTTTGTTTTCAGTCGATAACACAAGAGAAATCCGTAGATTAAAGTTGAAGAATTCCGTGATTTAAAAATCCATCTTCTTCTTCTTCTTCAAACGCTCCATATCGACCACTTGTTAAACCAATCTTTGTGATTTGTATGTGATCTAAGCCTAAGAGCGTTTGCACTGTGTGCCAGTTATGCGCTTACAAGTAGGCCAGCACATTTAATTTCTGCGACGCTTTTTATATTCCCTAGGTCCCTACTGTAGTCGCTTCTTACGACATGCCTTGTAGGTTGCAGTGTTGCTATTCTTTGCTCCCATTGCGAGTCCCAGTAACACACAGGTGGAGCATCTATCTAACTAGTATACTCCTAAAAGTACCACATAATTCGTCTGTAACGTCAGCATGGTCTGGTCGTGGTCTGCGATAAACATACGACCGTCTGGCTCAGGTAAACATTCTAGGAAATCAGACCACAACTGTCTCGTGAACCTCGCATTATAATATTGATGTATATAGACAAATTCATCTTAAAAGCAACACAAAATGCTAACTCGAAGTTATAGTATGCAACGAGTTAAGTTTAATAATAAGGAATATCAATATCATGAATATTTTTCACCAATAAATAACCGTAGACTCACAGAATAGAGTAAAATTGCAAAAAGACTTGCAGTGTTCTATCAAACATCTATATTTTCCGGCCCCTTTATTTATTTAGGTCAGGGAACCCTGACACAGTTGTCTTGCCTAGTTATCTAGAGTTGGCTGTGCTCTAGAGCAGCGTTGTCCTTTTTGCTCGTGCTTATTTGTAGAATCATCACATTTAAAAAAAATTTGAGTTTTTCTGTTATTTTGACTATACAAATAAGAGCAAATAAGAAGGAACAGTTTGCAGAAGATTCAGTTCACACAATGTGAATTATTGCTGCAAGACACGTTAAATATGGACATCACACGTCTGACCTTTGATCAACGATTTATAGTATTATTATACGCAAACACAAGATTACAATAGTAATGTGCATTCACATATTATATATACCATCACAGTGGCGGCTCGTGCTAAGTTTTGTTGGTGGGGCCAGACATATTTTTGTGTGGAAAATCGTGGTATTGGGTTAGGTTATATTTTAATTTATACATGTTACACATTATTTTTGGTGGGGCTCGGCCTCACTAGCCCTTAATGACGAGCCGCCACTGTACCATCCTGTCTGGGACAGTATTTGCATCTACTTGATACCTGAAACAGACGTTTGATAAAAGTAGCTGTTCGGCAGAGACATTGCTGATGTCCGGTGTTGTCATGAGAACAACGCCTAAAATAACAATGCATCCAGAGAGAATATTTTTATTATACACCAGATTGTCAGCTACAGTGGAATAAATAAGTCGGTGCTATTTTAGGTCATGGTTCGGTTGAAATGTTGTGACCTTTTCTGGGTAGAATCATGTTATTTATATCAAAACAGGCAAACTGGTATATTTGTCAATGATACATCTTCTGTACAAGGAAAATATGAATAACAGTGTATGTACTATCATAGAGAGAGTTATCTCTTTTTAAAAACGATTCAAGGAATGAAAGAAGGGAGGGAGGGAGGGGAATCTCTCACCAGACTGCAGTGACGGATCGTCATTAAGGGCAAGGAGGGCCGGGCCCCAAAAAAAATCAGAATAACTAATATATAACCCAACCCAAAACCATAATATTTCTGAAAATGTTTGTCCGGCCCCACCAACAAAAATGATCACGAGCCGCCACTGCTATACTGTAAGAATAACAAAGCATACGGGGTAGAGATAGACAAGAGCACTATACTGGAAGCCAAAGAAGAATAGTAAACAAACATAGAACTGGTGGTTCTAGTTGCTACACACTGAGAGACATACTGACAACCAGATAGGAACACTTATGCACTAATTGGTTCGATGTACATTAATGATGATCTCATGACTAAACTAAAGCTAAACGAAGATACAGATATTTATATATATATATATGTTGTATCAATCCTAACATATGCCAGCGAGAGTTGGAAAATGACTAAAGATATAGACAGCAAGTTGAATGTATTTGAAAATAGATGTCTGCGAAAAATAATGAATATAAAATGGAACGAATTCAGAAGAAGTTATGAAATCAGAGACATGTCTGGTCAACCACTAGTGACAATAAGAAAGAGAAGATGGAGATATGTTGGGCACACCTTGAGGAGAAATGATCAACGAATATCAAAGCAGCATTTAAGTGGGATGCAAAGGGTTCAAGAAAGAGAGGTCGACCTAAAGAGACCCTGAAACGAACTTTGCTGAGAAAGGCAGGAAATATCGGTCACAGTTCCATGGAGGAGATTGAGCGAGTTGCCCAGGATAGAGCGGTATGGAGAAATTACTTGCAGGCCCTATGTAACGTATAACGGTACGAGAGGAATTACTATATACTGTATATATATATGTAGACCTTTAAAGTCGGAGAGGGCACACCTATAAGGTTGGGAACAATGATAATAAGAAAAACAGGCAAAAATAAGCCTCATACAAAAAACCCTGAATACGCATAATTTTATAGAAGCCAAAAGCAGAAGAATATATATATTATATATTATATATATATAAGAGGGGAGATAGATAGATAGATACATAGATAGATAGATAGATAGATAGATAGATATATAGACAGACAGACAGACAGACGGACGGACGGACGGACAGACAGACATACAGACAGACAGACAGACCGACAGACAGACAGAAATGGAAAAAAAAAATAACTTCGTTATGTAAAAAACCACATTACGCAAAGATGCAGAATCTGATAAAAATAAGCTTATTTGATGAACTTAAAGCCAAGAGAGACAAGCAATATTTGTAATCGTCACTGTAAAACCTTACCAATTGACCGTCTGTAAAGACGTAAAGGTCGTATACAGATATACATATACATTTAGTAAAAAAAATTTTTTAGCAAAAAATACAATGGAGAATACAATTTTTCACTGAATCTCAAGAAAACCAAAATTATGTCCATTGACAAAGGAAGATGAAAATCCTAAATTACCATCAGAAAATGAAGAATCAGAAATCTCTTTCCCTTCCATAACGATCTTCTCTAATAAATTGTGTCACTTTAACAGTGCAAAATACTTCAATTTTCTCATTTATATTTGTAGCATTAGCCAGTTACGAACACGCTGTGCAGGTGGGCAAACACGGCATTAAGAACGAAGCATGTATAGCATGATATGAGGAACCCACACGGAACTCAGACTGAAATGCAGCTTCATAGTGACAACCCATCTCATAGACTAAATATATGAAACAGATCGCAAAGAAGAAGAATAATTCAGGTCTCGTCATTCGTTGTTCACAAGTAAACATTTTCATCGAAATCTTCTTCTTATTCGAAATCTAAATATCGAATACTTGCTAAACGACTCTTTATGATTTGTATGTGATCACAGCCTAAGTACGTTGTGTCAGTTATGCGCCTACAAGTAGGCCAGCACATCCAATTTTTGCGTGGCTTTTTATTTACTTCGACAACTTTTCAAGGCCCCTACCTCCGTCGCCTCTTACGACATGCATTGTAGGTTGCAGTGCGACTATTCTTTGCTCCCCTTGCGAACCCAAACAACACACGGTCGATGTTCCTGAAATCAATACCGTTGTTACTAGAGCTGAGGTGTTCATGCTCTGCGCAATTGCCTAGGCAGGTGGCGTGTAATGTCTGCAGGAAGAGACATATCCATATTTGGAAATCCGATACGATAAAGACGATCATACTCCCTTAAACCGCCATTAAAATCCATTAGAAGTCTTCTGATTTCACAATATACACAACCATGTTAAAAACTGGTGGCGCCAATTCTTCGGGAATCAAAGGAGAAACATTATCCGTGCAAGACGATAGGAGGTTGCCGGTTCAAGAACTTCTCTTTAATGACGTTTTTATGTGTAGTGCATAAAGTACATGACGTCTGGGTGACGGAGTGTGCGGATACTGATTGTACGTCTGTGCTGAATTCTGGGAGATATTGTTCTTTGAGGTTGACATTTGTGCAAGATGGGGTATCTTTGCAAGTAAAGAGAGTGGCAGTGGCGGCTCGTGATAATTTTTGTTGGTGGGGCCAGACAGATATTTTCTGAAAAATCATGGTTTCGGTTAGGATATATTTTAATGTATAAAATAAAAATACACGTTACACCTTATTTTTGGTGTGGCCCGGCCCCACTGGCCCCTAATGACGATCCGCCACTGGAGAGTGGGATAGTTTGATGTATGAGGGAGTGAATAAGTGGGTGTGTATGCGAGCGAGGGAACGCCCGTGTTTACTGGGTCTAACAAAGGGAGCAAAGAATAGTAACACTGCGATCTACAAGGCATGTCGTAAGAGGCGAATGAGGTAAGGGTCTAGAGAAGCTATCCTAGTAAATAAAATCGTCGCAGAAATCGAATGTGTTTGTCTACTTGTAGGCGCATAACTAGCACAACGTAAAATCGATCTTGGGCTCAGATCACATACAAATCACATAGAGTGGCTAACAAGTGATCGACATGGAGCGTTTGAAGAAACAAAAGAAGACAGCTGGAGAAAAGTAACGCCAGTGAAGGGAATAACCAATATAACAAAGGTTGAGGTATATTGGGGAAGACGGTGTTACCGCGTTATGCAAGTTTTTTTTCTCGACAAACGGCACATGATGGGAGATGTGGTTAACATCACACCATCCTCACACCCTCGCCGGTGCTACGGAGTTCGTGCACTGCAGCTGATATCTTCATGTGTAAGATAGAGATAGCAGCACACATGGTTACTAGCCGAAGTGTTATAATTATGGTCCAATCAATCAATCAATCGATCGATCGATCAATCACTAATTACAATTTTATTTCCCAGTGTTTTTCTGCTACACAGTGGTTGTTCGGAGAGCCGTAAAGTCGACAGAAATCCCACTATCCGTGTAGAATTTAATCCCAAGACCACGCAGCAACAAAACAAGTGGACTAATCCCTACTCTATCGCAGCTAAAACATTTTTCACCATACATACACATTGATATTAACACATCATCTGCACACATATATAAACATACACTTGACGAAGACATTCTTTGCATTTAAGATCTACAATTTCTTAAGTCTCGTATTTCGTGTGTGCGCGTATACAGACCCGATCAATTACATAAGAGAAATAAACAACTCTATTAAGTCAGAATATAGGGATCCAGGTCACATTTCAAGGACAACCTTACGAGGGACAAAATTAAACAAAGCAAAACAACAATTTAAATTTAAAACATAGCTTAACCCTTTAACTCCCCATTTTTTAAAAACTCCTTAAGTACTTTTGACTTTTATGTCTTCCTTTGCGACTGCATGTCAGTCCTGCACAAAGGAAATCACAAGATAATATGGAAAAGGAGCTGACACTAGAAGCTCTCAGAACACAATCAAATTATTCTCTAGTGGATACCATGTCCAATGCGGCGTACCAGGAAATGAGAGAGCAGACAGGCTGGTTAAGGAGGGAACAAAATTTATACAACACAAACACTCAGTGTCGCTACCAGAAATCAAGACACATATCAAACGAAAGTACAAAGAAATGTGTAGGTAACAAACCAAAAGAAAACTCCCACAAGATCCCATCAGCAGACTAAACAGAAAACATCACACAACAATCTTTTGCCTAAGAACAGGTCACTGCAGGCTCAACCATCACATGCACAGAATAAAGCCTGCTCAGACTGCACAGTGTGCATGCCAAACAGAAACACAGACTCCAGAGCACATCCTGCAGTCATGGCCATCATACATACACCAACGAAACGAAACATGGGCTCATGAACAAAGCTTACAGACCAAGCTATGGGGAACTCTCGAGGAACTCCAACTGATATACAGCTTCATAGAAGCAACCAACCAATCTCATAGTTTAAACGAGCATATGAAACCGAACGCAAAGAAGAAGTAGAAGAAGAAAAAATTAAATTAGCCAGTATACTGGTTTTGCGGTATCTTAAAAATTACCGCTATCCTGTGTTCCAGCTCAGAATGGCGAAAGGGTTAAAATTATCAAAACGATAAATGCAGTTTACCTCTAGGACAAGTATTTTTGTCCTCAAACTAATTGTCTTCCACTCGTAGTATTGTCTTGGATAGATCTGTTTGTTCTTGTCTGCGCCTATGAAATGTTGAAACTATTCTATAAAATTTGTAGTAAAATTCACTTATGTATATATTTATTATAATATTATAGTAGAGAGGATTAGCATAATGCATAAGCGTTCGTCTATCGACTCGGACTTAAGAGGAGTGTGGGTTCAATCCCACACCAAATGTTACACAAGTGAAGAAGGAATTGACCCTTCTACTCCACACATACTATGAACTGAAAATGTGAAGGGACAGGCACTTATATCATAATGTCTAAAAAATGCTACAGGAAATTCAATTTAATTCGGGGAGTGTCAGTGGCGTAGAGGTTAGATACTCGACCCTCGTTCCAGATACTCGGTTCGTTCCCACATGGAGCCATGGGGATATTTTTCCAGAGATCCCTGATCTTAGTGTAGGTCTTCTTCTTCTTCGCGTTCGTTCTTTACGACCAATCTTAATCACTTTGTGATATGTTTGATCTTTGCCAAGTACATGTATACGTTGCACATTGGTTTGGTAGGCCCTAAACACACAGACTTCTACACGTTTAGGACATGTGCATCCGATTTCATCCAAACCTCCTTAGTCGCCTCTTACGACATGCGGGGCAGGTAACAGTGGTTCTATTCCTTACCCCCCAAATTTGGGCCCCGGTAACCACTGGGGCGCTTAGTGTAGGTGAGATCGAGTTCCTTGTCCTATCGGAGACGAACGATAAAACGTAGGTTCCGTGTTCAAATTGAGCAGGTAAAAGAACTATTGACGGTTCTAAGCCGAGAAAAGCAGGCTGAAAAGCCACTGCACGGGCTAAATTCATTAGAAGAATTAAAAAATAAATTCATACAAAGTATTTTCAAAATCTTCTAAATTACATCAATCAATCAATCAATCAATCTTATTAATTTATAAAAACATTACAAGCATACATTTCTGCTACTTAGACTGACTTACGTGCACAATTATGTTGTGGTCGTAACTAAATTGAACTATTTATCTGATCGCCACCAGCACTTTTGGAAAAGAGTCTATACAACATTAACAGGCATAGAGAAACAACACTGAACTCTAGACTCTCTGTGACATAACTAGTTAACTCGTTATAGAGAAACAACACTGGAACTCTAGATCTCTCTGTGACATAACTAGTTAACTCGTTATAGAGAAACAACACTGGAACTCTAAAGCTCTCTGTGACATAACTAGTTAACTCGTTATAGAGAAACAACACTGGAACTCTAGAGCTCTCTGTGACATAACTAGTTAACTCGTTATAGAGAAACAACACTGGAACTATAAAGCTCTCTGTGACATAACTAGTTAACTCGTTATAGAGAAACAACACTGGAACTCTAAAGCTCTCTGTGACATAACTAGTTAACTCGTTATAGAGAAACAACACTGGAACTCTAGAGCTCTCTGTGACATAACTAGTTAACTCGTTATAGAGAAACAACACTGGAACTCTAGAGCTTTCTGTGACATAACTAGTTAACTCGTTATAGAGAAACAACACTGGAACTCTAGAGCTCTCTGTGACATAACTAGTTAACTCGTTATAGAGAAACAACACTGGAACTCTAGAGCTCTCTGTGACATAACTAGTTAACTCGTTATAGAGAAACAACACTGGAACTCTAGAGCTTTCTGTGACATAACTAGTTAACTCGTTATAGAGAAACAACACTGGAACTCTAGAGCTCTCTGTGACATAACTAGTTAACTCGTTATAGAGAAACAACACTGGAACTCTAAAGCTCTCTGTGACATAACTAGTTAGCTCGTTATAGAGAAACAACACTGGAACTCTAGAGCTCTCTGTGACATAACTAGTTAACTCGTTATAGAGAAACAACACTGGAACTCTAGAGCTCTCTGTGACATAACTAGTTAACTCGTTATAGAGAAACAACACTGGAACTCTAAAGCTCTCTGTGACATAACTAGTTAACTCGTTATAGAGAAACAACACTGGAACTCTAAAGCTCTCTGTGCCATAACTAGTTAACTCGTTGCCTTACGTTACGAAAGTCATGTGTACAAACGCATGTTCTGTTCACCAGTGCATTTTCTGCTGTAGGTTCCTAGTATTGTTGGCGAATCTATGCAGTTCTTTCTTTGTGAAATAATATTGGCAGGTGGTGTACTATTTCGGTTTAGAGGCTCCCGTGTGGTGCCGGGACCCGCAAGGGAAGCAACTAATAGTACCATTGTGACCTACAAGGCATGTCGTAAGAGGCGACTGATGTAGGACCTAGGGCGGTTACCCTAGTAAGTTAAAAGCATCGCAGAAATAGGATGTGCTGGTCTACTTGTATGCGTATAACTGGCACAACGTACAATCGATCTTAGGTTCAGATCGCATACAATTAACACAGAGTGGTTAACAAGTGGTCGATATGTAGAGTTCAAAGGAGAAGATTAAGAAGAAGAGTTCAAAGAAGGATTAGAGGGACCGAGCCATATAGAAGTTAAAATCCGATGCAAATAATTCAAAACTTCGACTTCAGAACCGTTAGCCAGATCATTATTTGAAGATCTAACTACAAGTACTCCTGAAACTGGAGAAGGCGAGCCTGTATGGCGGGGAACACTGATCATAAAAAGCAGACCGTCACTCAAAGATAAATCAGAAGCGCGATACCAGACGCCCTAAATACGACGGGATTCATATCGAACGAACGCAAGAAGAAGAAGAAGAAAAAGACCCCCTTTAGACACCGACAAGAGAACTGAACGGACCTCTGTGTAAGCTACAAAAACAGTAAAATGTATATAGAAGACAACATCGAACAGATAGACAATATTTCAAACGATTGAAAGGATAAGCTTAAGCCAAACATCTTTTTCGTAAATGTCTCTATCACTTTCCCAAAACCATTCCAAATGTTAACCTATATTTTATCCTTATCTTGAATATACCACTCGCTTGTGTGTTGTCGGGGCCTGAAAGAGGAACAGATAATAGTAACACTGTGACCAACATGGCATGTCGTAAGAGGCGAGTAAGGTAGGGACCTAGGTAAGTTATCCTAGTAAATAAACAGCGTCGCAGAAATCGGATGTGCTGGCCTACTTGTATGCCCATAACTGGCACAGCGTGCAATAGCTCTTAGGCTCAGATAACATACAAATCACAAAGAGTAGTTTAATAAGTTGACAACATGGAACATTTAATGAAGAAGAATGTACAAATTGGTGTAGTTTATTTCTGTGTGAAATAAAACCAAATATTCTAACCTTTGCCAACTCACTCGTTCACATTCAAACTTAAAACACCAAATATACTCCAGACCGTGACAAAAGTACACCAAATTATCAATAATTTTCTCATCTACTCATCAGGGGTTTGTCACTAACAATCAACGAATGCGCAGGCTACACAATGGGGACACCGTTTAGAAGGGATTGTATTATCCAGGTTCAGGTTACAGAATCGGTCTTGTTGGGTTTGTATTCATGTTATGTAGAACTTTGTAGATAATGCCTTATATCTTTTCTTATTTTTCTTCCAACACTCAATCTCGAACTCTTGTTAATCACTCTGTGTGATTTCTATGTGATCCGAGCTTAAGAGCGATTGTACGTTGTGCCAGTTATGCACCTACAAGTAGTCGAATATATCCGATTTCTGCGACGTTTTTTATTTCCTAGGGTAGCTTCCTAGCCTCTACCTCAGTCATCTCTTACGACATGCCTTGTAGGTTGCAGTGGTACTATTCTTTGCTCCCTTGAGAGCCCGGCAACACACGGGAGTAAATCTGACGTTTAAAGTCTGCTATAGGGGCAGTCAATAAGATGACACCATCTTACAACAAAGTCTGCTTTAGGGGCAGTCAATAAGATGACACTATCTTACAACAAAGTCTGCTATATGGGACAGTCTATAAGATGACACTATCTTACAACAAAGACTGCTATATGGGACAGTCAGTAAGATGACACCATCTTACAACAAAGTCTGCTATAGAGACAGTCAATAAGATGACACCATCTTACAACAACCTCTGCGAAAAGAATCAACGTTTATTATTTTTCGCAATCATCTATTTTCAAATGCATTCAACTAACTTTCTATACCTTTAGATACTTATTCTCCAACTCTCGTTGTTATATGTTAGAATTGATACAACATTGGAATTGCAAATTTGTAATTTAGTTTTAAAACTATATCTAACTTTGAGTTACAACTAATTTTTGATTTTAAACGATGATGCTGCTTTGACAATTCGTAGCATTTATTTGTTTACTACATAACTCTGACAGTCAAAGTTGCTACTCTAATAGGTAAACTTTATTTTGACATTTTGGATTTCATAGTGATATCACATTACTTGAAATGGAACGAATTTAGAAGTGATGAAATCAGAGAAAAATCTGGTCAACCCCTAGTAACAACTGTTATAAGAACGAGAAGATGGAGATATGTTGAACACACCTTGAGGAGAAATGATTAACGAATATCAAAGCAGGCAATGAAGTGGATGCAGAGGTTCAAGAAAGATAGGACGACCTAAGGAGACCATGAAACGAACTTGCTGAGAGAGGCAGGAAATATCGGTCTCAGTTCCATGGATGAGATTGAGCGAGTTGTTCAGGATAGAGCGGTATGGAGAAATTGCTTGCAGTCCTATGCAACGTAAACAGGTACAGAGAAAATTATTATTATTATCTACACTAATTGCATATGTATCTTCATTATATTTGTCTTTTCATAATCAATTCTATTAGATAATTCATAAAATATTTGGTGGAAATAATTTGGGGTGCTTTAATTTTTCATTTACATCAGTCGTGTTTGCACTGTTGACTATTTAAAGTAAAGTATTAACAATTTTTGCAAGTGTTAACCCTATGAAGACATTTTGGTAGAGACGATGTTTCTTTGATTGCTTCGTGTCTGTAACGTAAAAAAACGTTTCTGTATTAGCTGTTTTTTTTAGTTATATTTAATTAATGAATCCGTGCCGCCTAGATATATGAAACCGACTGACTCTTTCCCCCAGGTCGTTCTCATCTCGTCTATTCTACTTTTAAATATAGACTTAAGGGAGTCAGGGCAACAGATGCCATTAATTACCTGTCCACGTCTTGTAATATGTCATGTTAGTCTTCAGATTTAAGATTGGTAGTTCAGTAGTATCGGTATATCAGGTCTCGCTCTGCTACCGGAGCCGATCTTAAGTTAGCATAGCCATGTCAACGTTCTATAACTCACTGGAATCTAGGGTTATGCCGTCAGCAAAGGAATCTAACTCCTGTTTCAGTGCGCAGTTTACTGAAGGGAAATCTTTGTCTTATGAGATGTAATAGATAGTCAGACGTCTCCTGTCTTCTGCCTCGCTCCATATGTCTAGACTAATGTCAACTGTTCGCTGGTAATAAGTATAATTTAGAGAACACACACACACGTTCACATATACCAATACGCAGACACGCTTAAACATTCATTTAAACATACACATACACCACAGACGTACATACGTTGGCAAACAGACATATCAATTTTATCTAGATTTAACCCAAAAAAAAATAATTTCTAATTAAAACTTCTACCAATTGAAACGCAACAAGAAAGATTACTCAACTTCTATTTGTAGTAAATGAAATTAAATCGGGACTTCAAAGGGAACACACATAAGAAAATTGCTCTTAAATTTAATAAAAACTGTACTCAAAATCAAGAATTAATAAAGGATGCTTAAAGCAACGGAAATTGGGCCAGAGTCTCCTCTAGTATAAGGCAGACTAGCTCAAGAGGACTTTCACCAAAAAGCATAACTCTAACTACAAGTGACCCATACATTCTTGTATTTTTAGACTAAAAAGAATTATTTTGAAGAGTAGCATAATATAGTAAAACTAAGTTATATGATGTGACAAATTAATTTAACGCTAAGCAACATTAGCAAAATTAACGCTTTTCATCAATAAATAATCATGGACGCATGCAATCATTTAATATGACAATGATGTTTTATCAAATATATTTAACAGATAGTCCACTGCAACGGGAATTTCCGATTCACCGAATGAGCTAGTCGATCTTTATTTAGAGTTGACCGCAGAATAGCATACACATGAAATTAACAAGTACTGAAGAATATATTCAAAACATATTACAGAGAAGTATTTCTTTACGTCAACATTGTTACCCGCACAAATTTCATTTTTCCAGAGGCGGTAATTTCTCCATGTTTTACGTCGTGTGATCTATACAAGCGTTTCCCAAACTGAATTCCGCGAGATACTCCCATGGGGTCCACAAGCGATTGAAGAAATATTATGATCGTTTATATTTCAAACAGAAAAATACATTTTTAAAACATGTATAAAACAGTGGTAAACTATTTCCACTGCGAAATCAAAGGACTCGGACTAGACCGGAGTCTAATTGTCTGACAGGACAAAATGAAAGATCAGTTGACGTTTCCGGCAGTCTGAGAACATTGTTTAATATCGTAACACATAGATAATTCATTCCTGTCCATTTTCGTATATAGAACATATTAGGGGTTCACGTTAGCGAAGTGTGTTTAAAAGGGGGGGTCATCGGTAATGCAAAGTTTGGGAACCGCTGATCTAGACGAATTTTCTGCAGGAATTAAACATTGAACGTCATCAACAGATTTCATATAACATAAATGAAGATGAACTTGCCAATTGACGATGTAAATATGAAAAAGCCATATATATATATATATGATGTAGGTGGGCGTCTGTAGCTTAGCGGTAGTGAGTAAGATCACAACACAAGAGTACCTGGTTCTATCTGTCTCTCGCGCTAACCATTAGACTGATGTACCAGATTTCCCCATAAATTTCATTCATGTGGAAATCTGATTCATGCATGTGTGTGTTTCGTCTCATCTTCAGCGCTATTAGGAGCTCTGGTGCTTATCCTTCTGCGATATGTCCGGTTTTAGCCAGCGTTTACTCGGTATGCACTCCGTTTTGTAGACACCTAGTGTTTTTTACGGTGTGGGGTAGCTAGCCCACGCCCAACCTCCTTAGCCGCCTCTTACGACATGCGTGGCAGGTAACAGTGGTTATATTCTTTACACCCCAATTTGGGCCCGGTAACCACTCGGGCGCCATCTTCATCTCGGCGACCGAGGTATTAACTTCACCTGGTATTGATTGCTAGATATTGGCACAAAATCCATGAAATTGCAAATCACAAACGTAACAAATAGATAAATAGGAAAATGTTTAAATGACAATCTATAATGATTGAAACAATCTACCACTGAAAGTTTTACTAATCACATCTTCTTCTTCTTTGAACTCTCCATATCGACACCTTGTTAAACCACTCTATGTGATCTGTATGTGATCTGAGCTTAAGAGCGATTGTGCATTGTGCCAGTTATGCGCCCACAAATAGGCAACCGTCCAATTTTGCGACTCTTTTGATTTACTAGGTAGCACTCACTAGGCCCCTACCTCAGCCGACTCTTACGACATGCCTCGTATTTGGCAGTGTTACTATCCTTTTCTCCTACAGACCCCGGCAATACACAGACGTATTGACATATGACAATCTATAATGATTGAAACAATCTACCACTGAGAGTTTTATATATACTAATCATATGACATTATCGCACGTGTGCTGCCGGGGTCCGTAAGGGGAGGAAAGAATATGCAGCAATGTCTACCTGCCAGACATGTCGTAAGAGGTGACTAAGGAGGGTAGGTCGTGGGGCTGGCTACCTCACTCCGTAGAAAAATTAAACTAACAAATCGTCAACAAACATTGATAGCATAACAATACGAAATAACCTACAACCATCCGAACCAGGGGAAGGTTCCCCTAACAGGGGGGCAAATGACGTAAAAAGATAGGTAAAACATGAAAAGAATTGGAAGGGATGGCAAGAGAGAGGAAGAGCTGGAAGAAGTTTGTTGAAGACCTTGTGCTACGTTGGGAGTTGAAGAATAAGAAGATATGAAATTATATATTAATTGTAATAATCTACCACTCTCCTTCTTCTTCTTTTCTACCCCTGTTTAGCCTTACAGTGTCAGTATTAGAAAAGACTTCTTGAACGGCTTTTTTTGTGCGCTCCGTAAATTGTATTTCACTGCAATTCTACCACTAAAGTTTTATATTTACGAATTAGTAAAGGTAATTTAAACATGATTTTAATAATACTTGTAGAGGCATCGTCTCTTTCTTTCTCTTTTACTCTCTCTCTCTCTCTCTTTCCCACAAACACACACACGCATTTATGATAGAGGTCATAGGTGTAAGCAAATAAGATGCTTCGGAACTTGTTGTGCTAAAGTTTACAATAAAATGTAGGAGTTCCGTACCGGTTGTATAAATCACCGAAGACGACCCAGGGCTCATTAAACTCAATTTGTTCATGGATGGCTTTCTGTTTCTCTCTTCAGAAAATTTACAACCTGGAGCACGTGTCCTTTCATATGACAGGTCCACTAAATCACTGGGATTTGTTTACTACAAGTTACCAAAGAGTTAGCCAAGCTGGGCAACAGGGAAACTGCAGACGTTGAAAAGGTCAGTAAATTTTACTTTTACAATCTTGTACAGCAGCTGTGCTCCTAAACTACAGGAATGTGAGATGCTAACAGCGTGCTTTCAAACTTTTTATTTTTTGAAGGATTTACTTCATTGCACCGGGTTTTACCTCATATGGTTCGGTCTCTCTCCGCAGAAATGACATGTCCCCTTCCGAGAGTATTGCACAAAGCCCGTACTATGTAGCTCCGGCAATCATCCTAGAGGTCTCTGGAAAAATGCACTCGTGAACAGAACGGCGCGGTCTGGTTTCGAGCCAATGTCCTTCGACACGCAAGGAAAGTGCTTAACTAAAACAATTTTTAGACACAGAGAACTAGATTGTTAGACAGTATTGTAGAACTGGAGATGTTAGGAGTGTACTGTAGAGTACTGAGGGAGATGTTAGGATAGTATGTAGAACTGGGAGACGTTAGGATAATACCGTACAGATTGAATATGATAGGATAGTGGTATAAAATCAGAGTTGTCCTTTCCCTGATGAGCTGCATTACAAAGCTAACAGGTCACTTCTGTCCGAAGTATCGAACTGTGATGCTCCAGAGAGAGACTCGCTTGTATCCCATTTTAGCTTATATAGTGCTTCCACCACGTCGACCAGAATTGTTTCCAGATATCATTTGAGAATTAGGCATTTGAAGTATGTAATTAGTGCTCGACTACTCGATGGCTACGTCCTTTAGGATCTGCCACGATTTTCATTTTCATTTTTCAATTAGTGCTCAGAGCTTTTCATCAACTACATTCATACCATAACTAATACAAGTTAAGAGTGATGAAACGAATCAATTCTGCGTCTTTGGAGACAACCATTAAAGAACAAAAGATGGAGGTTGATTGGGTTTGTATGTCGTATACTAGTATGGGGCATTGACTAGAACAGTTTACCGATGGACAGCGGACAGAAAAGAAAGTCTGGGCGTCCAAAAGGAAATATGGAGAAGAACTGTGGAAAGAAAGTTAAAAGATTGTGACCTGACATGAAAGAATTTGTAGAAAGAAGGTTGAACGGCAACTATGAAAACAGGGGCATATATGTCTCAGAGCTTATCAATAACATAGATCATAGATAAGAACATAGAGCTTATCAATAACATAGATCATAGATAAGAACATAGAGCTTATCAATATATAGATCAATAACATTCATTCTATACCTTTAAAAAACAAACTTTTATGAACCTCACTTATAATAATAATTCCTGTCGTACCGTTATACGTTACATAGGGCCTGCAAGTAATTTCTCCATACCGCTCTATCTTGGCAACGATAAGAACATAGAGCTTATCAATAACATAGATCATAGATAAGAACATAGAGCTTATCAATATATAGATCAATAACATTCATTCTATACCTTTAAAAAACAAACTTTTTATGTACCTCACTTATAATAATAATTCCTGTCGTACCGTTATACGTTACATAGGGCCTGCAAGTAATTTCTCCATACCGCTCTATCTTGGGCAACTCGCTCAATCTCCTCCATGGAACTGAGACAGATATTTCCTGCCTCTCTCAGCAAATTTCGTTTCAGGGTCTCTTTAGGTCGACCTCTCTTTCTTGAACCCTTTGCCTCCCACTTCAATGCCTGCTTTGATATTCGTTGATCATTTCTCCTCAAGGTGTGCCCAACATATCTCCATCTTCTCTTTCTTATAATAGTTGTCACTAGTGGTTGACCAGACATGTCTCTGATTTCATCACTTCTTCTGAATTCGTTCCATGTTATATTCATTATTTTTCACAGACATCTATTTTCAAATGCATTCAATTTGCTTTCTATATCTTTAGTCATTTTCCAACCCTCGCTAGCATATGTTAGGATTGATCCAACTCTCGCTAGCATAGGATTGATACCGCACTTATACCACGTGGTATATAGGGTAATACGGTGTTAGGCCCGTATTTTTCATTGACCGTCGGGACACGATGGGTGATGTGATCAACATCACGCCAGCCGCCTTTATTTCCCAGTGCTTTTCCTGGTACTCAGTTGAGGCTGGGTCGACCTGAGAGTCGTTACGGTCGAAAAATACATCACGGACACTGTGGAATTGAACCAGGACCACTACCATAAGAATCGAGCTGACTAACAACTACGCTACTGCAGTTTTCCTTCTAATTCTATACCTACTAAAAGTGAATTTATCAATGCTTCTCAAAAACTGAACAACAATATCTGTTCTTTAACTTCAATCTCTCATTTCAACACACGCTTAGCTCATCTTTATCATGTTTCTCATACTTTGATTCTCATTCTGAACTAACACTGCATCGTTCTTCACACAAACCTAGCAACATGTTTTCTTAAGCGCTTAATAATGTTGACAAAACATTCGTTCTTTCTGTCGGCAAATAGTTGTTTAAAGACAGCTCCTCATGTCTGTTCAGGCTGTTACTAAATATTGCCTCCATGATGCTAATGAGCGTACATCAACAACTATCTAGAAAATATCGAAACCATATTGCAATAATTGTAAACAAACACATCTCAGAATGGTTTAGTATTGCCGTCAAACAATCAATCGCTCATGCTAACAGGTAATAATCTATTTCTTAAAATGTGTTACAAATATTTATTGTAAAGTATTAAACTAAAGATATAGAAAACAAGTTGAATGCATTTGAAAATATACGTCTGCGAAAAATAATGAATATAAAATGGAACGAATTCAGGTGAAGTGAGAAATCAGAGAAATGTTTAGTAACAACTGTTATAAGAAGGAGACGATAGAGATATATTGGACACTCTTTGAGAGGAAATGATCAAAGAATATGGGGTCAAAGGCTCATGAGGTCATGGTGGTAACATGAGCCAGGGTTGCGAGGGGCGGCTACAAGACCCTGCCCTAACCTCCAGCGGTGACCCTGGAAACAGACTCTGGTTCTGGTCTGGCTAAGAGGGACAGGGATCGGGGAGAGGAAACTACTGGTAGTGGTAGCAGTGCAATTACGGAAATACGATAAAGATACATACAAATAAAATGCACAATTCTCCTGACCGATGTCCAACACGATATTGCCCAAGTCCCTGAACGCAAAGAAACAGCAACGAAACGTCTCAGACATGGATGAGAGGTGCATCCAGTGACCAAACGTATGCCCACGTAGGGCGAAGCACGAAGCCCTGAGGAGGGGCAAACATTGCCAGCCCGTCGGCAAGAATAAATAAGACAGGACCGTAACGAATGAAAGTCTACCCTCGTGTTGGTGCGAGAGAGATTGCAGCTGACCCCGCATTGGTAGCCTGGTGCAGATACATATACTGGGCAAGGTTTGCCGAGCGCAAAAGAACAAGTTGCGTTTAGTGCATAACGAAACTACCCGCCCTGGGAAAACCGTGCAAGGTACTGTGCGATTAAAATTAACATCCCCGGAAGAACTGAGGTTGGTGATGCCTAACGGAACTGCCAGCCTTGGGCAACTGGGCAAGGTTCGATTGCAGTCGTAACTAACATCCCCGGAATAACTGGGGCGGGTGATGGCGGCGAGCGCAAAATCCTCAGTTACGCTTATAGTGCCCACTGAAACGACCCTCTACATTGCTTGTACTCGGCCCCATGCCAGTGCTTTCGAGGTAAATTGCAAATTGCCACGTACCGATACGCGTCTAGAAAAGGCTGAGAATGTTCCTTCCCGGATCAAACTCAAAAATGTACGGTAAAGCAAGGCCGACAATGTACGGATCAAACAGGAAGCCCGGGTCCTGAACATTGGCGAAGGCCGATACTTTACAGGTGTTTTATACGAGTAAGACGCCGTCCGAGGACAAGCTCGAGAAATATTTCTGTCAGAACGGGTAAAGCAGCGTAACTCACTGTCTTGGCGTAGATCACAAAGCCCAAATATACGGCAAAGTTGATCGAAAAGGCGTAGATCCGAAAGGATCGTACCTAGTGAAAGCTCACCCTAGTAAATCAAAAGCTGGCTGAAAACGGACGGGCGGGCCTAGTCACCATGGGCGCACAATCGTCCCGACGTAGATCACTCCGTTCTTGCCAGTGGACCAATTATACATCACAATAAGAATGATCAAATTGGCCGTGAAGAATGTTAGCAGAAGAAGAAGAAGATCAAAGAATATCAGAGCAGACATTGAAGTAGGATGTAAAGGGTTCAAGGGAGAGACGACGTCCAAGGGAGACCCTGAAATGAACTTTACTGAAGGAGGCAAGAAATATCGGTCTCAGTTTCATGGAAGAGATTGAGCGAGGTGTCCAGGATAGAGCGGTATGGAGAGATTTCTTGCAGGCCCTATATAATGGATAACGGTACGAAAGGAAATATTATTATTATTATAAATAATCTTTAAATTTAGAGTTACTAAAATATTGTACAAGGTGCAATAAATAATTTTCTGTATGTGTTTCATTCTGCAAATATGAAGGAAACTGTGCTACACATCTACAATACCTGTCAGTGGCGTCTCGTCATTAAGGGCCAGAGGGGCCGGGCCCCACCAAAATAATGCGTAACGTGCATTTACTATGTAATAAACTAAATTATAACTTAACCCAAAAACCATGATTTTCTCGAAAATCTGTGGCTGCTCCCTCAGTAAAAACGATCATGAGCCGCCACTGATACCTGTTATTGTTTTATCTTTACATGTGTCTGTCATTGATCATATTTCTTTATACCATCATACATATGAACAATTAGTGGCATCTCCTTTACATGTCGTCGCTATCAACAACTGTAAACAAGTCGTCGATATTCTAGACCACACTTATACGTTCAGTAGTTTCCCATTACTTTCTGAACGGTGTGGTCTATTTTACCCGTTCGTAAAATTCCACGGGAACGAATTTGCGTGCCACGGGGTTTGAATCAGGTACATTTCGGTTGTGATCGTGCTCACAATCGCTTAAGCTACAGAGGTATACAGGTGTATTCACATGCATATACAGACTAAACAAAAATGTATCGAGTAGATTCAAACGTTGTTTATGAATAAAAAAAACCTGATGAGCAATTCCTTATCAGGAACTCATGAGGAGCCCAGATATAAACCACTGATTACCAATCTGTGGCTCAGAAGACATACATATAACAAAGAGTGGTTAATTTGTACATACTCCTAAGAAAATGTGTCTGAACCGTGTCTGAACGGTGTCTGAACGGTGTCTGAACGGTGTCTGAACGGTGTCTGAACGGTGTCTGAACGGTGTCTGAACGGTGTCTGAACGGTGTCTGAACCGTGTCTGAATGGTGTCTGAACGATGTCTGAACCCGTGTCTGAACGGTGTCTGAACGGTGTCTGAACGGTGCCGAACGGTTCTGAACGGTGTCTGAACGTGTCTAAAAGTGTCTGAACCGTGTCCGAACGGTGTCTGAACGGTGTCTGAACCGTTCTGAACGTGTATCGAACGGTGTCTGAACGGTGTCTGAACGGTGTCTGAACGGTGTCTGAACCGTGTCTGAACGGTGTCTGAACGGTGTCTGAACCGTGTCTGAACGGTGTCTGAACGGTGTCTGAACGGTGTCTGAACGGTGTCTGAACCGTGTCTGAACGGTGTCTGAACGGTGTCTGAACGGTGTCTGAACGGTGTCTGAACGGTGCGACAGACCGTTTCTACAAAGACAAACAGCAGATGTGTCAGACGTAACAAACGAATTTGTCTAAACTCTAAACGAAGATGTCTGACCCGTGTGTTACCAGGGCCCTAAAGGGAGCAAAGAATAGTAACACTTCTTTTTCGAACGCTGCATATCGACCACTTGTTTAACACTCTTTGTGATTTATATGTCGCCCCAGTGGTTACCGGGGCCCAAATTTGGGGTGTAAAGAATAGAACCACTGTTACCTGCCACGTATGTCGTAAGAGGCGACTAAGGAGGTTTAGCTGAGATCGGATCCACGTGACTTAAACGTGTTTCGTCTTTGCGTTTAGAGGCCTACCAAACCTGGCCGACTATTATCTCGAACCAAGAATTGCTTGCACGATGCCAACAAGAGAATATGGGCACTATCATCCGAAGTTGACGCTGGAGATGGATTGGACATGTGATGCGCATGGAGACTGGCTCCGATACGAAAACTGCACTGAGATGAACTCCAGAGGGTAGGCGAAAGCGTGGAAGACCCAAGACGACCTGGAGGAGAACGATAGAGCAAGAACTAAAAGAAATGAATCATATCTGGAACGCAATACAGAGGAAGGCCATGAACAGGGAAGAATGGTGTACGTTTGTTGCTGCCTAAACGCCAAGGTCGTAACAGGCTAAAGAGAGAGAGAGAGAGAGAAAGAATAGAACCACTGTTACCTGCCACGTATGTCGTAAGAGGCGACTAAGGAGGTTTAGCTGAGATCGGATGCACGTGACTTAAACGTGTTTTGTCTTTGCGTTTAGAGGCCTACCAAACCAATGTGCAACGTATACACGTTCTTGGCAAAGATCAAACATGTCACAAAGAATGATTAAAGTTGGTCGTAAAGAAGGAACGCAAAGAAAAAGAAGATTTGTATGTGATATGTACACTAATCTACCATATACAGTCATCGGTACACTAATCTACCATATACAGTCCTCGGTACACTAATCTACCATATACAGTCCTCGTACACTAATCTACCATATACAGTCCTCGGTACACTAATCTACCATATACAGTCCTCGTACACTAATCTACCATATACAGTCCTCGTACACTAATCTACCATATACAGTTCGGTACACTAATCTACCATATACAGTCCTCGGTACACTAATCTACCATATACAGTCCTCGGTACACTAATCTACCATATACAGTCCTTGGTACACTAATCTACCATATACAGTCCTCGGTACACTAATCTACCATATACAGTCCTCGGTACACTAATCTACCATATACAGTCCTCGTACACTAATCTACCATATACAGTCCTCGGTACACTAATCTACCATATACAGTCCTCGTACACTAATCTACCATATACAGTCCTCGGTACACTAATCTACCATATACAGTCCTCGGTACACTAATCTACCATATACAGTCCTCGGTACACTAATCTACCATATACAGTCCTCGGTACACTAATCTACCATATACAGTCCTCGGTACACTAATCTACCATATACAGTCCTCGGTACACTAATCTACCATATACAGTCCTCGGTACACTAATCTACCATATACAGTCCTCGGTACACTAATCTACCATATACAGTCCTCGGTACACTAATCTACCATATACAGTCCTCGGTACACTAATCTACCCTATTTAATCCTCGGTACACTAAACTATCCTATACAATCCTCGGTACACTAATCTACCCTATTCAATCCTCGGTACACTAAACTATCCTATACAATCCTCGGTACACTAATCTACCCTATTCAATCCTCGGTACACTAAACTATCCTATACAATCCTCGGTACACTAAACTACCCTATGCAATCCTCGGTACACTAAACTACCCTATGCAATCCTCGGTACACTAAACTATCCTATACAATCCTCGGTACACTAAACTATCCTATACAATCCTCGGTACACTAAACTATCCATACAACCCCGGTACACTAAACTTTCCTATACAATCCTCGGTACACTAAACTACCCTATGCAATCCTCGGTACACTAAACTACCCTATGCAATCCTCGGTACACTAAACTATCCTATACAATCCTCGGTACACTAAACTATCCTATACAATCCTTGGTACACTAAACTATCCACTACAATCCCGGTACACTAAACTTTCCTATACAATCCTCGGTACACTAAACTACCCTATGCAATCCTTGGTACACTAAACTATCCTATACAATCCTCGGTACACTAAACTACCCTATACAATCCTCGGTACACTAAACTATCCTATACAATCCTCGGTACACTAAACTATCCTATACAATCCTTGGTACACTAAACTATCCTATGCAATCCTCGGTACACTAAACTATCCTATACAATCCTCGGTACATTACATAGGGATCGGAAACTCACAACAACACAGAAAAGAAATGATAAAAAAAATGATCTCATACCTCACACAAGCAACAGGTGAGTACAAATCTCTATACTTGTTTCTCTCGTACCAGAATCTCATCTCAGCCGCTCCAGAAACCAAACAATAAGTTAATTGGTTCCAATGTGATTGTGCCGAAATAGATTATGCAAGAGCTTGGCACTCTGGTAAAAGAGGGAGAGAATTCTCACAACTTGGGTGGTCTCAAAGGGAGATAAGAATGTCTGTGAGTGGGGATATTCTTGAATGTCTGTTCAACTTAAAGAAACCAATGTTGCGTTCTTTCTCATAATTGCATGTTTTGTTATTTGTTGTTGCTGAGATAGTTGGCTTTTAATATGAATAAATATGACGTTTTCTAAAGTGTTTCTTGAATCTGTTTTATTAGGTTATTTACTTACTGTTTGTTACAAATATTACATTCTTTTTAGCAAGTTCCCGTAGTCTTATCAGACCTTAGGGTATAAAGTGTATGTCACTTAACATTTATAGACCCTAGCGTGTAGGAGCTAGGAAAGCCAATTCCTTTCCCCACGTTGTAACGTCAAGTGTTGGACTGAACTCTCAACTCCTTTATGTCCGGGTCTAAAACTGAAAGACAGACTTCATTGTACCGGGTTTTACCCTATATAGCTCGGTCCCTCTCCGCAGAAATGACACTCCACTTGCTAAGAGTATTACACAAAGCACGAACTCCGTTTCTCCGGCAACAATCTTAGACGTCTCTGGGAAAATTCACCGATGAACAGAACGACGGGATCCGGAATCAAACCCGCGACCTACGGAACGCAAGGCGACCACTTAGCTATACAGAACTCCAAATTGCGAACGCTTACACTACTCCGTCCCAATATAAATATTATCACCATCACTAATACAGCAACACACTCTTGTTCAAAGTGAAGTATTTGGTGAAGTTGTCGACGCTTTCTAACTAATTATATCAAGTATTGTTTTATTCAGCTTCATCCGATGAGTGAACGGCCTCTCTTACATTCTCTTCTACTGTTCGTTGTCAGGCAATATTTTGCATTCTCTTCTACTGTTCGTTGTCAGGCAATATTTTACATTCCCTTCTACTGTTCGTTGTCAGGCAATATTTTGCATTCTCTTCTACTGTTCGTTGTCAGGCAATATTTTGCATTCTCTTTTACTGTTCGTTGTCAGGCAATATTTTACATTCTCTTCTACTGTTCGTTGTCAGGCAATATTTTGCATTCTCTTCTACTGTTCGTTGTCAGGCAATATTTTGCATTCTCTTCTACTGTTCGTTGTCAGGCAATATTTTGCATTCTCTTCTACTGTTCGTTGTCAGGCAATATTTTGCATTCTCTTCTACTGTTCGTTGTCAGGCAATATTTTGCATTCTCTTCTACTGTTCGTTGTCAGGCAATATTTTGCATTCTCTTCTACTGTTCGTTGTCAGGCAATATTTTGCATTCTCTTCTACTGTTCGTTGTCAGGCAATATTTTGCATTCTCTTCTACTGTTCGTTGTCAGGCAATATTTTGCATTCTCTTCTACTGTTCGTTGTCAGGCAATATTTTGCATTCTCTTCTACTGTTCGTTGTCAGGCAATATTTTGCATTTCTTCTACTGTTCGTTGTCAGGCAATATTTTGCATTCTCTTCTACTGTTCGTTGTCAGGCAATATTTTACATTCCCTTCTACTGTTCGTTGTCAGGCAATATTTTCCATTCTCTTCTACTGTTCGTTGTCAGGCAATATTTTGCATTCTCTTTTACTGTTCGTTGTCAGGCAATATTTTACATTCTCTTCTACTGTTCGTTGTCAGGCAATATTTTGCATTCTCTTCTACTGTTCGTTGTCAGGCAATATTTTGCATTCTTTTCTACTGTTCGTTGTCAGGCAATATTTTGCATTCTCTTCTACTGTTCGTTGTCAGGCAATATTTTGCATTCTCTTCTACTGTTCGTTGTCAGGCAATATTTTGCATTCTCTTCTACTGTTCGTTGTCAGGCAATATTTTGCATTCTCTTCTACTGTTCGTTGTCAGGCAATATTTTGCATTCTCTTCTACTGTTCGGTGTCAGGCAATATTTTGCATTCTCTTCTACTGTTCGTTGTCAGGCAATATTTTGCATTCTCTTCTACTGTTCGTTGTCAGGCAATATTTTGCATTCTCTTCTACTGTTCGTTGTCAGGCAATATTTTGCATTCTCTTCTACTGTTCGTTGTCAGGCAATATTTTGCATTCTCTTCTACTGTTCGTTGTCAGGCAATATTTTGCATTCTCTTCTACTGTTCGTTGTCAGGCAATATTTTCCATTCTCTTCTACTGTTCGTTGTCAGGCAATATTTTCCATTCTCTTCTACTGTTCGTTGTCAGGCAATATTTTCCATTCTCTTCTACTGTTCGTTGTCAGGCAATATTTTGCATTTCCATTCTCTTTTTAACAAATAGATCTATCCAGAAAGAACTCAAAATCAAAGAAAACTGGCTGATGCTACAAATAAGAAAGAGAAAAATTGAGATATTTTGGATATATAAAAAGACATGAAGGGCTGTAGAAGACCATCATGGAAGGAGGCATACCGGCAAAGAGAAGAAGAGGAAATCCACGGAGAAGATGGATTCATGATGTAACTGATGGTTTGACATGACGGCTGCAGAGGCAGGACATCTGGCCAATGAGAGAGAAATTCTGGAGGACTGTTGGGGTGGCAAAGTTCTGCTCAGGACTAGCTATTTGATGATGATGATTCTCCTCTTTCCCGGTGAGTTATAGTCAAGTACATATTTGGTAATGTTGGATGGTTATTTTTCAGTCCATCCACACTTTATCTTGTGAATATTTAGCAGTATTGGTTTAAGTTTTTTAAATTTTTATGTCTCTTTTTAACAAACGGAAAACTAACTTAACCTTTTCGATCTTCTGAGACGATATAGTGGCTCGCGATATTTTTGAAGATGACGTAAAGTCAGTAAACTGTCTAGTTCAGTATAGATTGCAATATAGGTGCGTCTGGATGTAAATAAAATGTCGGAGAGAAAGTGTTAAAACTGTGTATCAATATAGAGAGTGTAGTTATTAGTGAACTCACTTCTCAAGGCTGGTGGTCCGGGTTCAACTCCCGTAGTGGCGTGAAATTTTTCCATGCTCTGGGAAAGTAAAGGCGACCGACGTGATCCTGACCACATCACACATCGTGTGCCGACGGTCAATGAACGATATAGGCTTAACACTGTATTGCCCTAACACTGAACATCATACCACGAGGTATGAAAGGGTTCCTTTACTATCTTTTTTACTTGCCAATAGTAGTCACATGAAACATCACAGACTATATTACTGAGCCCACGGGTCCAGGAAGATGAACAAAGATGGACATTTGAGTGTAACCGACAACGTAGACTTGTTGAGTATAACAGTTTAACAAGCAAAACTGATGATAATGATGATGTTGACAACGGTGGTGTCAATGATGATAATGTTGACAATAATGATGTCTAGGATTCTGATGACGGTGCCTGTTAGTCTCGAGAAACAATAAATGTATTGTCCATGTTGGCTTTTTATTTCTGCTTTTTCTTATCACGTTCAGTGTCAGCAAGTTGTCTTAATCTGACTTCATCAAATTCCCACACCAGTTTATAGAGCCTATCTCCAGCTGGATATGATTTTCCTGTGTAAGAAAGAGATGGAAGCACACATGGTTAGTTACCGAAGTGCAAGGATATTGGTCCTACTACTTCCATTCTTGTCTGTTGAGAGTTTAAGCTTCTTTAAGTCACGCTTGTATATGTCTTTGTTGCGAAATAAAGGGTCATCCCACCGTTATGTTGCTTAAAGCCAGATCCTCGTATGAATGTAAATGATGGCATATCCTCACAGGGCCTCGACATCATCCACAGTAAACGAGTTGTTGATTTTTTAGGCGCGACTTTTAAGTTCAATAGTTTACCATTGCTTTCTGAACAGTGATGTCTATTTTTACCGTTCGCAAAAAATCTACAGTAACGAATTTGTTTCCAAACTCCCCTCGGCAAAGTTTGAAACAGGTACACCTGGGTAGTGATCGAATTCACTATCGCTTAAGCTACAGACGCCCATTATAGAATATATATTCTATAGTTGCTCGCATAGAATATTCTTAGAGATATAGCTATCAACCATTCGAGTCTGAGGACCTACCCATCTTATGCGGCGATGGTGGCTAATAGTAACTATGCTAGGAATCTCAGCAAGTTCAAGTACAACATTATTTGGTACTCCGACACTCGAGAAAAACATCTCGCGCGATCACCGCCCAGACCGTTGTACCAGATTCCCTCATAAATTCTATTCATGTGGAAATATGATTCATGCAGCCTTAGCATTGATGTGTTTTACGTCACATCTTCAGCACCATTTGGAACTCTGGTGCTTATCCTTCGGCTACGTATCCGGTTTAGCCAGCGTTACCGTTCGCTCTCCGTTCTGCAGCCATCCAATGTTTTTACGTGTGGATAGCAGCCAACGCCCAACCTCTAGTGCTCTTAGACATGCGTGCTGTAACAGTGGTTCTATTCTTTACACCCAATTTGGGCCCCGTAACCAATCGGCGGAAAAACCTGAGGTCTGGTCCAAGCTAGTCAAGTATGACAAATTCTAACGTTCTACCGAATGCAGACTGACAAGACTAGAAACAATCCAAATATGATTATATAAACAATGCTAATGAACATGTTACAGATAAAATATTGGAAGGTGTTATGTGCTATGTGGTTATGGCATGTGGTTATGTGGCATGTGGTTATGTGCTATGTGGTTAGTGGCTTGTGGTTATGCCTGTTTGTGTTCCGAATGTCGTAGATTGAATGCACAGTACCATTTATTCTCGAGTGATTTTTTAATGGAGACACTAGGGTTGTTGCCGAGTTGGAGTTTTGCTTATGAAATATTCAGTATGTGCGTGCCATTTCAAAGAGAGACTTAATTTCTGAAATACTCTGAGTATGTGGGTGCCATTTCAATGGAGAGAGACTCACATTTCTGAAATACTCTGAGTAGTGGCTGCCATTTCAAAGAGAGAACCTACACTTATGAAAACGCGGCGCAATGAAATCAACTTGCTTAGCCAATTTACGCCGTCTGGAACCGGGCCACAAGAAGCAAAGAATAGTACACTCAGCCTCAATGATGTCAAGAGGCGACTGATGTAGACCCTAGGATGCACCTAATAAATAAAAACAGCACTAAATCGATTTCTGCCTACTTGTAGGCGCATAACAGGTACAATGTACAAACGCTGTAGGCTCAGATCACATACAATCACGAGTGGTTGAAAGTGGTCGATATGGAGCGTCGAAGAAGAAGAAGAAGCTCATTTACGTACTGAGTTGAAGGCAGCAGTATACGGTGGACACTGATAAAAGGAAGCGTGTCTTCACGCAAAATCAGCTAGAATCGCCATACAAAAGCACTGAATACGCATGGATTCATGCACGAGCAAGAAGAAACACTTTATGTCACAAATAGTTCAATGTGGTTCATATTTTTCATAAAAGTTAATTTGATGACATTTTAATTTGAAGCGAATCTGGCATTAAAGAGTTTTAAGCCAAAGATTGACTACATTGCACCGGATTTACCCTATATTCGTCCTCTCACAGAAATGACACGCCACCTGCCGAGAGTATTGAAAGCACGAACCCGTAGCTCCAGCAACAATTAGGCTCTGAAACGCACTGAACAGAACGCGCGGTTCGGATTCGAACCCACGATCTTCGACTCACAAGACAAAGGCGTAACCACTTACCATCAAACAATCTTATGAAAATGGGTACATTTGAATTAAGAAAGTACATAAAGGTTAATCTAAATTTAGTTGCAATGAAGAACATTGGCGTCAGAAGTCAGGCAAGATGATACAGAACCTCTAAAGATGAAAATACAGGTTTATCTGGTACGTGGGTTTTTGCTAATGTAGATTAATATCTACCAACGACTTGTCAATTTGGTTGAGTACTCTGTGATGTGTACTTTACATGTATTAATATCAGCATTTGCTGTTTGTTAAAAAAAAAAAAAACTCTTCTAGCTAATAAAGATAGTATTTATTAGACAACAACAAAGTCCCATGTTCAGGTTGCTAAAATAAAGAAATGTAATCTACTTTGAACGTTTCATATCGACCACTTGTTAACCATTCTGTGTGATTTATATGTAATCTGAGCCTAAATGCGATTGTACTCTGTACCAATTATGCGCCTACAAGTAGGCAAGCACACCCGATTTCTGCTACGCTTTTTATTTACTAGAGTAGCTTCCATAGAAATCTACCTCAATTGCCTCTTACGACATGTCTTGTAGGTCGCAGTGTTACTATTACGAGCCCCGGAAACACACGAGAGTATGACGGTAAAGATATTATATATTGTTCCATTACTAAGTAACTCTTGAATGGACGATGTTATTTTGGTGTTATAAAACGTCGTATCAAACTGCTATAAATAGAACATTAATATTCGTTTTTCTGTTCACAAATAAAATATAATAATAGAAATATTAATAAATAAAAAGCGATGTCTAATGAGAACAAATGGTGCATTCGTGGAATAGTGTTTGTTCTTTGCTTATGGGAAACAGACAACGCATGTGCATGCAAGGGTAGAACGTGTAGGCACGTGCAGGAGTTTCTGTGTCAATACATTAGTGGGTGGTCACTGTCAACCCTCCTTGTGTTGACCTGTCCTGTACTTGTCTCTCCCACGCGGAATGTAAAATGCTCCTTTTTTGTTTGGACTGGAGGATGAAAATAGCAGTGGTCGTTATTTGTCGAATGTATTGTCACCAGGGACTTTGGTGCTTTGGCTGGATTTTAGATAGAGCACTCTCGCATGTTTGCACACTCACACATGTCCACTTTACATACATACATTATACATACATATATATCTATATCTATCTATGGGGTTCTATGTTGCATAGATGTTACGTGCTCGTCTCTCGTGTCAGAGGTACCAGACTCGCTCCATCGTCGAGCCATTTGGACATTTTTCCAGAGATTCTTATCTGATCTCTGACCGGTGTAGGGGTAAAAAGTAACGGAATCCTTTCATACTGTGTGGTATATAGGGCCATACAGTGTTAGGCCTGTATTTTTCATTGACCGTCGGCACACGATGGGTGATGTTGTCAGCATCCGATCGAATTCCTAGTCCTATCAGAGACGGACGATAAAATATAGGTCCCGTGTTCAATTTGAGCAGATAAAATAACCATTGACAGTTCAAAATCGAGAAGAGCAGGCTGAAAAGCGGCTGCCTGGTCAAAAGGCATTAGAAAGATTAAATAATAACATCTCTACAAAATAGTATTACCATCATTTAAATTACAATGGGGACACTCGCCGCTGCTATGAAATTCGTGCACTGCCACTGAGATCTTCCTGTGTAAGAAACAGATTGGAACACACATGGTTTCTCACTGAAGTGCAATGATGATGGTAGTATCAATCAATTATATATAATATTGACGTACAGTTAAATATATAAACAGCGTGTATCTACTTCTTCTTCTTACGGTGACCACTTGTTAACCACTCTGTGTGATTTGTATGTGATCTGAGCCAAAAGCAATTGGACGTTGTGCAGTTACGCCTGCAAGTAGGCCAGCAGATACGATTTTTATTTACTAGGTAGTTTCGTAGGCTATACCTCAGACGCCTTTAAGACTGCCTGAGGTTGCATTGTTACTAATTTGCCCTTGTAAGTCCTGGCAACATACGGAGAGCATGCATCTAAATGTAATACTTATTTCAAACTTTGGTAGAACTGATTTCACAAGAAAAAGATAAACAATCTACACGACCTTCAAAAGCACATTCATTCAACCCGATTTTCTAATGAGATAAGAGATAGCACGGCCTGGAGATTGACATTAACCAGAGAATGGTCTTCTTAATCTGAAATGTTGGTTGTCCGGGATCTCGTTTAAGATAAATCAACAGTAACTAAGTTCTCAGACTGACCAACTATTTATTAAGACCGGACTAGAAGATATAAAAAGGGGGGTTAGTTTTGGTAATAGAAAACTGGTTAAATTTAGAGTTACATCGCTCACTATACAGCATTTCCCGTAGCATTTCAGACCTTTGTGTATGACGCTATTTCATATTTCTAGATCCTAGTTTGCAGGAGGTAGGAGGCCAATTCCTTTCCTCACGTGTGGAATGTCGAGTGTGGGATTGAACTCACAACCCTTTTGAATCAAGTCGATAAACGAACGCATGCTATAAGCGAATACGTGGCACACAGCGCTCATATATATGCTCATTTTAATATAGCGTGCTGAAAGTATGGAAGACAGAGCACTTACACAGTAACTCTGGTATATTCGACTGTGCACTCACGTTCACTTAGGTGTTCAATCTCTTTCAGCTTCTTGAAAGCGGCAGAATGATTACGCAGCAACTTCAATAACGGTTTGAAACTTGTATCAGAATATCTTCAACTGTGATGTAGCTTAATAGACGCAACCAATCTCATAGTTTAGACTGAGTATAGAAAACCCGATCTCAAACAAAAAAGAATAAGTACACACTAAGGGACTGCTTTCTTGGTAGTGAAACTGGCACTGACATGGGCGTCGTCAAAGAAAGATGATAGTGGAAACGCATTTACTACACAAAGTATACAAGAAATTAACCCTTTTTCATCTGAAGTGTCTAAAGGCAAAGGGTTGATTTAATTGCAAGGAGTTTTCCAAATGTACAACTTTTGCTTCCACTAAATGTTCCATTTTTCATGTTAATAATTTAACTGTTGAAAGTTCAGTCGTCATAACCTGCGTTTAGATTATTGCTCGATTTCCACCAGTGTGGTATCGGGGAAGCAAAGAATAGTACCACTGCAACCTAAAAGCATGTCGTAAGAGCGACTGAAGTATGTCCTAGGATGCTACCCTAGTAAATAAAAAGAAGCCAGAAATCGGATGTGCTGGCCTACTTGTAGACGCATAACTGGTACAACGTACAATCACTCTTAGGCTCAGATCACATACAAATCCCCCGAGTGGTTACCGGGGCCAAATTTGGGGTGTAAAGAATAGAACCACTGTTACCTGCCACGCATGTCGTAAGAGGCGACTAAGGAGTGTGGCTGAAATCGGATGCACATGTCCTAAACGTGTAGAAGTCTATGCGTTTAGGGCCTACCAAACCAATGTGCAACGTATACACGTTCTTGGCAAAGATCAAACATATCACAAAGAGTGGTTAAAATTGGTGGTAAAGAACGGACGCAAAGAAGAAGAAGACATAGAAATCACACAGAGTGATTGACAAGTGATCGATATGAAGAGTTCGAAGAAGAAATAAGAAGAAGAAGAAGAAGAAGAAGAAGAAGAAGAAGAAGAAAGAAGAAGAAAGAAGAAGAAGAAAGAAGCTGGATTCCAATCAGATCGTAATACCAGTTACATGGTAACAGAGAGGGTTTTTTTGTTTTCAAGTAACCGAGTATAATCCACTTATTAGCAAAACATTAGAATTAAGTCTCTACTCCATCATTTCTAATGATAGTTGTTTTGTTTGGTCCGCTATTGTTGATGTAGTGGATGTTCTACGTTCGCTGATTGGGGTGTTCGTAAGGACGTTCGTATTGCTAGGCTAGGCGATGGGTGTCGTAAGCAATGATGTTAAGTGGTTGAATCCTGTGTTTGTCTATTTGTTTTTTCGGAAGCTCTTAATACCTGTACATTGTTTATTTGTTGATCATAATCTTTACTTCCGTTGCTTCCTCTGGGGTTCTTGCAAAAAACTCCTTGTTCTCATCCAGGTATGTAGGAAACTTAAGCTGGCCTTGTCTTACACACATTAATCATCTATCTTCCGTTCAGTATTTCGCTCAGCCGCATACGCCTTTCACATGCTTTGTTCTTTCACTTTTGCGTTCGTCCGCTATGAATACAGGCGCGATCTGGTATGGCGCTACTGAATGATTTTTGCATGATGGCCTACTTTCCTTGTTATTAGTGTCCCTCGCTAAACGAGTGAGCCTTCTCTGACTTCAGCGGTAAAATGCTTTGTTCGTTAATTTTCTGTAAATGTTATTGCAATTAATATGTTCAGTTTTAAGTTCACAGTTTGTCTAATACTATCAGATACATGGTGGCGTCTGTGGCCTAGGGATAGTGAGTCTATTAACCACGACGTTCTGAGTTCGAATCACGCTGCGGACAGTTTGGTTGCAAATTGTTTCGCGTGGATTCTTACAAAAAGGACGATGACACCACCCGTTCAGAAAGCAATGGAAAAACTACTGATCGTAATAATGCCTAGAAAAATCACAACAGCGTTAAAAAGTTAGGATTGATTCGCAAAGTCCTGTAAAGGATATGCAATTAACTTTTTTTATCAGATACATATATTCAACCAGTGTCAAACATGGCCAACAACAGCAGCTAATGAGCGGAAAATCATAACGCCAGAGATGAGGTGTCTTAGAAGAGCTTCAGGTGTGACAATAAGAGACACAATTAGAAATGAAATCAGAAGAAGACTGAATGTGAAACCAGTCATGCAATTCATAAAAGAACAACAGATTAAATGGTTTGGACACCTGACAAGAATGCCTTAGTATCGCCTACCACAGAGAGCCACACAGAAAAAGTATAATGAGTACAAAGCAAGAGGAAGACCCGCAAAAGATGGAGCGATGGGCATCAAGAATAGCCTTACGAAAATAAATATCAGCTTACAAAGTGTCTTAAAACAAGCACACACAAGATCCCTACGTCCCCCTCTCCACTTCTATAAAGAAGTATATGGTGAAAGAGATGAAGATATATTCAACATATAATTCTGAATAGTAATAATTTCTCGGTTTTATTTGTATGTCTTTGATTTATCTATCAATGTCGCCCGTGTAGTGCAGGGGCTTGCAACGGAAGCAAAGAATAGTAACACTGCGACCTACAAAGCATGTCGTAAAGGCGAATGATGTAGGACCTAGGAAGCTACCCTAGTAAATAAAAAGCGTCGCAGAAATTGGATGTGCTGGTTACTTAAATTATACTTGGATTCTCCGAAAGGAGTTAATTCTTATTTTTCATGTTTGTTGGCCTACAAGCTCTGATATAACCAATAAAAGGTTCACCTGAGGTTGACAGGAGCGTGTCTCGGCTTAAAGAGGCTTTAATCCCCCTTCTTAACAAACAAACAAACAAGGATGTGCTGGTATACTTATAGGCGCATAACTGGTACAACGTACAATCGTTGTTAGGCTCATACTACATACAAATCACACATAGTGGTAAACAGGAGATTGTTGTGGAGCGTTCGAAGAAGAAGAAGATATAATGATATACTATGTTGACCACATCACCCATCGTGTGCCGATGGTCAACGAAAAATACGTGTCTAATATCTCATTCCACAAAATATCTCATGGTATTTAGTGATCTCTGTGACGACGTGGTTAAGCCGTTTACCTTACTTTCTGAAGATTTGGGTTTGGAATCCGGATCGTGCCGTTCAGTTGAGATGTGTATTTTGTTCAGCAGATCCATAGGATTATATTGCTGGAGATACGGAGATCGTGCTTTGTGCAACACTCTCGGCAGGTGACGTGCAATTTCTGCCGACAGGGACGGATCCATATAGGGGAAACCCGGTGCAATTGAAGCAAATCCGTCGCCGTTTTTCCTTTAGATATCTTAAACAGAATGCGAGCCCGCGTGCCCAGCGTGTTCGTAGCGCGTTGGACTACGGGTGACTAGTCATCTGTAAGTGCGGGTTCAACTCCGCGGACTGGCAGAAAAGCTACAGGTTCAACAGATTTACGGTGTTCGTGGCACTGAGCCGAAGCGTTACGATGTCCATGACACCGAGCCGAAGAGCTTTCAGCTCAAGTGCTTCTGGATCGAAAAAAAGCAAAAGCAGAATGTGGCTACGAGTAAGCATCATCTCTGAAGTTATGGAGACAACTCATCTGCTGGAACATCTGACAATGGGAAACTGGCAGTAGAAGAATAACAACAACTGTGTGCTCGACAAAGACAAGTGGCTAAGTAGTTAAGCCCTTGACTTGCGTTTCGAATGTGTTGGGTTCAAATCCGGACCGTTCTGTTCACGAGTTAATTTTTTCCAGAGACACCATGGATTGTTGCCAGATCTACGGAGTTTGTTCTTTGCGCAATGCTCTCAGCAGACGGCGTGGCATTTCTGCGGAAAGGGACCGAGCAATATTGGGTAAAACCAGTGGGGCCGGCCCCACCACAAATAATGTATAACGTGTATTTATTATTTTATAAATTAAAATATAGCAACCAAAAACCATGATTTATCCTGAAAAAATGTCTGGTCCCACCAATAAAATGATCACGAGCCGCCATTGGGTAAAACTGAGCGCAATGAAGTCATCCTTCAGCTTTAGACCGGTAAATCCGATTGAGGAAGTCACACTACACTAATTGTCACTGGCCGTAAAAGTTCCGAGGGTTACGAGGACTCACGCAAGTGGTTCGGACTACAGATTTCCTGAAAAGATCACACTTGAAGGATCTAATCTCAAGTACCTCTAAAGTCAGCGAAGGCCCGCTTGCATAGCTGGGGACACCACTCAAATGGTATAAGCAGGCCTTCACGCAAAAATCAATCAGATGCGCCATATCAGACGTCATGGCTAACGCCTGAATTCACAGAGGACGAACGCAGAAGAAGAATAAGACCTTTAGATTTTTTAAGAGAGAGAGAGAGAGAAAGAGAGAGAAAGAGAGAGAAAGAGAGAGAAAGAGAGAAAAGAGAGAGAGAGAAAAGAGAGAGAGTAAAACATATATCGCAAGGTTGAAAACAATGATAGGGAAATGTAATATACAGCAAATGATTTGTAATGAAATTCTCGGGGTATTTAGTACAATGAAAGCTTAACGATAAATATGGACTGCGAGATAATGGGAATGAACAAGCGGAACAAGAGAATACGCAGGCGGAAATGTATTATGTGTTACGGTAGGGTGGCAAAGACAATGGCATGTATTAATTGAGCACAGGCGTGGGATGAGTTTAGTTTTTCTGGGGATGATGGGAATCTGGTCGGGGTTCTAAACAAGTAGAGTGTGCCTACACAGCGGATGTGCACAGGGGGCGCAGAGCTGGCTCGCATACAATATGGTTTAATCTCTTTAAATTTCGTTCAAATTCCTTCTTAAAACTTTGCTTACACACATACTTTCTTACATTGCTGCTATCTTTCTTATATGTTAGGTGCTTAAACGGTACTTTGTCATTAGCCGGCCACAACTGACAGGAAGACCTATTTTTAGAAATTGTCGGAAAGTGTCATCTATTTTTAGATATGTTGTAAATAGTCGTGGACAGTCCACTTTGGGACCCAGGTAGGTCAAGCATTAGTATGTGGATACATATACAGTGATAACAACACACATACAGCGAGGAAAGGAGGAACAATTATATTATAGGAAAAAAAACCCACAGAAATTGCCTAACCCTAACCCTGCCACAAAATATATGTAGTATGTCAATATAGTATGTCGATACATATACAGTGATAACAACACAAATACAGCGAGGAAAGGAGGAACAATTATATTATAGGAAAAAAACACAGAAATTGCCTAACCCTAAACCTGCCACAAAATATAAAATCTTGCGATTGTTTGTTACTACTTAATTTTTTTTAAAGCCGAAAACGAAAGGTTTTTCAACATGAAACCCCTAAAAACGCAAATGGAATAAACCGCGCAGACTGTTCGACCTTAGGAAATCACTGGACAATCCCCGACACGCCTACGGGATACCCGGGGTTTACCCGGAACTCGTTGTTCAGGTCTTTTTGCGGCCGGCTAATGACAAAGTACCAAAACGATTTAAAGACACTCTTAAAAGTGTCTCTGAAATGCTTCGATATAGACACCATGTGCTGGGAATCCTGGCGCAAGATCGCCAAATGTGGCGCTGTAACAACACCGGAGGAACTCGCATACCTGAGAATCGTTGTGCCGTTGAGGCACAGAGAAAACGAGTTGCGCGAAAAGACAGAACACACAACACCCACATGTCTAACCCTGATCATGTATGCCCCACTTGTGGTAGGTTATTGTGATGTAGGATTGAACTCTACAGTCACCTTCGCACACACCCGAGGTGTAGCAGTACGCGTCTGAGGCTGTTGTCATCATCACTTGCGATGGACGGTTATTATTATGTTAGGTATCTATTCTGTCATATCAACACAAGAGATCATGTTAGGTATCTATTCTGTCATATCAACACAAGAGATCATGTTAGGTATCTATTCTGTCATATCAACACAAGAGATTATGTTAGGTATCTATTCTGTCATATCAACATAAGAGATTATGTTAGGTATCTATTCTGTCATATCAACATAAGAGATTATGTTAGGTATCTATTCTGTCATATCAACATAAGAGATTATGTTAGGTATCTATTCTGTCATATCAACACAAGAGATCATGTTAGGTATCTATTCTGTCATATCAACACAAGAGATTATGTTAGGTATCTATTCTGTCATATCAACATAAGAGATTATGTTAGGTATCTATTCTGTCATATCAACATAAGAGATTATGTTAGGTATCTATTCTGTCATATCAACACAAGAGATTATGTTAGGTATCTATTCTGTCATATCAACATAAGAGATCATGTTAGGTATCTATTCTGTCATATCAACACAAGAGATTATGTTAGGTATCTATTCTGTCATATCAACATAAGAGATCATTAAAATATGTTCATACTATTGCTCACACTGGTGGACCCACCTGGACATTCATTCATAAGCTTATTGACAAGAGATTATTCAAGCATGTTAATACAGTGATCAAAAAGAAGAATATGGAATCAACAAGACACCATATTTGTGGTGGGGCCGGCCTGCTGGTTTTACCCAATATTGCTCGGTCCTTTCCGCAGAAATGCGCTCACTTTGCTAGTAGAAAATACTGTATTAATCCCCCTATGTTTGAAGTAAATCGAGGTTACTTAAAGTATTTTGTATTTTTGTTAGTTTTATGATTTAATTATTCATTTTGTTTGCTTATGTGATACCATATATACATGTCTTTGTTTGTTTATGTGATACCATACATACATGTCTTTGTTTGCTTATGTGATACCATATATACATGTCTTTGTTTGCTTATGTGATACCATATATACATGTCTTTGTTTGCTTATGTGATACCATATATACGTGTCTTTGTTTGCTTATGTGATACCATATATACGTGTCTTTATTTGCTTATGTGATACCATATATACATGTCTTTGTTTGCTTATGTGATACCATACATACATGTCTTTGTTTGCTTATGTGATACCATATATACATGTCTTTGTTTGCTTATGTGATACCATATATACGTGTCTTTGTTTGCTTATGTGATACCATACATACATGTCTTTGTTTGTTTATGTGATACCATACATACGTGTCTTTGTTTGCTTATGTGATACCATATATACGTGTCTTTGTTTGCTTATGTGATACCATATATACATGTCTTTGTTTGCTTATGTGATACCATATATACGTGTCTTTGTTTGCTTATGTGATACCATATATACGTGTCTTTGTTTGCTTATGTGATACCATATATACGTGTCTTTGTTAGCTTATGTGATACCATATATACGTGTCTTTGTTTGCTTATGTGATACCATATATACATGTCTTTGTTTGCTTATGTGATACCATATATACATGTCTTTGTTTGCTTATGTGATTCCATATATACATGTCTTTGTTTGCTTATGTGATACCATATATACATGTCTTTGTTTGCTTATGTGATACCATATATACATGTCTTTGTCCTAAAACGTCAATTTATTAAGTTTCAGCGCAGCCACCCTCGGTTTTCTCAGATCTGATCTCATCCGCACTGACCACATGAGATTTGTAGATTTCCGCACATTGCTTAAAGTATTTGGAATAATTTAACAGTTTTCAAGCTATGACTGATGTAAATCTAATTATTTAACTTTGGTTCTGAGTGTCTGGTCGAATGGATTAGAGAGTGGGATCCCATTCGGGAGACCCGGGTTCAATCCATAGAAAGCCAATGAGCTTTTTTTCTGTCGATCGAATAGAGAACAAATCTTAATCTGAACAGTTTTGTGGCCTTCACTAGCCATTACAATTCTCAGGTCCTACACTGTCCCAGAAAGGCAGTAATAAAACAACAACAAAATATGTCGTTACTGTCTGTAATACTGGGGGACTTAGAACAGGACTGACAAGAGCCTGAGGAATTTAATGACTGATTGGCTAGTACAGTCGCCGCGAAATTATTCAGGTTAGAATTGTTCTTTTATACCCAGACAGAAAAAATCCTTGCTAAACTGTGGATTGAACTTGATCTGCCGCATGAGACTCGCGCTCTAATCTATTCGGCCAGACGCAATAACGACTGTTTTTTAAGCTATAGTTAACGTAAATCGAATATCTCAGCTTCATTTTGTAAGATATATTTGACGTAGATCGAATGGTAATGCTTGTTTTCTGTTAGATTTTACTGCGTAAATCGACTGCTCTAGTATTGTTTTTATGCTACGGATGACGTAAATCGAGTAATTTAACATTTCGACGTACAACTAATTGTTTTTTAAGCTATAATTGACGAACGGCTACTAGTTTATGTACATTAACCAACAATAATTAATCGACATCATAATACGATAGACATTAAATATGTACCTACCTTCTTATGTTCAAGGTATACTACCTACCTTCTTATGTTCAAGGTATACTACCTACCTTCTTATGTTCAAGGTATACTACCTACCTTCTTATGTTCAGCGGTTACTACCTACCTTCTTCCATATGCGGCATTATCAAAACAGGCATTATTGAAATAAAAACAATTCAGACATACCAGCATTGCTCACTTCAATTGTGTGATTTATTTTATGATTGTAAAACACATCCGTAGTTAGTTATACAATATATGATATGAGTTCAACAAATATATCATAATATACAATTTAATTTCATATTAGTAAACGAAACGAATTGTTACAATGATCTTTTATTCTGAAGAAAACGAAATACAAGTTTGCATGGAGTCATAAAACAGGCGGTAATTACCACAGACACAAATCGTAAAGTTAGACAGAAGCAACAAACCAACATCTTTAGGTTTCGTCCAGGACAACCCATTTGCATAAATTGAAAGCCGTCCAAACTGATCAACGCACATGCCCCAAGAGGGCCACCAGACCCCTGAAAATATTTTGGGAACATTAAACGTCTCAGTGGTTTAGAGAGAACAGGAATGGAGGGGGTGATTTCTGGAAGATAAGACTGGGGATGACAAAGATGATGGTAGCAACATGACATTAAAAAAAACATGCACAGGTCTTGGTTGAGGATGGAGAACTTGCTAGAGACAGAGTGTGTCTCTGAGACTGCAATGACAACGATGTTCTGTTCGAGGTCATGCCACATGCCAATATATATGAATAACTGGGAACAGTTAACATCTTTACTATAGGATTGATATTACATAACACGTACTTTTAAAGCATTTTTTAAATTACATGAATGGGGGCCCATACATTAATTCAAGAGGGGTGGCAAGTGTCCCACCCTGAAAATGGAATTTTGATAAAACAGTGTTACGCAAATTTGGTCTTCTTCATTACCACGCAGTAAACTACCAATTAACATTTTTTTTTCATTCTGCCCCATCCTGGAAAAATGTCTGTGGACGCCCATGATTATGTAGCCTAACTTTTTTTAAAACTGGAGCGACTATCTACCTAGACAATCATTATTAGTCACGATAATCTTCTTCTTCTTCTTTGTCGTCCACTGCTACCGGGTGTTGCCTGTCGTCACACTGCTACCGGGTTGTTGCCCAGTGTCGTCACACTGCTACCGGGTTGTTGCCCAGTGTCGTCACACTGCTACCGGGTTGTTTCCAGTGTCGTCACTGCTACCGGGTTGTTGCCCAGTGTCGTGGTTTTCTGTTTTGTCTTGCTCTGTTCTGGTGGCGTGGGTGATTGTTATTTTTGCTCTTTCACAGGATTCTGCTATGCCATCTAATCATCTTTTTCGTGGTCTTTCTCTTGCCTTCTTTCCCGATGTCCTGTTGTAGAAGACTCTGTATACTGTGGAGTTTTGATGCATTCTTATTAAGTGACCAAACCACTTCATTCTTTGTTTCTAAATGTAATTCAAGCAAGGTTCTGTGCCAACTTTCTTTCTTATGCTGATGTTGGTGACTCTGTCTTTTCTAGTGTTGTTGGTAACTTTTTGTAGGCAACGAATTTCACGTGTAGTTTTATTTTGTGACTGCTTCTTTGCTCATTGTCCATGTTTGGCTCTGGTAACACAAAGTAGGTATAAAAATGCTGTTGATCATCTGTTGCTTAGCTGCCTGTGAAATTTTTGGGTGCCTTAACAATGGGGCTAGTTGGTAGGTTACTGCATTTGCTTTTTGCACTCTAGCCTCTATCTCTCTATCTAGTCACGATAATCATAGATTATAAACGTTGATTATCATAAATGATAGAAGGTAATATCCATTATTTATAATCTTCCAATCTAATAAATGATAGAAGTTAGTATCCATTTTTTATAATCCTCCAATCTCATAAATGATAGGAGATAGTATAAACTTGTCATTTATATTTCATCTACATACGGGGCACTACAGACACAAAAGAAACTCACAAAGATTAGGATTAAGCCAAACAGCTCTCTGCCAGTGTCAACAGGCGGAGCACACACCGAAACATATCATGCAAGACTGTTCTCTCCTGGATCTGAGAAACAATATGTCGCCACACCCAGTCGATTTGAGAACTAAGCTTTAGAAACCTGAGCTGACTGCCCAATCTACAGTGGATTAGACCATGACCAGATTTGTGTCTACAGGGGATTAGGCCATGACCAGATTTGTGGTCACAGTGGATTAGACGCATGACCAGAGATCGTCAAAGAATCCAATCTTACATATAACAGAAGGTAATATAAAATATCTATAAACATACTCAATAACAAATCACGTAAAACAGAAATAATTGATCGAGTACTACCTTTCAGTTTGTTCACTAGAAGATCAGATGCATTACCAGGTAAACAGTATGACATTCACTAATATAATTTACTTGATGTAAAGTTAACACATAATCTGCTTCATTCAGCACTAGTACTGCTCCAGACCATGTAAAGTGGTCCTGGTTCTTCTGGTACTTCTCTAAGGAGACTTCCCGTAACGCCCGGACTCAGACACCAAGAAGGAAGGCGTGCTTAGTGTTGGTCTGGGCGTGAGGTTTGTCAGCAACTGGTGTGATTAGGTTTCCGAGAGTGTGGTTAAAGCTTCCTTTGAGCACGGTGTCCTGAATCAGAGGCGAAAACTGAGGAAGAGAAAGATGTCATTTTTGTGTGATTATTTTGAGTAACAAAAAACGTTAACTAATGTGTATACAATAAAGTCATACAACAGTTAACCCTTTCGTTCATCTGAGATGACATAATGGCACAGAGTATGTTTTAAGATGACGCAAAGTCATTATGCTGGCTAACTTAGTATACATTGCAAAGTACATGTGTCCAGAGGTAAAGTAAATTCCAGAGTAAAAGTGTTAAACGATCACAAGAAACAAAGAAGTTAATACAACATTTAAACAAAGATCACTTGAACTCTATGGAAAATTGTGGAAAACAGTAGACAAAAATAAAATAATTTAAAAATGCGAGATATATCTTGACGTTCTTTGTGATTGTTATGAAACCTACACCAATAGTGTGTTTATATAAATTGGCGAAACACGTAATTACACAGTACTGTAGTTTCTTATGCCCGTTGGAATCTCTGTGGAAGTCTAAATGTAGTGTGTTGTGAAATTCATTACTACTGTTGTATCGTTTGCTTGATAAAGGCCTTTTGGTGGAAAAGTTGCTGTGTATTGTCATTGTTTTTGTATTTTGTAAAACTACAGTACTTTGTTATTAAGTGTTTCGCCAGTTTATATAGTTCTACTGCAGTCTCCCACTATATATATATATAAATAAGAACAAAGCAAGAATAGGGCTCAGACAACACAAAAAGATACACAAGTTTAATAGACAAGAAACACAGAACACACATTTACAAGATGAGCTAGGCGTGTTTAGATGTCACCTCAAGACTAGTTTATTAATGGGTAAAAGCTGCTAACCTCATACGTGGACAACATAACAAGAAAGGCCTTCTTCTGGATTCCGTAGGGAATGTGAAAGAGTGGGTAGACTAGACATACATGAAGAAGACATTTGGATGCAAAATTTAACAACAAACGATAAAAGCTGGAAGGAACAGAAAAAGATAGCTAAAGATGAAAAGACTTGGCATGAGTTGGTGAGGGTCTATGCTCCAACCGGGGTTACGTATATATAACAAGCAGACACATAAGAGATAGACAAACAGGCATATAATAGATAAATAGGTAGATATAGTATATATATATATATATTGTGTATGTGTGTGTGTATTTATATATAAATTGACAAATAAGTAAATAGATAGATAGATAACACAAAGTAACAATTCAGACGAACTAACGAGAAACATAACGTCACCCTTGACCGGAACTAAGGAGCAACATAACGTAACAAGTGACCCAACCTAAAGAGCAACACAACATAACAAGTAACCCAAACAAAGAGGCAGCACAACGTAACAAGTGACTCGACCTAAGAGCAACGGAACAACGTAACCCAATGACACGAACTAAGTACGCAAGCAACGTAACGTAACAAGTGACCTGAACGAAGTAGCAGCGCAACGTAACAAGTAACTCGACCTAATGAGCAACGCAATGTAACAGTGACTGACCAAAGAGCAACAGAACGTAACAAGTGACTAACACAGCAACACAAAACAGTAACAAGTAACTCTCCGACCTAAGAGCAACAGAACATAACAATCGTGAAGCTCAACCTAAGCTGAGCAACACAACATAACAAATGACCCGACCTAAGAAGCAACACAACATAACAAATGACTTGAAATAACAAATGAGTTAATGTAACAAATGACACATTGTAACAAATAACGTAACGTAACAAGCAACCTCTAAACGTATCTTGCAGCTAACTTCACTTGGAAATAAAGCAAACTGATTAGATTAAACACGTCTCTGCAACTGAGACTAACTTCAACGTATCTCCCACATGTTCTTTCTTCTGTAACGTTGGAAGATTCCAACAAACAATCATGTGTCTACCTTATCCTGTTTAATTAACAAGTATAGTATTGTATTTTTTCTTGGCAACTGCAAACATTTCATCTAATTTGGTGTCTCAGTGAAACGTAACATTTGTTTATTTAGTTGATGGTTTTCTCTTTAGTTTCAATATTTCTTCTTATCCGTCATTTTTACGGCTCTTTGGTATCTTCTTGTTTTTGTTAATTAAGGAAGGAGGTAGTATTAGACAGGTATGTGTAGCTCTCAGGTAACAAATGTTAGATAGGTATGTGTAGCTCTCAGGAAACAAATGTTAGGTATGTGTAGCTCTACTTTAGAAACCAGGAAAATGTTAGATAGGTATGTGTAGCTCTCAGAAACAAATGTTAGATAGGTATGTGTAGCTCAGGTAAAAATGTTAGATAGGTATGTGTAGCTCTCAGGAAACAAATGTTAGAAAGGTATGCGTAGCTCTCAGGAAAAAATGTTAGATAGGTATGTGTAGCTCTCCTTAGTGGTCAACAAATGTTAGAAAGGTATGGTAGCTCTCAGGTAAAAATGTTAGAAGGTATGTAGCTCTCATGAACAAATGTTAGATAGGTATGTAGCTCTAGAAAAAAATGTTAGATAGGTATGTGTAGCCTCAGGTAAAAATGTTAGAATCTAGTAGTAAAGTGATGTAGCTCTCAGGGAACAAATGTTAGAAGGTATGTGCTAGTAGCTTCCTCAGGTAAAAATGTTAGATAGGATATGTTGGGTGTAGCTCTCTTAGAAAGCAATTATTAGACAGGTATGTTATAAGAAAGAGAAGATGGAGATATGTTGGGCACACCTTGAGGAGAAATGATCAACGAATATCAAAGCAGGCATTGAAGTGGAATGCAACGGGTTCAAGAAAGAGAGGACGAACTAAGGAGACCCTGAAACGAACTTTGCTGAGAGAGGCAAGAAATATCGGTCTCAGTTCCATGGAGGAGATTAAGCGAGTTGCCCAGGATAGATCGGTATGGAGAAATTACTTGCAAGCCCTATGTAACGTATAACGGTACGAGATAAATTATTATTATTATATGTGTAACTCTCAGGAAATAAACACTCAGGAATAAATAAGATATATAATATAGAAAGAGCACATTGTTTATACTCTGAATTGAAACTGCATGCCCCACTCATTAGAAGTTAAAATCACGTGGTGATCAATCTCTACAAACAAGTAGGCTCAGATTTGTTATTTATTTGAAGAAATGATACTCTGTCGCCAAGTACAAATTTAAAAAGTGGGGTTATGGACGAAAGAGGGGGAAGTACTAAGGTTATACAAGAAAACAAGATTGCAAAAGCAAGAAAATGTGTTCATGGGAGCGCTATGAAAAATAAAATGAATACACTCTTACTCCGTACTCCTTACTCTTACTCCGTATCCTTACTTTACTCCGTCATAACGACGGAGATGAGGTGTCTTAGAATAGCTGCAGGTGTGAAAATAAGAGACACAATTAGAACTACAGAAATCAGAAGAAGACTGGATGTGAAGCCAGTCATACAATTCATAAAAGAACAACAGATTAAATGGTTTCGACACTTGGCAAGAATGCCATGGTATCACCTACCACAGAAAGCCACACAGAAAAAGTATATCGAGTACAGAGAAAGAGGTAGACTATGCAAAAGATAAAGCGACGGCATCAAGAACAGCATTAAGAAAATAAATAACAGCTTACAAAGTACCTTAAAACAAGCACACACAAGATCACTACATCCCCCTCTGCCCAACACTTCTATAAAGAAGTAAATGGTGGAAGAGAAGAAATTCTTAGTTCAGAAGCGTGCTCATATTTACTCTAGAAATTGCGATTACTGACGACAGTTGAAGTCTGCGGTGTAGATAGGGGCTTAGTAATGTATAATACGGAGTAATTGGTCCGATGGCGCAGCATGGACAATGCTGGTACATTTATGCAGACTGCTGTTAAAAATGGCAACATATTTGATTTCTTTTCTTCTTTGTCCTTCATTTATGAATTATATCTCACAATGTAACAGAAACAATGCACACTTTTCTTTATACTATTTGCATAATAATGGTTTCAAGACGAAAGACTAACTTCATTGTATCGGATTTCTCCATATGGACCGTCCCACTACCTGAAATGACCATCAACTACCGAGAGTATTGCACAAAGCATGAACTCCGTAGCTACGGCAAGAATCCTAGAAATTCCCAGAACAAAATGCCTATATGAACTTCTTCTTTCTGCGTTCGCCAGCTACGAATTAGGCGTGGTCAGGTCGACAGGTATTGTATTTCTGACTAATTTATGTTTGACGGCTTGCTTTCCTTACTATCAGTGCCCCCTCCTCCCGCGCGATACAGGCGTGTCTTTACCGACTTCAGCAGTCCCACATGGGAACTGATCGACGTTGACCGGTTTTGAGCCTACAACCTTCAGAAATCAAAGCGAAACGCTTTAACCACTTCGCCACATACTCTAACTGTTATACTTGCCACAATTCAAAACTGCTGTTTAGCTATTCTGGTATTCATCTATTTCCCGTCGGTGCTAACATATTTATCTGTCCAGAGGTAAGCTAAGGGTGTACTAGGAAAACGATATCTGATGAACGCTACCTGACAGCACGTGCCACGGAGTGAGACATCAGGTCGAATAACATAAAGATTATGAAATAGCTGCACAAGTGCCGCTGTCGGTGGGAGATTGGTCAGACAACACATGATTCAAATCCGATAAGACACTGAAACAAGGTACACAAACGAAATGTGGGTGTGATTACTTCAGAATGAAACAAGGTACACAAACGAAATGTGGGTGTGATTACTTCAGAATGAAACAGAAAACTAGAGGGAGAAAAAAGACAAATTCAACTTGTGACATGAGGAAATAACAAGTCAGAGCTGAACAACTACATCTATTAGCTACCAACTACCACTGCTGCTATTATTACTACTACTTATACTGCTACTGCTACTACTACTACTACTACTTATACTGCTACTGCTACTACTACTACTACTACTGCTACAACTACTACTTACTCTACAACTACTACTACTACTACTGCTGCTTCTACTACTACTACTTCTACTACTTCTACAACATCCACTACTACTATTACTACTACTACTGCAACAACAACAACAACAACTACTACTACTACTACTACTACTGCTACTGCTACTACTACTACTAGCTACTACACTCACTACTACTACATACTACTACTACTGCTACTACTACACTACTCACTACTACTACTCACTACTGCTGCTACCACTACTCTGCTCACTACTCTACTACTACTACTGCTACTGCCTACTCTATCTACTCTACTCCTCTACTACTACTGCGCTACTACTACTACTACTACTACCTACTACTGCTACAACTACTACTCTACTCTACTACTCTACTAAAAAAATCTGCATATCCATTACAGGACACTACGCCATCACACTACTGAAAAGAAGTGGATCGATTTCAGGAGCACCACTGAAGTTCAAACAGTGTTCGACTTTTTTAGAACGATGTTCAGAGGTCTATTTTTAAGCTTTTTTGTAAAATTCCAAGGAAACTAATTTACTTCCAAACTTGCCCACCACGAAGTATGAACCAGGTACAACCTGCTGCCTTGCAGGTTTGGCTGGGAACAGCAAAAGGCTAATGGAGAGCGAACCCAGTAAACGCTGGTTGAAACCAAATACACCACCGAAGGATAAGCAACAGAGCTCCAATTGGTACTGAAGGTTGTGAACGTACACCCGTTCTTGGTATTAAAGCTGTTTATATATCACATTTGTATGATAAAAACGGCATAAGAACGATCGCGAGAAACAGAGAGAACCAGGTACGCTGCTTAGGTAGTGATTAAGCTTACTACCGCTTAAGCTACAGACGCTCATACTACTACTACTACTACTACTACTACTACTACTATTACTAATACTACTAATAATATGTTTAACTCTTGTTTTGACATTGACGCACTCTGCCAAATGACTATTGCAAAAAATGAAATACCACATATAATGCTTTAGTTACACTCACTATTTTTAATGGTATTTCATAATAACACAGCAAGGCCGTGCCGTGTTATAATACAGAGAGGCGGTTGCATCAGGCGGCACGGTAAAGGGGGCGGCAGAAGCAGCAAAATCAAAATTACAATTGGTTATTTTAAGGAAAAAACATTTAAGGGGCGGCATTTCGAGGACTTGCATCATACTGAGAAAATATACCGCACGATCCTGTGACAAAGAATCTTCCATTTAATCATATATAAAACAATAATACACCGTGGGAGAGAACATAGAAAACTGCAAAGAAGTTCAAGCAGATCAAAACAACATTGTACTAGAGTATGCTAGACTGGGTTGCTTGCTACCTATCATCTCGTCAGATGTGTTTATAGTATTCATCTCAACATCCGCCCACCAAGACTACATCAGCAGTTATACATGCTACAGCTGCTGCTAATGGTACTGAGAGATTAGCAGAACCTGTGTAAGACATACTTCTAGTTTTCTCTCGCATCTGAGCACTTCCCAGCGTATGAACTGGTGCATCACAAGGGCGGTATCCATCCATCTCGGAGTCTCTATAGAGAAGTTGTTGACAAGTTTGCTTGTCGTTATGAAGGTTGTAGGTTCGAATCCAGAACGAGTCACATGTGCAATTTTTTCATGAGATACCTAGGATTGTTGCTGGGGCTACGGGGTTCGTGCTTTATGCAACACATTGGGCAGATGGCATGCTATTTCTATCGACAGATACGTAGCCATATGACAAACCCGATGCATATCTCTCCCTCCTCCTTTTTCGGTAAATGATTTTAAAATGTTCCTACTATTTTGCACCTGCATTGTGAATGATAGATGGAAATATGTGATTAACTGTTGCTAATTAGTTATAGTTTCAACATTTATAAAGAATTTATATTTTTATACATGTACCCCACAATGGAGTGATTTTGTTTCGAGCAACACAGTGAGCGATAGAACACAGCAACAACTCTTTTCAAAATATAAGGAAACGAAGGTGGAAATATTTAGATCATGTTCTTAGATGAGATGAAAAGAGACTAAATCAACAAGTCCTTATGTGGTCACCAGTTGGGAAAAGAAAACGTGGAAAACCTAAGACCACTCTTTGAAGAACCATCCAACAAGAAAGTAAACTATTGGGATGTAAAACCATACAAGATCTCCAACTGCTAGCAACGAACCGCATCACATGAAGATCTAAAACCTCTGCCCTATGTGCCGCCTTTGACACGAAAGGAACAAACTAACTAAGCCCACAATCTAAATCTGATCTAAATCTCCATTTCTGCGTAGTAAGCTACCAAATAACATTTTAAAACTTCAGTTTGTTCCCTCTCACGAAATAATTACGCCGACGCCCATGGAGAGAGAGAGAGAGAGAGAGAGAGAGATAGAGAGTGGATATAAAAAGGCAATAGAAAGCGAGTGACGAGTAATGCAATGAGACATAAGTAAAAATTGAAGTCAATATGTAAAGACTAGCAATTAAGCAACATTATAGTGAGCGTTTGTAGCTTAAGCGCTAGTGAGCTCGATTACAACCCAAGCGTACCTGGTTCAAAGCCCACGACGGCAAATTTGGAAGCAAATTAAGTTCCCTTGCATTTTTACGAACTGTAAAAATATACCTCACCGTTCAAAAAGAAATAGCAAACTACTGAACGTTTAAGTGGTGCTTAGAAAATCGACGACTCTTTTCCTGTTATTGTTGATGGCTACGTCCTGTAAAGGATATGCCACGATTTTCATTCATAGTACAGAGATAACAGATAATAATAATAATAATACAGCGTTTATATTTATCCACACATTCAAATATCTTGGGAGTATATTCACAGCAGATGGAAAGATGGACATAGAAATCGAGACTAGATGCCAGAAGGCAAATGCAGTGACATACCAACTGTCACCACTATTAAAACATTCAAGCATTAGCATGGCAGTCAAACGACAACTGATAAACTGCATATTTATTCCAACTCTCTGCTATCATGCCAAACATGGCCCCTGACTAAGACACAAGAAAAAAGATTACAACATGTGAAATGAGATGTCTACGAAAAGCTGTCAACGTTACAAGGCGAGATAGAGTGAGAAACGAGAATGTCAGAAGCATCGTTGGTACTATACCATGCATACAGTACATTGAGAAGCAAAGACTCAAGTGGTTTGGCCATCTAATGAGAATGGAACCACATTTACTACCATCACGTGCCTATAATAATCGACGCTCAGGGCGCAGAGCACGAGGCAGACCAAGAACACGATGGATAGATAACATCTGACAGTCCCTGTGAAAGCATGGACAGACAACGACAAGCGCAACACACCTGGCACAAGATAGAAAACTAACTCTCCCACGCCGCTTCACGACAAAAAGATAAGATAAAAAAGATTTATCCACACAGCAAAGACACAAAGGAGAAATAATAGTAAAGAAATCAGTGCAAATCAAATAGAATGAAAATGAGAAAAAAGGTACACCTTACAGGTGCTCACCTGCTAATACCATATTTCATTTTCAATAAATTAGAAACGATAAGTGCCACTCTGGTACAATCACAACCAACATCTCACCATCTTAGTAGATCTTATCGACACCATCCCTTCAATAAAGTACGTAGATTACTACAGTACTACTACAGTACTACTACAGTTAACAGCTGCTATAGGTACAGCTGCTATAGGTACAGCTGCTATAGGTACAGCTGCTATAGGTACAGCTGCTATAGGTGGCTATGATATTGGCAGCGCTTGGGTAAGCTTCACTCAAATCACGGCTGGATGACCCTAGATTTCTGTGAATGTTAAATCTGGCCTGGATCGTCTTCTCTTAGACCTGTCAGTTATCAGATAAATTTAGGATTATCACCAGCACGTATTGAAGATCTTTGAAGTTTAGCAAATCATTCCTGAAAGCAAAGATGTTTGTCCCGGTAGCATCCTTTGATGATATGGGAAATACTTGAAGTTCAAACTTCTTCACCTTCCAGAAAATTGCTTATTTGATGGTGTATCTTCTTTGCACTGGGTAGTGTTTTATTGCAGTTATACTAGTTTCTTTTGTTTATTCTGTAAGAAAGTTATTGTTTCGCATGAATTAAAACAGAAACGCAATATTATTTAATCTCTGATTTATTTGTCTAGTCAGCTGAAATGGATACCCGCACTTCAAAAGTTAACGGAACATTGGATACAATCGCCGGATTTACTCAATACTTGGATAGTAATATTATTTCAAAGTTGAGTGGGAACAAATCGAGCGCTAATAGTTTAAGAATACAAGTGGAGAGTTTTAACAAAAAATTGGTGGCGTCTGTGGCCGAGGGGATAGTGACTAGGTCTATTAACCCCGACGCTCTGAGTTCGAATCACGCTGTGTACAGTTTGGTTGCTAATTGTTTCGCGTGGATTTGGACAAAAGGACGATGGCACCACCCGTTCAGAAAGCAATGGCAAAGTACTGAACGTAATAATGCCTAGAAAAATCACAACAAGCGTTAAAAAGCTGGGGTTGAGTCGCAAAGTTGTGTAAAGGATATGCAATTAACTTAACTTTTAACAAAAAATTACAAAGAAAGCTTCTAATGAGCCATGTGTACGTGGGCGTTTCTTTTGTTTTGTTTGCTGACTATAAGTTTAGTTTATTTTAGTTTAGTTGTACGAACATCATCACTGCACGCACATCAAACCAATTAGTCCATAAGTGTTCCCGGATCTCCACCTGTGTGTCATCAGCGTGACTCTAGCGACACCGGTTCTTTGTTGGTTTATTATTCGTATTTGGCTAACAGTATAGTGCTCTTGTCCACATTTCACTTGTGTTCCCTGCTACACCACATTTGACTTGCGTTCCCTGCTACACCACATTTGACTTGTGTTCCCTGCTACACCACATTTGACTTGGTTCGCTGACTATGGAAATACCGGAGTTCGAAGCCGATGTGGCTTACAAAAATAATATCACACGGTATTACACGGTAAGCGTTGAGAATACATGAGACCCTGATTCTCTACTGAGGGATTAAAATTACAAGTACCACTAGAGTCGGAGCAAGGATAGCCTAAATTGCGACATTGGTAATAAGTAAAGCAAGAGTTAACACTTAAATCAATCAGTGGCGCCATATTAGTCGCAATGACTATATATAAATTCAAATAACTGACTATGAATTTAACAGGAATATTTATCTCAATGTTGGCATTCATAAAATAGAAGAGTATCTGACCAGAAGATATAGCAATGAATACACATGTTAAACACACTAATAAAATAGCAGTGTATCTGACCAGAAGATATAGCAATGAATACACATGTTAAACACACACATAAAAAGCAGTGTATCTGACCAGAGGATATAGCAATGAATACACATGTTAAACACACACATAAAATAGAAGAGTATCTGACCAGAAGATATATCAATGAATACACATGTCAAACACACACATAAAATAGCAGAGTATCTGACCAGAAGATATAGCAATGAATATACATGTCAAACACGCACATAAAATAATATTGTAATACTTTCTTTCCTTGTGTTTTCTAATTCTGTTTTTCCTTACATGTTATAATACAAATGTGCCAGGAACGTGTTCTTATATAGGTTTTGTACAACGTGACTTTCACTGCCTCTGTTATTTCTATGGTCGGCATATTACGAAGACGAACGTTTGCTTTGAATCCATTGTATCGGAGTAGCATTGTCCTTTGAAACTCAATGTAGGTTGGTAATCTAATTATGTAGCCGAACCATTTAATTTGTTGTTTCTTGATGAAGTTCAGTACTGATGTCGCGCGAGTGGTTACCGGAGTCCAATTTGGGGTGTAAAGAATAGAACCACTGTTACCTTCCACGCATGTCGTAAGAGGCGATTAAGGAGGTTAACTGAAATTGGTTGCACGTGTCCTAAGCGTTTAGAAGTCTATGCATTTAGGGGCCTACCAAACCAATGTGCAACGTATACACGTTCTTGGCAAAGATCAAAAATATCACAAAGAGTGATTAAAATTCGTCGTAAAGAACGAACGCAAAGAAGAGAGAAGAAGTACTGATGTTGTATCCACTATTTTCTGATGTTTTCATTTCCCAGCATTCAGCGTAGATACTTTATCTCTGTCGAGATTAGTTTTCTTCTATCATTTGATGTCAGCGTGCAGACATTCTAATACATTGTGTAGAAAATCAAATTGAAAACAATAGCAAGAGCATATATAATAGAAATATTCAGGAAAACGGGGCTGCCTAGATAAGATAGATTCATTGAGAACAGACAACGTTACATGATAAGTCAGTTCTCATTCTGTGAGTGAGTTGCATATGGAAACGATAACACATTTTTAACTGGCTGCTTCATGTTCTAAGTAATACTGTAGTAGATAATATATATATATATATAGATGTGGCTAAGTGGTTAAACTCTTTGTCTTGTGAGTCGAAGGTCGTGGGTTCGAGTCCGGACCGCGCCATTCTGTTCACGAGTGCAGTTTTTTCCAAAGACCCTAGGATTGTTGCTGGAGCTACGGAGTTCGTGCTTTGTGCAATGCTCTCGGCAGGTGGCATGCCAGTTCTGGGGAGAGGGACCGAGCCGTATGGGGTAAAACCCGGTGCAATGAAGTCAATCATTCGGCTTTTAAACCCTTTATATATATATATGTAAAGAGACTAGAGACTTGATGAGGAAAGGAGCCCGTCTGACCAGCGTGTTCGTAGCGCGTTGGACTACGGGTGACAAGTCCTCTGTAAGTGCGGGTTCAACTCCGCGGACTGGCAGAAAAGCTATAGGTTCCCCGATTTACGGTGTTCGTGGCACCGAGCCGAAGGGTTACGATGTCCATGACACTGAACCGAAGAGCTTTCAGCTCAAGTGCTTCTGGATCGGAAAAAAATAGATGAGGAAAGGAATACATGTAGGTTTATAGAGAGACAATAAGACAGATGAAGGAAGGAATACACAGACGTATATAGAGACAAGAAGGTGGTAAATAAATGAATAAATATACATGCCTAGAGACTGGATAAAGATAAGGTATATATATATATATGCGTTACATGAAGACTAGAGAAGGAATGACAAAATGGACGCAAGTACATAGAGACTATAAAAGGGATGACAAAATGCACGCAAGTACATAGACTATAAAAGGGATGACAAAATGCACGCAAGTACATAGAGACTATAAAAGGGATGACAAAATGCACGCAAGTACATAGAGACTAGAAAAGGAATGAGAAAATGCACGCAAGTACATAGAGACTAGAAAAGGAATGAGAAAATGCACGCAAGTACATAGAGACTATAAAAGGAATGACAAAATGCACGCAAGTACATAGAGACTAGAAAAGGAATGAAGAAAGAAAACGATAAAATGTGAACATTTCGTTAAGGAAATGAATTATGTTGAAGAGACATGAAGAGACAGATGTACCAGAGATATATGTGTGTAACATCCGGGGCACGTGTGAGGATTCGTCCAGACGTTTAGAACAGGCAAGGCAAAGACAGGAATGGCCAATGTCTGGAATCCATGATGAGTCTACGACGGCTGCAGTTTTATGAACGAGGTATGAAAGAAACCAGGACGGCGTAAATGAGAAATAAAACGGCACAGAATTCGTGAAAAGTTCAAACGTAGAGTGCCTATGTGTTGACAAGTTTATGGCGAAGTGAGTCATCGTTCCTGAAGTTAAAGGGAGACAAATGACGCCGTTTACGATCTCTTCTCTTTCTTGGTGCACGTCCAATATCCTACTTGAATATAACAGTCATTCATTTTCTGTCTCTCAGTCTCTTTCACTATCTGCAACATATTTCTTTCATGTGACTTAGCTACTCTATTCTGACTATATATGTGTACCACTTCTATCATTACTTTCAATTTGTTTTTCTTCAAATGTCAGCCATTGAGTGTGATTTGCACACAAGCTTGTGGTGTTCAGTCCCCGGTAAATTGATTTTCCAATCAAATGAGTACCCAAACATAACACAAAGAGCAGCTGACACACAAACACACTGAGTGAATGAGATGAGAGAATGTGGGGATTTGTAACACCCTAAAACCGAGAATACCAAAGAAAACATCACCAAGCAATAAGAATGAAAGAAAATCATTTTACACTTCCATAATGTATTTTCATAAAATGTTATAACTCATTCCATGACAAACCTGCACACATATAAACATGTGTATATATATATATATATATATATATAAATGTCATATGCCTTTAAGATCAATTAAAAAAAAAAAAAAAAGTACCCAAACTTTCTGAGTAAGAGAACATTCACAAAAATCATCGGGGCTACTGTATACATTCTTCGCCGCTGACACGTTTAGCAAGTTTAAAAAAAAAGACCATCCAACTATGCTAGCGAGCTAGCTGTGCACATACCTTGATTTGATTTATTTCCATTGTTTTCAAGACCATGTCATTGCATGCTAGATACTGTTAAAATATGTCATTTCCTTGACATTGTCTTACGTGCACTGTTTTATTTCAATTTTTCATTCGCTACTGTTTATGTTTTCTGTCCAACAATCTGTTTCTTATCTAACATATCTAGTTTAGTTTAAATCATTGAGCACTTGTTAACCGATGTACCTATAGTTCTTACCTACTTTAACTAACTAACTAGCTAACCTAACTATCTACCTACTTAATGTATATATATATATATATGTACAGAAAGATCCTACGAATATCATGGACAGAAAAAGAAAGAACACTGATGTCCTGAAAATCCTGAATGTTAAAGATAATTGGCTGATAAACAATATACTATACAGAAAACATAGATACTTTGGTCATATCAAGCGTCACGATAGCCTGGAGAGAACACTTTTAGAGGGCAAGGTCCCAGGATACAGAGATCTATATATATATTTCTGTATGTTTACCCACCCATAATTCAACTTACCCACCCATCTAACTATATACCTATCTATCCACCCCTCTCTTCATCAATCCATTAATCTATCAAACACATATATCCACACAGCTATTTCTCTTCTCATCCATCTCTCCATCCATCAGTTTACATATTCATGTCTGTCTGTCCCCTGTTATCACTGAAACAGAATTATCTCTAATATCTACCCTTCTATAACACATTCCCAGATTACCGATATTCCATGACTTCCAAAGCGTAACACACTCCAAAATACCAACCTTTCCCAGCATCCCTTTCGTCTCGGATGCCATTACATGCATCGCATAACTACAGACCCTTCAGGATCTCAACACTGTTTGTTGCTCTTGCATGCCCGGTGCCACAGAACACAGCCACCCGAGCGTTCTTAAGCCAATCTTGGATAAACAAACTCTACCAAACATTGAGACAATGCCACAGTGTCAGGAAATCAGGCAAGTGCATGAACGCATATTTTTGTTTGTGTGGTCGCACTTCAGTTCGCGCGAGGCGCAGTGCATTATTATCAAGAAAAGTATTACGTTTTATCAATTGTATGATTTAGAATAGAGCATTGGCGGCTCGTCATTAAGGGCTAGTGGGGCCGGGCCCACCAAAAATAATGTGTAATGTGTATTTATTTTTATAAATTAAAATATAACCTAACCCAAAACCATGACTTTTCCGAAAATTTGTGTCTGGCCCCACCAAGAAAAAAGAGCACGAGCCGCTACTGGAATAGAGGTATAGATAATGATATCAAAATAAGAATATAAAAATTAAGAAAACTTTTAGTGTGTTTGTAAATATTTGGAAATCAAAAGAAATTAAGTCCATTACCAAGACAATGATCGGTTATCAGTGATCAGTTATCAGTATGAGAACTATAATTATAGCACTCCGGACATATCCATAGGTGCTCCGATCTCCATCAGCAACAGCAGCGTCCAGCGACCCAACACGCTAGTTCGGTGTTGATTAATCAATCTCTTTAATGATATTTAGCGCAAATGTTAAGTCAGTCGTTATGTAAGGATCGGAAACTTTGAGAATAACAATAAAAGATATGATTAAATATACATATCTTCATAATCTCAGGAGGCAATAGGTTTTGAGTTACGTAGTGTGTTTTGTGCTGAGTTCCATCGTTTGTTGTGCTTGTAGTCGTGTATTCTGGTATGACAATCATTGTTTTTGTTGTGAACAGGTGGCTTGTGCTGATGTAGAGGATGGTCTCGCTGCACTCTGCAGTCTATTTATATCGATATCGCCCGAGTGGTTACCGGGGCCCATATTTTGGGTGTACATAATAGAACCACTGTTACCTGTCACACATGTCGTAAGAGCGACTAAGGAGGTTTGGCTAAAATCGGATGCATGTGTCCTAAACGTGTAGAAGTCTATGCGTTTAGGGGCCTACCAAACCAATGTGCAACGTATGTACGTTCTTGGCAAAGATCACATATATCACAAAGAGTGATTAAAATTGGTCGTAAAGAACGAACGCAAAGAAGAAATAAGAGGATACCAATATGGCGTTTATATTCTGCTCTTATTGAGCCATTCTTCACTTCCGCTCTCCACGACTGCCCGTCTCTGGGCAACCTCTATCAATTATATGTGTCTATGCTGCACGAAGTTAGCTCACACTTGCAGGTCTCAATGAAGCGTAGTAATGGCTGCTAATTCTGTCTAGCACCGGTTGCGAGTTGACTAGATATAATGTCATTTGAAATTCTACCATGGCTAATGCGGAAAAAATATACATTGTTATAAATAGGTGCTTGCATAGTTTATACTATGAGAGAGGCAGGAAATATCGGTCTCAGTTCCATGGAGGAGATTGAGCGAGTTGCCCAGGATAGAGCGGTTAGGAGAAATTACTTGCAGGCCCTATGTAACGTATAACGGTACGAAAGGAATTATTATTATTATAGTTTATACTATTATATACTATTATATTAGTATACAAATAGTATATAATGATGAAATAGTATGGGAAGATTACTAAATGAAAACTCAGGAAAGAACCAAACAAGCATCGAAGAACGAGCATAAGAAAAGACGTTAATATTGAGGTGACAAGAAAATAGTAAAACAAGAAAGACAATGTTCTGGAACCACAAGAAAAAGAAACAGAGGATGACAAAAGACCATATTGATTAGATGTAGCTGGATATGGACTCAAGGATGATTGAGAACACAAGGAAAGACCAATAACAGATATTGCAGGATAGAAATGGATAATTGATGAGTACCTATGCTCCAGATGGAACTGAAAATGTTATCATTATTTAATATTTAAGTATATAACTATTGAGATACCTATTACTTCTTAGCTTATTTCATATCTATGTGTACATCTGAAGTCGGAGAGGGCCTGCCTACATGGGGAGAAACACTGGTAAAAAAAGGTAAGTAGACATTCACGCAAAAATCAGACAGAAGCGCCATACTAGGCGACATGACTACGCATCAATTCATAGCGGGCGAACGAAAGAAGAAGAAAATAGCTATGGTTTTGTCTCTCTCTCTCTCTCTCTCTCTCTCTCTATGACTTTTTAACCCGCATTGGGGTACCTCAACCAACTCATGCCAAGTCTTTCTATCTCTAGCTATCTGCAGCTCCCTCCAGCTCTTCTTTATATTGTTGATTTCTACCTCAACCAACTCATGCCAAGTCTTTCTATCTCTAGCTATCTGCAGCTCCCTCCAGCTCTTCTTTATATTGTTGATTTCTACCTCAACCAACTCATGCCAAGTCTTTCTATCTCTAGCTATCTGCAGCTCCCTCCAGCTCTTCTTAATATTGTTGATTTCTACCTCAACCAACTCATGCCAAGTCCTTCTATCTCTAGCTATCTGCAGCTCCCTCCAGCTCTTCTTTATATTGTTGATTTCTACCTCAACCAACTCATGCCAAGTCTTTCTATCTCTAGCTATCTGTAGCTCCCTCCAGCTCTTCTTTATATTGTTGATTTCTACCTCAACCAACTCATGCCAAGTCCTTCTATCTCTAGCTATCTGTAGCTCCCTCCAGCTCTTCTTTATATTGTTGATTTCTACCTCAACCAACTCATGCCAAGTCTTTCTATCTCTAGCTATCTGCAGCTCCCTCCAGCTCTTCTTTATATTGTTGATTTCTACCTCAACCAACTCATGCCAAGTCTTTCTATCTCTAGCTATCTGTAGCTCCCTCCAGCTCTTCTTTATATTGTTGATTTCTACCTCAACCAACTCATGCCAAGTCTTTCTATCTCTAGCTATCTGCAGCTCCCTCCAGCTCTTCTTCATATTGTTGATTTCTACCTCAACCAACTCATGCCAAGTCTTTCTATCTCTAGCTATCTGTAGCTCCCTCCAGCTCTTCTTCATATTGTTGATTTCTACCTCAACCAACTCATGCCAAGTCCTTCTATCTCTAGCTATCTGCAGCTCCCTCCAGCTCTTCTTCATATTGTTGATTTCTACCTCAACCAACTCATGCCAAGTCCTTCTATCTCTAGCTATCTGTAGCTCCCTCCAGCTCTTCTTCTTTATATTGTTGATTTCTACCTCAACCAACTCATGCCAAGTCCTTCTATCTCTAGCTATCTGCAGCTCCCTCCAGCTCTTCTTCATATTGTTGATTTCTACCTCAACCAACTCATGCCAAGTCTTTCTATCTCTAGCTATCTGCAGCTCCCTCCAGCTCTTCTTCTTTATATTGTTGATTTCTACCTCAACCAACTCATGCCAAGTCCTTCTATCTCTAGCTATCTGCAGCTCCCTCCAGCTCTTCTTCTTCATATTGTTGATTTCTACCTCAACCAACTCATGCCAAGTCCTTCTATCTCTAGCTATCTGCAGCTCCCTCCAGCTCTTCTTCTTCATATTGTTGATTTCTACCTCAACCAACTCATGCCAAGTCCTTCTATCTCTAGCTATCTGCAGCTCCTCCAGCTCTCTTCTTCTATATTCTTGATTTCTACCTCAACCAACTCATGCCAAGTCTTTCTATCTCTAGCTATCTGCAGCTCCCTCCAGCTCTTCTTCTTCATATTCTTGATTTCTACCTCAACCAACTCATGCCACGTCCTTCTATCTCTAGCTATCTGCAGCTCCTCCAGCCCCTTCTTCATATTCTTGATTTCTACCTCAACCAACTCATGCCAAGTCCTTCTATCTCTAGCTATCTGCAGCTCCCTCCAGCTCTTCTTCTTCATATTCTTGATTTCTGTTCCAAATTTCGTCTCCATGTATTTCTAGGCTCCTTTTTCACGGTCCTGTGGTTTCAGAAAAGAACCATTCTTGTTATATTACCCCTAGTTGTCTTAAATTATGTCCTATACAGCGTTAGCGTAATTTTTAACCTTTGGTTCACTGAATCTGTCTTGTCTCTCTCCATAAGTTCCTCATTTTGACCATATGATACCATCTCAGACCTCTATTCTGCGCAAAGTATTGAAGTAACTAATTATATTCCGTCGGGTATTTCCACGTTAATGTGAACGCTCTAATTGAGGAATTGTTACGTTAGATAACAGTTGTAAGGGGTAACAGAAATGGTTCACGGCACAGAGGAACGGTTGGATGTTTGCATTTCGGATGTGAGAAATGTGACATTTGTTTAACCTGCTGTTCTGTGATCAATTTAAAACAGACGCCGGTTCAATTGTAGCACTCACAGGTTGCATTTCTGGACAGATCTAGTCTTCAGATATGATTGATCTGACATGAGCACACTAAAGTTGGAATGTCTAGACTGATGCAATGTCTAGTTTAGTCTGGAACATATAACTCAATTACTTCAGTAAGGTTGTGTGACATTTTGAAGATGATATTATTGTGACTGAGACAAAGAGGTAAGTTTGTATACGCAGGTAGAGCAAGTCAGATTTAGAGATATGTGTATGATGTACATCTCTGTGGCGTGGAGGCAAGGTGCTGGCTTTTCACTCCAAACGTAGTCGGTTCGTTCCCCGAATTGAACGATCTGGATATTTTTTAACATTGTTAGTCAGATCGAGTTCCTAATCAAATCGGAGACCGACGATAAAACGTAGATCTTGTGTTCAAGTTGTCTTTTTCTTCACCCTTCGCCCCTAGGGAAGCATAGGTCCGCAACCAAGGCCTTCCAAGCCTGTCTATCCAAGGCCATCTTTTCCAGACCTCTCCACTCTCTCTCTAGTTTCTTGCATTCCGTCTTCAACTCCCGTCTCCAGGTGTTCCTGGGTCTTCCCTTACCTCTATTGCCCAGGGGGTTCCATCGGAGAGCCTGTCTTGTGATTCTGTTAAGGGTGGGGGTGGGGGGTGGGGTTCCTCAGTGTTGTGTCCTATCCAATGCCACCTTCAGCTCCTTATCTCTTGTTCCACCTGTCGTTATCCTCTTCTATATCAGTGTTCAAGTTGTGCATGTAAAAAAACAAAAAAACAATTGAAATTTGAGAATTAATAATAGTAGGCTGCAAAAGTCATAATCCGTGACAGAGCCTCGGTGACAGAGAGGAGAACGGGTGTATCCATCCAGATGGAGCTCATAGTCAGGGGAGGCTGGATGATGGCACAATTAAGAATAAGAAAATTGAAATGTGTCAGACATATAAAGGAACATGAAGTGTTGGAGGACGGGTAGTTGAGATGTAGAATGGGAGGAGAAATAGGAGACCACGGGGAGAATGGATTGTGAATCTAGCTGATGATGTTATGTTATGTTATGCGATCGACATCATGGCACATTGGGCATTCCCATTCGTGCTCTGTCCTCCGTTGCAGCAGCCATCCCAAAGTCCATTTGCTCACAGTACCCATGAGAAGTTGATTACTATATCTTCTCTCTCTACCACGAAGACGACACTGTCTGGCATGTCCAAACTTAACGCCTAATTCTCGAACTCGTTCCAGTGTCTGAGACCCGCCCATGTCACACAATTGAGAGCGTACCGCATTGATGATATCGGCTCTGTCTATGCTTCTGCCCACTTGAGTCGGGGCACTGTTTGCAAGAGAGTCAGCACGCTCGTTACCCCGCACTCCAGCATGTCCAGGCGTGTACAGCCAAGTCATTTTCTTGAGATGTGATCTCCGAATGATGTCCACCCATTCCACACGCATACTTCCAAATTCAATCAGTTGAGGCATATTCATCGAGTCTGATATGATGATCGTACGGGTAACCTGTTGCTCAGGCACCCATGACAGAGCCCTGGAGGAAGCGGCGATCTCCATAGTCATGCTCGATGTCGTTGTCTCAACAGCCCCGCAGTCCTCATGAAGTGTGCGACCGTTTCGTTGTGCTGAGTAAGCCCACGATGATCTGGTGCCACGCTTGACAGAGCCATAGGTGTAGATAATGATATCACCTGGGTGGGAGGGCTGATCCACGAGTGCAATAATTTCCGCATTGACGACGCCTGGGGCCCATTCTCTACAGCGGCGTCCAAGTGTGCTTATAACCCTGGCGTAAGCAATCATATCCTCTGATATAGGCATCCATTCGTCACCGTGCCTCAGCTCATCTAGAGTACAGACCTGTTTAATAACATCCTCTGCCTCGGCCATCCAGGATCGACCTCTCTTAAATCGCCTTCCTTTGTTCTCATTTATGGATTTGTGCAGATGATTTGAGCATGGTGGCTGCGTAGGCAGGGCATCTGGTTTATGAGACAGAGAGTAGTTAGGTTGAAAACGTTCTGTTTATGACAAGCTATTTGATGATGATGATGATTACATATATATATATAGATATATATATATTAACTTACGTGGATAACCTCACACTGCAAACTCAATAGAAATGATGAAGATGCTGACAGACTGGCTAAAGAGGGAGCAGGAATGCCAGACAATGACAACCTGGTCAGCTATGAAGAAGCAAAAACCATCGCTAGAGGGTACTACAAAGCACAGTGGGAGAAAGAACACACAAAACACAACAAGGATGATGGATATTGCCAACTATTCAGAAGGGACAAGACTGTCATACTTCGCCTCTGGACGGGTCACAACAGAATGAGACACTACATGTACACTAGATTTGAAATAGGCACCAACGACCTGTGCCCCTTTGACTTGGCGAGTATGACAACAGGCATATTCTACAGAACTACCTCTAGTATGTAGAGCGGAGAAGAAAGAGGTGGCCCACTTACACCAGCGTCTAAGACAAACTGTATGTCGTGGCTGACAATCTAAGGCAGACGGCAGCTTTTATCAATAATAATATTAATTCATCTCGTACCGTTATACGTTACATAGGGTCTACAAGAAATTTCTCTATACCGCTCTATCCTGGGCAACTCGATCAATATCCTCCATGGAGCTGAGACCGATATTTCTTGCACCTCTCATCAAACTTTTTCTTCAACAATTTGCATCCCACTTGAATGCCTGCTTTGATATTCGTTGAACATTTCTTCTCAAGGTGTGCCCAACATATCTCCATGTTCTCTTTCTTCATAGTACATAGTTCATAAGTACGGTTCCAACTTCACTGCAACGGGTCACCCCATAATTGCTCCGTTCCTGTGCCAACGAAAATCATTCGAAATGCTAACAACTGTGAAATGTTTTCTGTGTGAACTAATTCCAGAATGAAACAGCTGCGTACCGCCACAAAAACAACCTGCACCGCATAAAATGCATATGACCGTCGCTAATATAGCAACACAAAACTGTTCATCACTTGAATTGCAATTCTTGTCGAAGTGAACATTAATCACAACAAAATCCAGCTTTCTGCACCCGCAATATAACTACATACGTCAGATTGTTCTCTTTCTTATAACAGTTGTCACTAGTAGTTGACCAGACATTTCTCTAATTTCATCAACATTTATTACAGGATCGGAAATTCGAATCTTAGTGCACGCAGAAGAAGAAGAAGAAATATAAACTTAAGTGTTGTTGGAATACTGGCTCGTTCAAAATAACTCGATATGATTGTATGTTTGTTTATATAACTTGTGTAATGTCAGCTCGTACTTGTAGACAGACAGATTTACCGGCAGAAGCATAAATCTATACATGTGTTTGTATTCATACTAGAGCTCTATTATCTTCTTCTCTTACTTATACAAGAAGTAACCTTGCACGTTTTAATAGTATAACTTCAACATCTACTAGTTCTAGACAATTATCCAATTATAAACAACTTTCGTGAACAACATGCTAGTAACGATCCATTGTTCCCAATCATGAACTAAACTACACTGTTAACTATTTCTTCTTGATATTGTCTCCCTAGTTAAAATGCTTTTATAACGACTGTCTGAATTGATATTTTTTCATACTGATGTCTCTGACTTTTTTTTTTTTTTTTTTTTTTTTCAGAACGTTTTCCGGCATCTATGCCCAATTTAGTCGTTTTTAAAAACATTTTTTCTCGACACCTTCCGTAAGTTGGTTCCCAGCGCCTTCCCTAAGTTGGTTCCCTGCACCTTTCCTAAGTTGGTTTCCGGCACCTTCCTTAAGTTGGTTCCCGGCAGCTTCCTTAAGTTGATTACCGGGACCTTCCTTAAGTTGATTACCGGGACCTTCCCCGTTGGTTCCCTGCACCTTCCTAGTTGGTTCCCGGCAGCTTCCTTGTTGATTACCGGACCTTCCTGTTGATTACCGGACCTTCCCTAAGTTGGTTCCGGCAGCTCTAAGTGATTACCGACCTTCCTGTTGGTTACCGGCACCTTCCTGTTGGTTCCGCAAGTTTTCCTGTTGGTTTCCGCAAGTTTTCCTAGTTGGTTACCGGACCTTCCTGTTAGTTACCGACCTTCCGTTGGTTACCGGACCTTCCCTAAGTTGGTTACCGGGACCTTCCCTAGTTGGTTACGGACCTTCCTGTTGGTTACCGGGACCTTCCTAGTTGGTTACCGGACCTTCCCTAAGTTGGTTCCGGCAAGTTTTCCTAGTTGGTTACCGGCACCTTCCCTAAGTTGGTTACCGACCTTCCTGTTAGTTACCGGGACTTCCTGTAGTTACCGACCTTCCCGTTGGTTACCGGGACCTTCCTAGTTGGTTACCGGACCTTCCTGTTGGTTACCGGGACCTTCCCTAAGTTGTTACCGGGACCTTCCTGTTGGTTACCGGGACCTTCCCTAGTGTTACCGCACCTTCCCTTGGTTACCGACCTTCCCTAAGTTGGTTACCGGACCTTCCCTGTAGTTACCGACCTTCCCTGTGGTTACCGGACCTTCCTAGTTAGTTACCGACCTTCCCGTTGGTTACCGGCACCTTCCCAGTTGGTGACTTCCTGTTAGTTCCGACCTTCCTGTTAGTTACCGGACCTTCCCTAAGTTGGTTACCGGACCTTCCCTAAGTTGGTTACGACCTTCCTGTTGGTTACGACCTTCCCAGTTGGTTACCGACCTTCCTGTTGGTTACCGACCTTCCTAGTTAGTTACGACCTTCCCTAAGTTAGTTCCCGGCACCTTCCTAGTAGTTCCTCGACACCTTCCTAAGCTAGTTCCCGGCACCTTCCCTAAGTTAGTTCCGACACCTTCCAAGATCCGACACTAAGTTAGTTCCCGGCACCTTCCCTAAGTTGGTTTCGAACTAAAAAGTGCAGTGACGATAAACTAATCAATCAACGAATAAATCAATAATTCAGAAATACACTGTATGCCAGGACTTGAAACACTTCCTGCCAGTCGTTGTTTGCTATCAGTGCCAGAACTAATCAGGTAATATAAAAGGAATACACTAGAACTTTACTTCTTCATGCACTATCATGGAGACACTGAGACAAAAACAAAACGCAAATAAATGACAAAATACAACATAAACATTTCAAGATAAAGTTAAGTAAATCATGAGAATGTTACTCCATATAATTATCCAACAAAATGAACACTGTAAGACAAAACGTAAGAAGACAAAATTGAGTATATGGTATCATTGTTTCCCGTTGAGCATCAGATGGAAGAGTGTAGAAAATTAAGACATCGTTAAATGATATGTTTGTTACTTGTTAGTTTTCTTTTTTTTTCTTCTTCTTCTTCTTGTTCTTTGAAAAGTTTATTAAAGTTACTTATAATAAAACCGTTTTTTTAACAATTTGAGTGATTTCATTCTCTTGAGAAATGATAAACGAATCATAAAGCAGACATTGAAGTGTGTGGTAACGGATTCAAGAAGGAATGGAAGAGGTGAACCCTGAAACGAACTTTATTGAGAAGAAGTGATAAATATTGGACACAATTTCATATAAGAGACTAAACGAGTTGTCAGGATAGAGCGGAACGAAGACATTGCTTGCAGCTCTATGTAACGTACATCGGTTCGAGAGAAATATATATATATGTATATGGCATTTTTCGTCTTTACAGATGGTCAATTGGCAAGTGTTTCACTGTGACAACTTCTGAGTTTTCGATTGTTTCTCTTGTCTTTCAGCTCATCCCTAAGTCTGTCTTCAAAAGATTCTGCGCCTTTGCGCAATGTTGTTTTCCATATATCTCGATCATCAGCAAGTTTTTCCCATCTGCTGGGACCGATAGAAAAGTTATTCATTGAGGACTTGCAGATATCTTTATATCTGAGAAGTGGTCTGCCTTGGTGCCTCTTCTCCTCCGAAAGTTCACAGAATAACATTTGTTTTGGAATGTGGCCATTGTCCATTCTTCGCACATGTCCTAGCCAACTAGGTCTTCTACTGCTGAGCTTACCCATGATGGAAGGCAAGTTTGCACGTTGCAGTACTTCAGAATTAGTTATCTCGCCCGAGTTGTTACCGTGGCCCAAATTGGGGTGTATAGAATAGAACCACTGTTACCTGCCACGCATGTCGTAAGAGACGACTAAGGAAGTATGACGTGGGACTAGCTACCCCACACCGTAAAAACACTAGATGGCTACAGAATGGAGAGCGAACCGAGTAAACGCTGGCTGAAACCGGATACATCGGCGAAGGATAAGCACCAGAGCTCCAAATGGTGCTAAAGATGTGGTGTAAAACACACCAATGCTAAGGCTGCATGAATCAGATTTCCACATGAATAGAATTTATGGGGAGATCTGGTACATCAGTCTGGGCGGTGATCGAGAGAGAGAATTAGTTATCTTGTCATACCACCTGATGTTCATAATTTCGCGGAGACATCGAAGGTGAAAGATGTTAAGTCTTCTCTCATGCCTTGAGTAGGCTGTCCATGTTTCTGAGCCATATAGTAAAGAGCTAATTACTCTGTAAATAAATTAATGAGAGAGGAATATAAATATATATTTTCCGTTCTGTTCACCAGTGCATTTTTTTTCAAATATCTATAACAAATTTGGCCGGAGTCTTTGCACAATAATCTCGGCTGTTGGTGTGCCATTTCTGCAGAAAGGGAACCTAGCCTTAAGGAGTAAACCCCAAGTGCAATAAAGGGAATCCTTCTGCTTTAAACCCTTCAGACCAATCTCGTCCGAGTGGTCACCGGGTCCAAATTGGAGTGTAAAGAATAGAACCACTGTTACCTGTTACGCATGTCGTAAAAGGCGATTAAGGAGGTTGGGCGTTAGGCTAGCTACCCCACACCGTAAAAACACTAGATGGCTACAGAACGGAGAGCGAACCGAGTAAGCGCTGGCTGAAACTGGACACATCGCCGAAGGATAAGCACCAGACCTACAAATGGTGCTGAAGATGTGACGTAAAACACACCAATGGTAAGGCTGCATGAATCAAATTTTCACATGAATATAATTTATGGGGAGATCTGGTACATCGGTCTGGGCGGCGATCGCGAGTGACAGAGAGAGAGGGAGAGAGAGACCAGTCTGAAATCTAACCCAACCTATTTCGTACAATAAAATACACGAATCCACGTTACTCAGCTCTGCAAGATAACAAGATTGAAATAAATATTGTAATAAAATCAATATGAAAATTAGAACAGATATCAGTATTTGATCATTAAGCGTTGCCGCTGTTTGTGTATTTATGAAACTACCCAGACGAATTAATCAATATTGACAATTTTCTGACACTATCAGACCGGATGGGATGTGCCAAGTAACATAAACATGACCACGATAACATTAAGAATAGAAATTGTTTTAACGTAATAAGCGAAAAGTAATGAACAAATAAACTTGTCGGGAGAAACAGCCAGTCCATTGAGCTGTTTAAAAAAAAATTAATAACCCTTTTTCTTTCTTCCTCCTCCATCAAATAAAAAAGGAAAAATTATCGACAAGGCTATTAACTAATTTTTGGTTGAAAAATGCACAGAAAAATCGATCAACAATATGGTGAGTCGAATTGTTGAGTATTGTATTTGAGAACACAAAAATATAGATAACTACGGGGTAACGAGTTGGAAGCAATAAAGTAATATAACTAGATGGGTATAAGTAGATACGAAGTAATATCACTATACGGGTATGGGTAGATACGAGATAATATCACTAGATGGGTAATGGATAGATAGAGGTAATCATTATCACAAGGTATGGATAGACACAAATTAATAACATGGATAGATACTGAAAAAATATATGGTATGGATAGATACGAGTAATATCACTATAAGGTATGGATAGATACGAGTAATATCACTATAAGGGTATGGATAGATACGAGGTAATTTCACTATAAGGGTATGGATAGATACGAGATAATATCACTATAAGGGTATGGATAGATACGAGATAATAACAAGGTAATATCACTATAAAAGTATGAATAGATCTATCATCATCAAATAGCTTGTCCTGAGCAGAACTTTGACACCCCAATAGTTCTCCGGAATTTCTCTCTCTCATAGACCTGATGTCCTGCCTCTGCAGCCGTCATGTTCAAACCATCAGATACATCCTGAATCTATCCTCTCTGCGGTCTTCCCCCTCCTCTCTTTGCCGGTATGCCTCCTTCCATGATGAATAGAAACGGTGTGATAACAAGGTAACATTAAGACAGATATCAGTTTATGAGATGATACTAGACATACCTATTTGAAGAACCATTACAATAGCAATCGTCATGAAGATGGCACACATTCTTATTTGAACACATTGACAATTAGATAATAGCAAAAAAAGTCTTGTTCATACTCTATAATTGACCAAGAGCTGTCTGCTTCAGTTATGGTGTAGCTGCAAGTAATAACAAATATATATATACTGTCTTCTCGTTGAATTATATTGAGCAGAGAAACTTGCAGACACGGCTACAGTGGCAAGCGGTAAAGCAAGAGATAGGGTTGATATCCTGAACGAAGATGCGTCAAACAGGAGATTCGGGTAGTGACTTGGAGTCTACGTCCATGTCTTGAGCGCAAGAGCATGGAGTCAAATGTGGTACAGTTAGATTTGAATACTATTAGGGGAGAAGAAAATGGTTTATTCCATAGAATGAGCTAACACGTGAACCAACACATCATTAACCAATACATGAACGGAACTCTCAGTCGCGCGAGATGACATATATACTGAAGTTGAGGTCGAAGCCGTTATGGAAGCGATCTGATGACGAACTAACTTCTAACTCCCTCACTGTTTCATACTCTATCTTCTTGATTTCGCCCGCTATGAATTAGGCATAGTCATGGCGATTCTGACTGACTTTAGCGTGAAGTCTGCTTTCCTTATTATCAGTGTTCGTAGTCATACATGCGAGTCTTCACCGATTTCTGAGGTACACTTTACCTATCTCTCTTTCTTGTACATTCAAGAACAAACGAAGAGACAAAATAAGAAATCTATTCAGCATCCCAAACATCAATATTATTATTCAATTCCTACACTCCATAACTTCATCAACGCCCCTACTTCGGCCCTGTGTTGTCGGGGCTCTCAAGGGGAGCAAAGAATGGTAACACTGCAACCTTCAAGGCATGTCGTAAGAGGCGACTGATGTCAATCTAGGGAAGCTAACCTAGTAAATAAAAAACATCGCATAAATCGAATGTTCTGACCTAAATGTAGGCGCATAACTTGCACAAAGTACAATTTCTCTTAGGCTCAAATCACATACAAATCACATAGAGTGGTTAACAAGTGGTCGATATGGAGCGTTTGAATAAAAAGAAAAATGCATACACTTCCCACCTTCATCAACATCACTATCACACACACATACACACTAACTGACATAAAACTACTCTATTTTGAAATTCTCCGAACCATTTATCTTGGCTTATCCAAGCCCAAATCCATCATTACATCTTACACTGTAACAATCTCCACATGTAGGCATCTGGGAACAAACGAATTAAGAATCAATTACATAATATGAAGTTTGTCCCCTTTCTCTTCCCGCGCAACGTAGCTTATCACCAAATCCTTTCTTACAGAGAAACAGGAGCAGGGGGAAATATTTCCTATTAAGCAGCATTGTGCTTTTTTGTTTTAAAGAATGCAGTAAAATGGCTGTCTGTCGGAGAGGTTTCTTTAAAGTCGGGTTAGCCGCCTGCCCAGCGTGTTTGTAGCGCGTTGAACTGCGGGTGACTAGCCCTCTGTGAGTGCGGGTTCAATTCCGCGGGCTGGCAGAAAAGCCACAGGTTCCCCAGATTCACGGTGTTCGTGACACCGAACCGAAGGGTTACGATGCCCATGCACCGAGCCGAAGAGCTGAAAGCTCAAGTGCTTCTGTATCGGAACAAAAAGTCGGATTAACGCAGATTTAACTATAAACTTACAGTTGGTCTGAACATAGCAACCCCAGCACCAGTCAAACTAGAAGGTAAAACCCTCGAGATACAACCACTTTCACATACCTTGGAAGTGTTATTAGCAATGAAGGAGGCGCTGGATCTGACATTAAAAACAGACTGAGTAAAGCACGCAGTGCATTCATGACCCTTCAGACCGCCTGGAAATCTGCCCAATACAGCATCAGAACCAAGACTAGTATCTATAACAGCTGTGTGTTGTCAACTTTGCTGTATGGATCGGAATGCTGGAGAATGACAGAACAGGATATGTCCAGACTCTCCGCCTTTCATACAACTTGTCTGCGAAAAATCTTACGCGTGTACTGGCCGACTACTATCTCGAATCAAGAATTGCTTGCACGATGCCAACAAGAGAATATGGACACTATCATCCGAAGACGACGCTGGAGATGGATTGGACATGTGATGCGCATGGAGACTGGCTCCGACACGAAAACTGCACTGAGATGGACTCCAGAGGGTAGGCGAAAGCGTGGAAGACCCAAGACGACCTGGAGGAGAACGATAGAGCAAGAGCTGAAGGAAATGAATCATAGCTGGAACACAATACAGAGGAAGGCCATGAACAGGGAAGAATGGTGTACGTTTGTTGCTGCCCTAAACGCCAGGGCGTAACAGGCTAAAGAGAGAGAGGTTACAGTTGGTCCTGGTTAAGGACTACAATAACATTAAATAGAGATGTTTAATGTTACAAAATTTCAAAAGGGAATAGTATGTGAGATTCATCGATATGTGGACAAGCGTACAAGCCATACTGATATCATGGAAGCAATGACTAACTAACAAAGAAATAGACAAAGAATTCCATATGTCAATTGGGACAGCCCACATGGTTGTTCGGAAGAAATTGAACCATCGGAAGGTGTGTTCACAGTGGGTCCCACGGATGTTGACTGACCCCAGTATTTATATCTTTTATTCTTTAGGTCATTAGATCATTAATACCTTTGAACGCAAATGCTACAGAAGAGTAGTTAGAATATCATGGGCAGAGAAGAGAACAAATGCTTCTGTTGTGCAACAACTTGATATTAAAGTTGGCTTTTTTTTTCCCGATCCAGAAGCACTTGAGCTGAAAGCTCTTCGGCTCGGTGCCACGAACACCGTAAATCTGGGGAACCTGTAGCTTTTCTGCCAGTCCGTGGAGTTGAACCCGCACTTACAGAGGACTAGTCACCCGTAGTCCAACGCGCTACGAACACCCTGGGCACGCGGGCAAAGTTGGCTTTTAAAAAGCATAACATAAAGGAAAATTAAATATTTCGAAAACATCAAATGACATGAGTGCCCAGAGAAGATCATTTTGGAAGGAATGGTGCCTGGAAGGAGAATGAGAGGAAGACCTAGAAGATGATGAGTGCAAGATGTCATTGACGATCTGAGAATTACTGCTGCTGACGTCGGTCAACTTACACAGAACAGAAAGTTTAAGGACTGTTGTCGTGGGAGCCAAGTTCTGGAAGGTACAAGCAACTAGATGATGATGATGATTCTTTATGTATTCTACAGTTAACTACAGATGTAATTTATTCATGATGTATTGTAATTCCTCCAACCATGTCATTTAATCATTAGGCATTCTACCTTTCACAAGAGATGTCATTTAAACATAAGGTATTGTAGTTTAACCTCATATGTCATTTAATCATTGGATGTTTTAATTTCACCACAAGCCCTTTGATAATTAGACATTCTTATTATAATACACATCTTATTTAATCATTAGATATTTTAAAGATATCAGAGATGTTATGTTATGTTATGCGATCGACGACATGGCACACTGGGCATTCCCATTCGTGCTCTGTCCTCCGTTGCAGCAGCCATCCTAAAGTTCATTTGCTAACAGTACCCATGAGAAGTTGATCAGAGATGTTATTTCGTCATTATAAATTCTAATTTCTCTAGAGATGTCATTTACTGACAGACTTGTCAATGATGTATGTTTACTAGCCAAAAGTTATTTCTAGTTGAGCTACCGGTGAAGTGCTCAGTCGTTGTATCTTTTCTTTATCTCTTCTCCTCTCTCAAACACATCTCTCTTTCTTGTTCTTTCTCTAGTTATTTCTCTTTCAAACGTTTCTCTCTATTTCTCTCTCTTTTTCATTACCATCTCTATTATTTATTTCTATGTTTCTTTATTTTTCTCTCCCAAATCATTACTATTCTCACTACTGCGATACCCTACATCTCTCATCTCTCTCTCTTTAACTCTTTCTTCTCTCTGTAATAAGGAACGTTTTGTCAAAGGTATTAGAGTGCGAGCTTCCATTCGGGAGAACCTGTTTCAATCCCCCTTACGGTCAATAAGTTTTTTTGTAGGGGCATAAAGAAATTATCTTAACCTGAACAGCTTCACGGTGACTGTATTAACAATACGGCTATTAAATTCCTCAGTCTTACGTCCCTCCGGTCCTACACAGTCCTAAAAAGCAGTAACACAGAGAGTAAAGAGAGTTTTTTCTCTCTCTCTATAATCCATTTTTCATATTGCTTTCCTCTCTCTCTTTCTTTACAATCTTATTATTACATTTCATCAACGATGTTTCTCATGCAGTTTTTCAACTCTGAACGTTATGGCTCTTAATACATATATCTTATAATGGCGCCAACTCATTGCATGCAACTGTCGCAGTATATCCTGAGACGTTCCAAGTCTGTAAGCTCAGACCTGTCTACATATGACCTATTTCAGACATTCAGAAAGTTCTCGGATTATATCGGATCTGTCAACAAAGCCTAGCCATCGTTCACAATCGACGGACGTCCGAGTCGTAAAAAAAACCCCGACTGCATGCGTGGGCTGATTGCCCCATCATCGGGGTTTCATTTTAGACAGATCTCATGAGAGAACCAGAGAAAACAACTATGCATTCTGGAACTGCAGATTATCGATTTATGGGCCGATAATTGTAGCGATAAGATCAACAGTCAGACTTACGTCCCCTATATTTCAAGGGCGGTAATAGACATATACTCACTGGCAAATCTGTGGGCGTCTTTGTTCCACGGTAGTCGATGATATCGTTCGTAAAAGGCGCGTGCAGACTGAGCGTTGGTAAATATTATCTTTCCGAACGGAATCTGACCACTATGATTGTTATACTTTACAATAAAAATAAAATGTAATTCGAGACAGACCAAACAAACGTTGAAAATGAAACGGTGATAACTATAAGCAAGATAATACAAATTAGAAACACAAAGAATGTATATGCAAAAATAGACACATATACATTGAGATTTTAAAAATATGGTATTTGTTTAAGTGGTACGTGGCACAAAATAAACATGATCTACTTTCTTATAAAGAAGAAATAAGCCCGTGTGTTGTCGGCGCTCTCAAGGGGAGCAAAGAATAGTAACACTGCAACCTACAAGGTAGGTCGTAAGAGGCGACTGAGGTAGGGCCTAGGAAGCTAACCTAGTAAATAAAAAGCGTCGCAGACATAGGATGTGCTGGCCTACTTGTAGGCGCATAACTAACACAATGTATAATCACCCGTAGGCTCAGATCACATACAAATCACAAAGAGTGGTTTAACAAGTGGTCGATATGAAGCGTTTGAAGAAGAAGAGACAAAGGTAATAAGCGACAAATATATCAATAATGAGTTTATTACTAGATATTTTCTAACACAGCTTGATATAATTCAAATAACTCAGGTTTATTTTTGAATAACAATTTAGTATTGCTACGTTACTAAACAAGTGCTACGTTACTAAACAAGTGCTACGTTACTAAACAAGTGCTACGTTACTAAACAAGTGCTACGTTACTAAACAAGTGCTACGTTACTAAACAAGTGCTACGTTACTAAACAAGTGCTACGTTACTAAACAAGAGCTACGTTACTAAACAAGTGCTACGTTACTAAACAAGTGCTACGTTACTAAACAAGAGCTACGTTACTAAACAAGTGCTACGTTACTAAACAAGTGCTACGTTACTAAACAAGTGCTACGTTACTAAACAAGTGCTACGTTACTAAACAAGTGCTACGTTACTAAACAAGCGCTACGTTACTAAACAAGTGCTACGTTACTAAACAAGTGCTACGTTACTAAACAAGTGCTACGTTACTAAACAAGTGCTACGTTACTAAACAAGTGCTACGTTACTAAACAAGTGCTACGTTACTAAACAAGTGCTACGTTACTAAACAAGTGCTACGTTACTAAACAAGAGCTACGTTACTAAACAAGTGCTACGTTACTAAACAAGTGCTACGTTACTAAACAAGTGCTACGTTACTAAACAAGTACGTCTACAGTTACTAAACAAGTGCTACGTTACTAAACAAGTGCTACGTTACTAAACAAGCGAGTTACTAAAAAGGAGTTAAAGTAGAGTTACAAACAAGTACACGTTACTAAACAAGTGCTAGTTACTAAAAAGGACTTACTAAGCAAGTGTAGTTATAAACAAGTGCACTTATAAACAAGCACTACGTTGATAAACAAGCGCTAGTTATAAACAGCGCTAGTTACTAAACAAGCGCTACGTTACTAAACAAGCGCTACGTTACTAAACAAGCGCTACGTTACTAAACAAGTGCTACGTTACTAAACAAGCGCTACGTTACTAAACAAGTGCTACGTTACTAAACAAGTGCTACGTTACTAAACAAGCGAGAAAGAAAAAGGGAGAGGAAGTAGGAGAAAAGATAAGAACACAGAAAGTGAGAGAGAAAGAGACATTAAGAGGGAGTGTGAGAGTAAAGCAGGGAGAAAGGACACCATAAAGATTCCACTGAACTGATAAACAGATGTACCAAAGATAAAAGGAGAAAATAAAATAGAATATAAAATACTAAGAAATAATTTAAAAATGTATTTTATGTAGAAAAACGCACAAATAAACAACTAAAGAAATCAGCTGACACTCAATTTCTTTTATTTATTCACTTTAATTGTGTCCTTATCACCAATAATGTGCATTGTTATCTCACTATCATTGCTCAATCATTATCATTATCAAATAGCTTGTCCTGAGCAGAATTTTGTCACCCCAACAGTCCTCCGGAATTTCTCTCTCTCATACGCCAGATGTGTTGCCTCTGCAGCCGTCATGTTCAAACCATCAGTTACATCCTGAATCCATCTTCTCCGTGGTCTTCCTCTTATTCTCTTTGACGGTATGCCTCCTTCCATGATGGTCTTCTCCAGTCCTTCATGTCTTTTTATATGTCCAAAATATCTCAGTTTTCTCTTTCTTATTTGTAGCATCAGCCAGTTTTCTTTGATTTTGTGTTTTTTTCTGGATAGATCTATTTGTTCTCTTCTCTGTCCAAGATATACGAAGGACTCTTCTGTAACACTTATATTCAAAAGCACATATATGTTTTTCCACTGCTTTATTAAATGTCCATGCTTTACACCCATTCGTTGCCACTGGGAATATGCATGCTCTTAGTATTCTGATCTTGTTTTCTTATCAGTTACTTTCCACATTGTTTTTAGTTTATTTTTTTACTTAATCACCACCCAGAAATAGCCATATTCCTATATCTCTATCTCTCTCTCTCTCTCTCTCTCTCTCTCTCATTCTCTAATTACCACATCAAGACATTCTGATACAAAACACAGAATCCATAAAACTGAGATAAGTACAGTTTCATTGGAAGAGAACATTCTCAGCAATCTAAGACTGAGACGAAATAAACCGTCAGTGTTTCATGACTACTTTGCATCGTAACATAAAATAGTCAGTTTCGTTCTAACTTGAGCTGCAATGTTTGAAAACTTTCAGAAAAAAAATGTATAAGAAAATATACAGAGTCTGCGAAGATATGTCTAACGGATTTAATACAATCAATAATTGAGAATAAAAGTAAAAAAAAATAATTACAGATTAGGGAAAACCCTAAAGTGTTTTTCTATTCTGCTCCCGGAATGTCGTCTTTGATCGTGGGTTACTAAGGTGAGAGGTTATGGGGCTGGTCTTTCTCTCTCTCTCTAAAAGTACCCAGTTCGATTGTAGCGGGGAGCGAATGATCTTTCAGTGATGTCTAATCTTAGTGTCGGTTAAATTTAGTTCCTAATCCTATCGGAGACGGACGATACAATTTAGGTATCATGTTCAAGTTGATCACATAAAGAATTATTGTCGTTTAAAAATGTAGACTCAACAAACACTTATACAGACTAGGAATAAGTCAAACAGCTCTCTGCCAGTGTCAGCAGGCAGAACAGACACCAGAGCATATCCTGCAAGACTGTCCTCTTCTGTGTGAGCTGAGAAGCAACATGTGGCCACACCCAGTCGACCTGAAAACTAAGCTTTGGGCAAACCTGACAGACCTGAAGCTGTCTGCCCAGTTTGTGGTCCACAGTAAATTAAGGGCATGACCAGAGATCGCTGAAGAAGAAGAAGTTTAAAAATGTAAAAGAAAATTGATAATAGTAGGCTGAATAGCAGCTATCCGGGAAAAAAATATTCTTAAAAAGTGCTACATATTTGTATTTTCGGGCATGTGATGAGGAAGGGAAGTTTGGAACACATTGTGACAACCGGTAAAATCGAGGGTAGACGAAACAGAGGAAGACAGAGAGAGAACATTTTTGATAGCTTGACTTCATGGCACGGTAGAGCGTCAACATCTGAGTTGATAGCAAACACCAACGACATATATTTGTGCAAATCCATGATCGCATACGCCAGACGGCACGGCACCTGATGATGATGACATATTTGCAACACTCTCAAAATGATAATGGTTTTTACTCAGCAACTTTAGAGTTTGTGTACTGCCACTAAGATATTCCTGTAGAATGCAGGATCCGATCGCTCATGATTATTCATCGAAGTAAAGTGAATATAACCCTATAAATCAATAAGCCTTTGATCATTCATAAACCCATGCGCAATCAATCATCATATACGATATTTAAACCGTTTATAAAAAAGTGATTCTGACTTTTCTTGTTTACATGGCCAACACATCCTCATATAACCCAAAAAAAGATTAATTCTAAGGTTGACATTTTTTTTTTTCCCGATCCAGAAGCACTTGAGCTTTTCAGCTCTTCGGCTCGGTGTCATGGACATCGTAACCCTTCGGTTCGGTGCCACGAACACCGTAAATCTGGGGAATCTGTGACTTTTTCTGCCATCCCGCGGAATTGAACCCGCACACACAGAGAGATAGTCACCCGTAGTCCAACGCGCTACGAACACGCTGTGCAGATAATCGTAAGGTTGAAATAGGCGTGACTTGACTAAAAGAGTCTTTAACTACTGAAAATAGAAAATCGTGGCACATCCTTGACATGACATCACCATCAACTAAGCGAGTCGCTGATTTTCTAGGCACCACTTATACGTTCAGTCGTTTGTCATTGCTTTATGAAAGGTGAGGTCTATTTTACCGTTCATATACATCCACAGGAACAAATTTGTTTCCAAACTTCTCGCCGCAGAGATTGAACCATGTACTCTAGGGTTGTGATCGAGCTTACTACCAGTAAGCAACAGTGCCAACAGTCTTAACTTTAACTAAACAAACAATACAAAAAACATAATTAATCTTTCTTTCTTTCTCGAATCCTCTATGCCTCACAGCGTCAGGTCAGGAAGAGATTTCTAAAACGGACCCTAGTATGCGCTTCGTAGATAGTCTCTTTCGTCGCCTCTGTTATCTCTGAGGTCCATCTTTTGCGTGGCCGGCCTTTTGCTTTGTACCCATTGTATCGGAGCAGCATTGCTCTTTGGGGTGCACTGTCTGATGGTAATCTGCTTACGTGGCCGAACCAATTAATTTGTTGTTTCTTGATGAAGTCTAGTACTGATGTTGTACCCACTTTTTCCTGATGTCTTCATTTCTCAACCGGTCTTTTCTTGTTACACCCAGCATTCTGCGTAGAGACTTCATCTCTGTTGTGACTAGTTTTCTTCTATCGTTTGTTGTCGGCGTCCAGGTTTGGCACTGGTAACATAATGTGGGGAGAAAGATTGTGTTGAACATTGGTCTTTTTGTGTTCATGGTGACGTGTTTGCATCTTAAAATTGACGCCATTTGCCCTATCATTTGATTTGCTTTGTTAATAATAAATCTATGCTCAATAAAGTAACATTGCTTCTTAGTGTTTTACTGAATTAATTAACATTGATTAATTCATTGGATGTCATATCACCGATTTGGCAATTCAGCCATGTATACATGTGGACAGGCACATCAGACTGCAGAGCACATACTTCAAGACTGCCGCGAATATGATATACTGAGGCAAACTAATTGGTATAAAGAAATAATACTCGACAGAAAACTACACGGACCTCTGTGTGAGCTGCAAAAGACAGTTAAGTTTATACAAAAGACAACGTTGAATACGAGTCGTGTTCAAATGAAAACGGGACTTGTGGATTTATTTAAAAGTATCATACGCAAATTAACAGTTTCAACGGAATTAAACAAAGCAACCATTTGTGAATAAGAATGCACCTGGGTTCATCAGAAAAAAAATCTCCGTATGCATTTAGGCAAGCATCCCACTGTTTAGGTAGACGTCGAATGCCGTCCGAGAAAAGGTGCGTGGCTGCTCACTGAACCATGTGGTCACCGCTGTCTTCACGTCTGCGTCGCTGTTGAATCTCTGTCCCTTTAGTGCTTTCTTCAACAGTCCGAACAAATGGAAATCACACGGGGACAAATCGTGTTTGTCTATTTGTTTTTCGGAAGCTCTTAATACCTGTATCTGTTTATTTGTTGATCATATTCGTTACTTCCGTTGCTTCTTCTGGGGTTCTTGTAAAAACTCTTGTGCTCGACTATAGGCTGGGGATGAAGAACTTCCAATTCTTCTTTGTCAATGTTTCCTGCACAATTTTGCGACGTGCGGACGAGCGTTGTCGTGGAGAAGGTCAGATCAGGTGCATATTGTTGCAACAGAAGAAGCCATAGCCTTGCTTGATAAAGAAGTACTGACTGACCGTCGTCGGAGCATTCGTTCGCTTGCAGAAGAATTCCATATGTCAATTGGGACAGCCCACATGGTTGTTCGGAAGAAATTGAACTATCGGAAGGTGTGTTCACAGTGGGTCCCACGGATGTTGACTGACCACCATAAGGAAGAACGGATGGGGTGGAATTTGAACCACTTGATGCGTTACAGGACAGAATGTGATGCATTTCTGTTGAGCATTGTGGCAGGTGATGAATCGTGGTGCCACCACTATGAATCGAGCAGCAAAATTGACAGCATGGAATGGAAACATCCAGGTTCACCAAAACCCAAAAATTCAAGACACAGGTTTCTGCTGGGAAGGTTATGGTGACCGCATTTTTGACCATGAAGGGCTTTTGTTGGCCGATTTTAAGGAACCTGGTGTCAACATCAATGCCGCCCATTATAAAGACACTTTAGACAAGCTGCATAAGGCCATCAGGCTAAGCGACCAGGCAAGCTTCTTTCTCAAGGTGTGATTCTTCTCCACGACAACGCTCGTCCGCACGTCGCAAAAATTGTGCAGGAAACATTGGCAAAGAAGAATTGGGAAGTTCTTCATCACCCAGCCTATAGTCCCGATTTGTCCCCGTGTGATTTCCATTTATTCGGACCGTTGAAGAAAGCACTAAAGGGACAGCGATTCAACAGCGACGCAGACGTGAAAACAGCGGTGACCACATGGTTCAGTGAGCAGCCACGCACCTTTTTCTCGGACGGCATTCGACGTCTACCTAAACAGTGGGATGCTTGCCTAAATGAATACGGAGATTTTTTCTGATGAACCCAGGTGCATTCTTATTCACAAGTGGTTGCTTTGTTTAATTCCGTTGAAACTTTTAATTTGCGTATGATACTTTTAAAATAAATCCACAAGTCCTGTTTTCATTTGAACACGCCTCGTATATAGACAATGTTTTAAGCGAACGAAAGAAAGGACGGAAGGATATCGTCGATGTTCCCCTCTCTGTGGATCCTTGATCAGACAGTGCTTCACACTAAATAAAAAAGCACACACCGAATACAGAGATAAACTTGAGAACATAAACTTTTCCTTCGTAAAGAAAACAAAAAATTATGATAGATAATAGAAGTGAATCGTAAAGGAGATAAAACTAAATCTGATATACGTTAAAAAAACCGCGTGTTTAAAGCAGGAAGATGCCAAGTAAATGAAACGTAGATTTACGCCCAGGCTGACGATGATTTTAAATACCTGGACAGGTGTGCACCAAAGAAAATATAGTAGAATGTACCTGACTGTTCATTTCAGTCTTGTTGACTGTAGATCTTATTCTTAGTGTTAATATTTCTCGACATATTTTATATAACAAGATAGTAGTAATTTGGTACTCTTTTCATATTGTTTGACATTGTGTGTTACCGTAGCAAGAGATACTCTAAGTACGAATATTTGTCTGTCTATCTATCGTCCGTTTATCTACTTGTCTGTTTATCTAACTATATGTATGTCTATCTACCTACCTATCAGTTTCAGTTTGGAATATATTCATTGCACCCGGACATGTCATAGCTGCTTCAATCTCTTTCGCAATATCTCCAACAGTGTCCAGCGACTGACCGTACTATTTCGACTTTGATTGATGGGCCTACTACTGTACCTGTTGTGCTGTTCTGTATCTGCATATCTAAGTTAATCTAGTCTATATGTCCGTCTCTTTCTCCACCTCCCTCTCTCTCTCTCTCTCCCTCTTTCTCTCCTTCTTGTTCCGTTTTAACCACGGTTGGTGCATAGACACTCAAACAACCCATTCCAAGTTTTCATATCCTTAGCTATATCTTGCGGTTAAATATGTAGAACTTGAACAAAACATAAACGTTCGCCATTTATTTTATAATCATAGAACAGATAGTCGCCACTCTCGTTGGGCATCTAGTGAAAAGACTATCTCAATGTCTTTCTCAATTAGCATGTTCCTTGCGGAACGTTGATCTCATCACAGCTCACCCAAAAATAACTTTTGTCTCTAGCAAGTTCTCCAGCATCATGTTCAATGTGTATTTGATGTTCTGCTGCCCCCTTCGTTTTGATCTCCCTCTGCCTTATACTCCAGGATCCATTATCGTTCTCTCCAAAAACACTGTAACGTTTAACGTGGCCAACATATTTCACCTTACCAAACATGATGTTATTTATAAGCCAATGTTCCTCGATATGTAGGTCTTGTAGTATACCTGTTTTTTTCTTCTTCTCTGTCCAGGATGTTATAAACACATTGTTTCAAAAGCTTCAATTTTGTCCTTTAATGTTTGTGCTATGATTTACATATCTCAAAGCAGCGAAGTGTTTTCCCATATTTGAATTTAGGAATGGTTTCGATTATACGCGAGATTACTGGTCTCAATCCAATTTGACGAAATCCACTACGAAATTTAGTTATCTTATTCTCGCTTTCCAAATAATATCCCAAAGGACTTTGAAATTGACACCACAACCACTGCTTTCTGATTGACTTTTAAGTCATGCTTGATAATGTCAAAACTGAAGCTCCCGGTGTTTAATAAATTATCATTGAACTGGTTCGTTGTCCGATTATCGTGTTACCAGAAAGACAACCGTGAAATCACGAGACTTGACTGTCACATGATCATATAATTATAATTGATGACTATCAACTAATTTAATCACGTGACTCATTAAAATGGTGGCAAGTGTTGGACAACTTCTGATGACGTACTACGCTATTAAAGCGCGACACAGGACAATAACTGATCAACGACGGCATCTGTGGAAGATTACAGTATCCACGTGGACAGGGGGGAGATATGGATGTCACCAGACCATTCGAATATTAAACATGCACATGGCCAAGGTCATGAGGGTGGGTATGTGGTTGAGATAGGGTCACAACACCAAAACAAAAACGATAGGCAGCTCGTGCACCTTCAACATGAACAATGACATTACTTGCCTAGAGATAATATTCATGGCTGGGGTTTCGAAGATCAGAAATCACAAAATTGACAACACTTGAATTATAGAACATGTCCTGCAAGACTGTCCCCTGTATGCCCTTCCTAGAAAGGGATACTGGCCCTACAATATCTTCTTCTTCTGCAATCTCACTAGATTGGGATTTCGGATTCTCTAATAAAGGCAGTCGTCTACCTCAGATTATCAGCCACGCCATACAGTTTGTCTTGGACGCTGGTGCAAGTGGGCGCCACCTCTATCTTCTCAAGTTTGCATACTGGGGCAGTTCTGTAGGATATAATTCCTATGATTTCTGCTTCCCGTTTGTGCCGACCTCTTCCCGCAGTAAGTTTTAGCCACCCTCGTGATGGCAGGTCTGACATTCTTACTGCGTGGCTAAATCTCCGAGGCAGATTGGAGACAGTAGAATCCGTTATCCCATTCCTCATTGTGATGGGTCGTTGCACCATGTTATGCGCCTTACGGCCTGGTGCATCCGTTTTATGCAAACATTTGTTTTGGGTTAGCATTCCCTAGCGGCCACGTGCATCCGATTTCAGCCAAACCTCATTATTCGCCTCTTACGACATGCGTGGCAGGTAATAGTGGTTCTATTCTTTACACCACTATTATTTACTCTACAGAGGAAGACCACGGAGAAGATTGATTCTGGATGTAACTGATGATTTGAACCTTTATGGCTGTAGAGGCAGGACATCTGGCCTATGAGAGAGAAATTCCGGAGGACTGTTGGGGTGGCAAAGTTCTGCTAAGGACAAGCTATTTGATGATGATTCTTTACACCCTAAATTTGGGCACCGGTAACCACTCGGGTGGCCCTACAAAATAACTTACTTACTTACTTACTTAATCCCGTCATGCCTAGTGACACATGGGGTTTTCAGAAAGGACTTTCCATGCTCTCCTGTCCCGTGCAACCTTCAGCGCAGAGCCCCACGTCAGAGATGCGGTGTCCAGTTCCTCTTCCATCATGCGCCTCCATGTTGTCCGTGGTCTGCCTTTCTTTCTCTTTCCCCCTGGTGTCCAAGTGAGGGCTATCCTTGCAGGCATTTCTTGTCTCATTCTCATAACATGTCCGAGCCATTTCCATCTTCTCTTTTGAGTATGTCATTCATTGACTCTTGTCTTGTGTCTTGGAGCTACAAAATAACACTACATTCCAAACTACAAGACACCAGAGACGAGCTCCAGACAATAGTCGACTTCATCATAAGAACGCGTCTGAGAGTATAATCATCAAAATAGACATCGCAAAGAAGAAGAAGACAAAGAGAACACGTAGACAAGCTGTGGAGAGAGAACATTCTTAAAACCTTTGCACTATTATCGTTTTCTATTGATGTCTAGCTATATATCTTTTTGTCTACTTCAGATCTAAAACAAAGTTAATGGTAATATCATATTCTATTGTAGTTGGTGGTTTTCCGGGTAATAACGAATAGAGCTATTGTCTCCTCTCAACGCGTGTCGTAAAATCTGAACATAAAGACAGGTAATAGGACTGGTGACATCAAAGTGCGAAAAAGCTAGAAGTAGTGACATATAAAACAGAAACACAAACTGACAGGCTTATATGCACAAATTGGTGCTAGACTTTTTTTTTTCAATCCAGAAACACTTGAGCTTTCAGCTCTTCGGTTCGGTGCCATGGACATCGTAACCATTCGGTTCGGTGCTACGAACACCGTAAATCTAGAGAACCTGTGGCTTTTCTGCTATCCCGCGGAATTGAACCCACACTCACGGGGAGCTTGTCACCCGTCGTCCAACGCGCTACGAACACTCTAGGCAGGCGGGCGGTGCTAGACTTAAAAATATATATTCAGCTAGATCGTCTTGGATTCTCCGCAAGGAATTAATTCTTATTTTTCATGTATGTTGTCCTATATATTTTGATATTACCAAATAGGGATCATACATTCATACATACATAATACATAATACATACATAAATACATAAATACATAAATACATAATACATACATAAATACATAAATACATAAATACATAAATACATAATACATAAATACATAAATACATACATACATAAATACATAAATACATAAATACATAATACATAAATACATAAATACATACATAATTAAATACATAAATACATAAATACTATCATACATAGTCTGTAGAAACGTTGTACAGTACATAGGGCCTACAAGTAATTTCTCCATACCACTCTGTCCTGGACAATTCGCTCAATCTCACCCATGGAATTGATTCCGATATTCCTCATCTCTCTTAGTAAAATCCAATTCATGGTTTCTCTCTCTCTTTCTCTCTCTCTCTCTCTCTCGATCCCCGCCTAGACCGATGAACCAAATCTCTTCATGAATTCTACCGTTGTTTTTAGGGTCTCCGTCTCTCCGTACAGCTTCTCGCGAAGCTCATTGTTTTCGGGCCAGGCTTCGCTTCTCAGGCATGCTAACAATTGGCAGTCTTGCAGTATGTGCTCTGCCGTCATGTCCACTTTTTCACAGTGGCACAGGCTAGTTGTGCCAATTTTAAATTTGTTGAACGCCCGAGTGGTTACCGGGCCCAAATTTGGGGTGTATAGAATAGAACCACTGTTATCTGCCATGTATGTCGTAAGAGGCGACTAAGGAGGTTTGGCTGAAATCGGATGCATGTGTCCTAAATGTGAAGGTCTATGCATTTAGGGGCCTACAAACCAACGTCAACGTATACACGTTCTTGGCAAAGATCAAACATATCACAAAGAGTGATTAAAATTGGTCGTAAGAACGAACGCAAAGAAGAAGAAGAAATTTGTTGAACATATGATGGTTTTTCTAAGGCGTCCTTTCCTTCTTAAACCATTTGCTTTCAACTTCAATGCCTGCTCTGTTATTCATTGATAATTTCTCCCAGAGCATGCCCAATCTTCTCTTTCTTAAAACATTTGCTTTCAACTTCAATGCCTGCTCTGTTATTCATTGATAATTTCTCCCCAGAGCATGCCCAGTCTTCTCTTTCTTAAACCATTTGCTTTCAACTTCAATGCCTGCTCTGTTATTCATTGATAATTTCTCCCAAGAGCATGCCCAATCTTTCTTTCTTAAAACATTTGCTTTCAACTTCAATGCCTGCTCTGTTATTCATTGATAATTTCTCCCCAGAGCATGCCCAATCTTCTCTTTCTTAAACCATTTGCTTTCAACTTCAATGCCTGCTCTGTTATTCATTGATAATTTCTCCCAGAGCATGCCCAATCTTCTCTTTCTTAAAACATTTGCTTTCAACTTCAATGCCTGCTCTGTTATTCATTGATAATTTCTCCCAGAGCATGCCCAGTCTTCTCTTTCTTAAACCATTTGCTTTCAACTTCAATGCCTGCTCTGTTATTCATTGATAATTTCTCCCAGAGCATGCCCAGTCTTCTCTTTCTTAAACCATTTGCTTTCAACTTCAATGCCTGCTCTGTTATTCATTGATAATTTCTCCCCAGAGCATGCCCAGTCTTCTCTTTCTTAAAACATTTGCTTTCAACTTCAATGCCTGCTCTGTTATTCATTGATAATTTCTCCCAGAGCATGCCCAATCTTCTCTTTCTTAACTGATTCAGTACCAGGTTTTTTTCACCTCTGGACGGAATTATTTTTTAGCTTCAAAAATATTGCACACATACTTTAGTTAAATTAAAATATTGTTTCTAAATATGATTTAAAGTTGAACTTATTATATATCAAATTAAAGATAAATGATTGTACTTTCATAAAATATTTATTGTATGCGAAAATATAATGTTGTGTTGACTGTGCATGACAAATATTAGCATGTAATAAAAAATTAATTGAAATTGTGAGAACAAAATCCAACTTACCAAGGGCCTTGAGGAACAATATGGTGAATAAGTCAGTGTAACTGCTCTCTTTATATAAGTAATCCATTTATGAATACACAAAAATTAAGAAAATATTGATGGAATATATGGTTTACTAACTGTTCGCAAATTAGCAACACGACCATCTTTGAAGAAATTTCCATTAAAAATTGTCAAATTGAAGATTTCACATACTAAACATTCATGTCTCATAATATATAATCACATACAGTGGAAATTATAGCAATATTTACAGGAATAAAGAACTAAAGTATATGAATAATAGTCCTAACATAGCAACTATATAACTTCTCTCCAAGTAGACTGTGTAGGTTCTGTCTGAATCCTTCTTCTTTTGTTGCAATCCTACTGAACCTGACTGGGGCAACGCCCTCTCGCAGCTGGTTGGGAAACACTACTAGTATTATTTAAATTATTAATAATCGACGTATTTAAATCACAAACTTCTGTGTCATCAGAAGCTTCACTATCTTCACTATCAGTATCTACATCTTCATGCAACCAATCTCGCGCTTCTGCAGCTGTAAAACATGCAGAACGAGCTGATAACAAACCATTTCTAGACTCTGAATTGTTAGACATTATTTTTTAATCACAGGGTAACTTGAAAACGAAAATTAAACTTGGTTTCACTTCTGATTCTAGTCAAAACCACGATGTTGTGATTTGGTTATCGTTAGTACTTCCTTTCTACTTAGTTTCCGGTTGATATAAAACTACAATCGAAGTGAAAATTAATAAAAACTCAACGCAATAGTAGCCGTCTTTTAAACGACGCTTGAGCCACGCAGATAAGAAATATGTGCACTAGAGTGTTCCACGGGACCGAATCAGTTAAACCATTTGCTTTCAACTTCAATGCCTGCTCTGTTATTCATTGATAATTTCTCCCAGAGCATGCCCAATCTTCTCTTTCTTAAACCATTTGCTTTCAACTTCAATGCCTGCTCTGTTATTCATTGATAATTTCTCCCAGAGCATGCCCAATCTTCTCTTTCTTAAAACAGTTGTTGCTAGGTAACAATAAATACTACAACCATATAATTGTTCCTTTTATTTTACTGTCATGTTTGAAAAATGAAAATCGTGGCATATCCTTTACAGGACGTAGCCATCAACAACAGTAAACGAGTCGTTGATTTCTATGCACCACTTATACGTTCAGTAGTTTGCCATTGCTTTCTGAACGGTGAGGTCTATTTGTATGTATTGTAAAAAAATCCCACGGAAACGAATTTACTTCCAAACTTGCCCACCGTGGGGTTTGAACCAGATACGCTTGGGTTTGAGATTGAGCTAGAGACGATCACACTGTTATGTTTAGCTAAACTTTTAAACGCACGGTTCCCATAGCCCAATAATTGAACATCTACCGTGCAGAACTGTTAAAAATTGTGAGATTCGTTTCGTGCTCAGAGTTAATCATTATTCTAAATAGTGGCCAGCGTTAAGTTTATGCTATGTGAACTATACACAATCTATCGTTGTGATTAATGTGTTTACAGTCTAGACGACGTATGCTTCGTCAAATAAATCTATCTCTATACAGTATTTCTAAACATTGCCCGACTGTGTTGTCAAATACTTCTCTACAAAATCTATTATTAAACCACTGTATTCTATTGAGGTTCTAGCGCTGGGGAGGACAACCATTCCAGTCCCCCACCCAACCCCAGACTCGCGATACGTTTCTATCCAGTCCACATAAGGTACTGTCGATATCAGATCAGTCTTAACCCTTTCGCTGCTACATACTTTCCGAAGGCTGAGCTAAAAATAGCTACTCTTTGTTTCTAGGTCACAAACGTGAATGTACGCCTATAGCAGCGACAGTAGCAATGTATAACGTGTTAACGCGTCTTTAGCCCACATAGGAAAGATAATAACAGACGTGTTAATACGTCTTTAGAAGTGAATGGGAAAACGTATATATACGTCCTTAGCAGCTAAAGGGTTTTAAATGTGGACATAGTTTCATGGTACGAAGAAGAAGAAGAAGCGTAGAAAGTAGATTGGTAGTAATACATATCTACATTAAAAACCGCTAGATGCAAACAAATATTGTATACAAAAACGTGTCATTGAAGATGCATCCTAAAAATAAAACATCACCGGAAATTGCAAGCCCCAATTTCAGTTCTGTAGCGGTACTATGTCTATTAACCCCGACGTTCCGAGTTCGAATCACGCTGCAGACAGTTTGGTTGCAAATTGTTTGCGTGGATTTTAACAAAAAGGACGATGGCACCATCCATTTAGAAAGCAATGGCAAACTACTGAACGTAATAATGCCTAGAAAAATCACAAGCAGCGTTAAAAAGCTGGGGTTGATTCGCAAAGTCCTGTAAAGGATATGCAATTAACTTTTAGCGGTACCATAATAATATCAAAGAAAGATAGTAAAAAAATCGACATATAAAGATTGTATAGAACTACAGAGAATATTAAGTTCACATATTATATTTTGCAACTGAAGTTTATGATCGGTTAACACAGCTTACATATAACTTCAGTTTGAAATAGAAATGATATTTGTATCATAGATCTGCAGGAAGTAAGAATGATTACAAAGCAATACTAATGCATATATTAGTGTCAACGTGTGGGCGTGAAGCATGGACATTTTTCAATGCAGTTGAAATGTATTTGTATGCACTTTTTAAATAACTGTTACAGGAGAGCCCTGCGTATATCATGGGCAAAGAAGAGAGTAAATAGATCTATCCAGAAAGAGCTATAAATCAAAGAAAACTGGAAGATGCTACAAATAAGAATGATAAAATTGAAGTATTTTGGTCATATAAAAAGACATAAAAGTGTGGTGTACACCATTAGGGAAGGAGGTATCCCTGCAAGTAAGAGAAGAGGAAGACCACGGACAAAATGGATTCAGAATGTAACTAATGATCTTAGCATGCGGCTTCAGACGCGGGCCATCTGGTCTACGAGAGAGAGAAATTTCAAAAGACTGTTAAAGTGCCACAGTTCTTCTCAGAACAAGCTATTTGATCAATAATAACTTATGTACACAATATCTAACAATTTAAAGTTAAAATTGGGATAAGAGGTGGGAAAATGTACCTTGATGCAGAAAATCAATCTTCTTCTTTCTTCTTTGCGTTCGTTCTTTACGACCAATTTTAATCACTCTTTGTGATTAGTTTGATCTTTGCCAAGAACGTTTATACGTTGAATATTGGTGTGTTAGGCCCCTAAACGCATAGACTTCTACACGTTTAGAACAGTGCATCCGATTTCAGCCAAACCTCTTTAGACGCCTCTTACGACATGCGTGGCAGGAAACAGTGATTCTATTCTTTACACCTTAAATTTGGGCCCCGGTAACCACTCGGGTGCAGAAAGTCTATTAAATGGAATGTAACTTATTGAATCAAATAAAAAAAAATGTTCTCAATATCAATTAGAACCACTGGATAGTTGTAGAACATACCATTAACACATTTTCAACTCAGTTTTTATTTGTGTAACTATCATGTGTTTTCAAGCCCAAACTTTAGAACCACACTTGCTTACAGCCGTGATAATTGCAGTATTAAAAGTTCTGAATCTAATGATCTTGTTACTGTCATATCCTATCACAGAACATCACAGGTTAGAAACCAAATTAAAGGAGCCTTTTTTTCATACATCGAGGTATCTTAGGTAATACGCCCGTACTGTTCATTGACCGTCGGCACACGATGGGTGATGGGGTCAACATCCTACCGGCGCCTTTACTTCCCAGTGCTTTTCCTGGTACCAAATTGAAGGCCAGTATTTTTCACTGACCGTCGGCACATTATGGGTGATGGAGTCAACAACACATCCGCCGTCTTTACTTCTGAGTCCTTTTTCTGGTACCCAATTGAGGCAGTGCGATCTGAGAGCCGTTAAAGTCGTAAAAATGTCACGCCCACTGTAGAATTGAACCCTGACAATTAGCCTAAGAAGCAAATTAAATAGCATTAAAGGCTTAGAATCTATCATATTTATAGCTATCGACACTGCATTTTACAAAAAAAACATGTTGACTAATTGACTCACGGATATTATCAGAACTAGTTTGTGTTCTAAACACATCAATTCCACATACAGATTAGAAACCTTGTTAAAATTTCTCGAAAAAGCTTTCATTCACATGCCATATTCAAGCTCAGAGGCTTTCTTTGAAACCCACTTCTCATTTTAGTATGTTATAAAGATAGCAATTTAGAGCACAGTAAATGCTGACACCCTGTGAAGAAAGAAACAACTGGGAAAAAGACAAAGAAAATAATAATTCATTAAGAGCTGTTAGAAAAAAGAAATAAACAAGACTAGTGATATTACTTGTATCCTCACGATGATAAACTTCTGTTAATTTCCAAATTCTTGTGATAATTTTGTTATACGAATGAAGGTTATGTCAAAAACAAAGTAGGCAATTAAGATACGCACCAGCTAGAAGCTATGAGGCAGAAAAAAGAACTGATCTTGAGAAGAAGGATAAAGGGACAATAAAATGAATATAATTAGAACTTGAGTTAGTGATGGTCTACTGGTTCTGAAAAGTGACAGAGTGCAACAGAGGCGTGCTGTTTATTTCCGTAACAGCCGTTTCTTATCTAAACAGAGCTTCTTCAATGAAACGACTAGAAACAGAAATGAAAATCTGTGAGATAAAAGTAACTCGATTTAGTACGTAGAAAATCATTTGATATTAGACATGACAAGCTCAGTAAGAATATGTTATACCAAATAAGAATAAAGAGGTTTCTACGCCTTAATAAAAAGAACGTTAATAGAAACAAAAAGGGCAGTTTTCATATCATGATAATCCTTTACTTGGGGGCCTAAATTACAAGTACATCTGATGTCATAGTAAAGCTCGCCTGAATGAGGCTTACTTTAGGAAATATAGTAGACCCAAAAGAAAATATCACACAATGATAAAAGATACACTACACAACCTGTGTTGGTGTTCCGTTTTAAAAAAAACAAGTCTCAATATCATGTGATAGGGGTTGCCTCAGACACTGGAATATGTTTTGACCAGAGAAACTTTGTCTAGTATAAGTTATACGAAACACTGAGACATTAAAACTAGGAATTAATTCCTTTGAGAGAAGCCATTTCAAAAAATAAAAATTACGCTATCGTTTCTCCATTATGTATTTTTGGTCTGCACTTATTTAATGCTAAATTTAGCTTGGTTTATCTAGAACGTTTGTTTATAGTTGACGTTATTCTAAGATTTTCTATTACTGGTACACGTTCACTTGTGTCGTTCGTTTATGTACTTATTATTAAATACAATAAATACTTATTATATCTTCTTGATATCACTATATAGACTAGACAAGTGCATTCCTCGGCCCGTGGGCTTGTCCGGCCCGTTACATGTTTTTTATTATTAAGCAATCATCATAAACAAACAATTCAGCACGATCCTGTATTTTCTTTCAGTCTGGCACGCGGACAGTTGATTTATTTCGTGTTCGGTCCTGGAACAAAACATGATCACAGACCGGGTGCAGACTAGTGGTTCTCACGTTTTTTATTGCTCCTGACTCCAGTTGAGATCTATGGGGTGCAGGGTAACGAGCGTGCAGACTTGCAAACAATGCCCCGACTGAAGCGGGCAGAAGTATAAACAGAGCCGATGTCATCAATGTGGTACGATCTCATTTATGTGAAATGGGCGAGTCTCGGATACTGGGACGACTGTGAGAATTAGTCAATAAAGGATTAATTTCATTGCACGGGGTGCTACCCATATAGCTCCTCGATCCCTCACCATAGAAGTCGCACGCCACCTTAATAGAGTACTTCACAAAGCATGTACTCTGTAGCTCCGGCAACAATCCAAGGGGTCTCTGAAAAATTCACATGTGAACAGAACGGCATGGTTCGGATTCGAACCTACGACATTCTGAAAGCAAGGCGAAGGCTTAACCACAGAGGCACATATGCCCACTCTATCTACAATTCGTAGAAACTGTACTATCAGTGGTATAAGCTGTACTACTATTTATTTGAAAGAAGCTGTCAATGAAATAATTGCTAACTCCTTCAACAATCGTCTCAAATTTGTTTTGTCTTAACCTTCGCTACATACTTTCTGAAAGCTGAACTAAAATAGCTACTCTTTGTTTGTAAGTCACAAACGTGAATGTACGTCTATAGCAGTGACAGTAGCAATGTATAACGTGGTAACACGTCTTTAGCCCAAAGAGGAGAGATAATAACTGACGTGTTAATGCATCTTTAGAAGTGATTGGAAAACGTTATATACGTCCTTAGCAGCTAAAGGTTAGCTTTAGAAGAAAACAAGCATTTTCTTCCAAATGTGATCATCTTTTACAAATTAGTTAACGAATTTCATTACAAGGGGAGGTGGACTATTGATCTGTCAAACACATTTCTAACCTTTCAGGCAGGACCATTGATACTCAGTTCAATTTTGTTCAGCAGATGTCGGACTATACATATATGTTATGTTGCTCGAGAGCTATGGGCATTATCTACCACATGTCCGGTGTTAGTAGTCTGTGTGTGTGTGTGTGTGTGGGAGAGCGTGTACAAAATACTATAATAATACTACTATTGTATAGCTTTACGTTACAATAATTTCAGTAAATTTAGGACCTGCGCGTAATTTTTTCATACCGATCTATCCTAGGCAACTGGTTCAATCTCTTCTATAGAATTGAGATCCGCCCGAATGATTACTGGGGCCCAAATTTGGGGTCTAAAGAAAAGAACCACTGTTACCTGCCACGCATGTCATAAGAGAACCACTAAGGAGGTTTGGCTGAAATAGGATGCACATGTCCTAAAGGTGTAGAAGTCTATGCGTTTAGGGGCCTACCAAACCAATGTGCAACGTATACACGTTCTTGGCAAAGATCAAACATATCACAAAGAGTGATTACAATTGGTAGTAAAGAACAAACGCAAAGAAGAAAAAGGAGAAGAATTGAGATCGATAGTTCTAGTCTATTTCAGTAAAGTTCAGGTTTTTTTCTAGGGCGTCCTTTCTTTCATGAAACCATTGTCTCCTACTTCAATGCCTGCTTTGCCATTCTTTAATCATTTATTCACAGAATATGTCCAACATATCTCCATCCTCTCTTTCTTATAACAGTTGTTACTAGTCGTTGATCAGACACAGCTCTGAATTCATCCGTTCTCCTGAGTTAATCCTATTTTATATTCATTATTTGTCGCAGACATCTATGTACAAATGCATTTAACTTACTGTACCTAATATAGATCTCGCAAAAATATACATATATGCGCTACCTATACTGTTTCTGGTAACATTTTTAATCTTGTCTTCAGAGCTTGTATCGCCTGAGTGGTTACCGGGGCCCAATTTGGGGTGTAAAGAATAGAACCACTGTTACCTGCCAAGCATGTCGTAAGAGGGGACTAAGGAGGTTTGGCTGAAATGGGATGCACGTGTCCTAAATGTGTAGAAGTCTATGCGTTTAGGGGCCTACCAAACCAATGTGCAACGTATACACGTTCTTGGCAAAGATCAAATATATCACATAGAGGGATTAAAATTTGTCGTAAAGAACGAACGCAAAGAAGAAGAAGAAGAAGAGCTTGTATCTAGGGCGTCCACTAACTTTCATTGTTCCTTTTTCAACTGGTTAGTTTTAAAAGATATAATTACACAGGGAATTTACTCACAGTGATGCCATCGCTTCCTCACGGCACACACAAGCTTTGTGGGTGCTCGTAATGTCGAGGAAGGGATCATTACGAGAGGCTGGAAAACTCTTAACGGCCTATAATTACTAGAAGTGCCATGTAAACGACACCAACGGATTCACACAGGAATTATATGATGAAAACAGCTCATCAGTATTAAACAACACGATTACGAAAATGTAATGGAAACATTTTTCAAATCTGGATTCCACGGAGAATTAGACAAATTTCATGAAAACAAAATGAAATATCTAAAAAAAAGGTTCCTGAAAAATTACGGAGGAAAAAAGACTGATTAAAATTTTATTGAAAAATAGGGAATATAAAGTGTTTTGGATATTTAAATAGATACTGCACTGTTAGAAACAATATTAGAAAGATGAGTAATGCTTATGTTTTAAATACTTAATATTTCTATTTGTTTATCTCTGACACTAAATGCCATTTCGTTCACACTTATTCAGTACTTCTGTATTTTGTATGTATTACATATGTTATCCAGCAGTCTATTCGTTGTTCTGAACATGCTGTTTCTCGTTTTATGCGAACAGTTATCAATATTCAGAACAAGAGACGAGTTTTCTCTATAAATATGATTTTTAGCTGCAGGTCCTTTCGGGTTCCACCAAATTCCTTTCTTTTATGCGTTTGTCCACTATGAATTCAGGCGTAGTCATATGTGCCTGGCATGGCGCTTCTGACTGATTCTTTCGTGAAGGCATACTTTTCTTATTATCAGTGTTCCCCTCCATACAGGCATGCCTTCTTCGGCTTCAGAGGTGAACAAATTCTTGTTAAATATAGTCTTCAAGGGCATGAGCATTCAAATCGTCGAAAAGCGTCGAAAATCGTCGTTTTAGTAATTAGAAATATATATATATATATATATATATCATTTTTTTCGATCCATAAGCACTTGCGATTTCAACTCTTCGGCTCGGCGCCATGAACATCGTAACCCTTCGGTTCGGTGCCACAAACACCGTAAATCTGGAAAACCTGTGGCTTTTCTGCCAGCCCACGGAATTCAGCCCACGGAATTGAGTCCGCACTCACAGGAGCTTGTCACCGTCGTCCAACGCGCTACGAACATGCCGGGCAGGCAGCCTGTCGAAAAGCGTAATTGTTTATAGAATGTGTTTTCGAGTCTGTGGGATATTGTGTGAATTACACTGGTATGAACATCAGAAAATATGACTACATCTTCTTCTACAAAACCTTCTTAGTCACAATCGATACTAGGACTGCAACTAGTTCTCTCCAATACACTCAAGTCTCTATCTCTCTCCCGATCACCTGAAAGACCGATGTACCAGACCTCTCTATAAATTCATTCATGTGAAAATCTGATCCATGCAGCCTTAGCATGGTAGGGTTTCGTCACATCTTCAGCGCCATTTGGAGCTCTGGTGCTTATCCTTCGACGATGTGTAAGGACTCAGCCAGCGTTACTGTGTTCGCTCTCCGTCAGCCTTTGGCTGTCCCCAACCGGTGCAAGGCAGCAGGTTGACTTCTACACATTTAGGACACGTGCATTCGATTTCCACCAAACCTCTTTAGTCGGCTCTTACGACATGCGTGGCAGGTAACAGTGGTTCTATTCTTTACACCCCAAATTTGGGCCCCGGTAGCCACTCGGGCCACACACACTCAAGTTTGATTCGTCCTTCTCAGTTCTGTCTACGGGCTTCGATACCTCTGAACTCAATATATATAGTTATTCATGGGGTATATATTTGCCTATTTCCCCTCCAACGTTTCAAACAAAATGTCTTTATCAATATTAGGACAAACAAGCAAATATATACTAGTAAGTCGCCACTAATCTTTTTTATGTTCTACTCTAGTAGTTTTTACTATAAGTGTAGTACTATTTTAAACAGAGGAAGATAGAGAGAGACAATTTTGAATTGATAGCAAACACCAAAGATAGAGATTTGTGGTGATACATGATCGCCTACGTCAGCCGGCACGGCACCTGATGATGATGAGTACTATTTTATTGCCGGCTTTTTTATGTGTGATTATCCATATCTTGATGAAGTCTTTTTGGTAGAAAAGTCAACTTTATTTTTTTTATTTTTCATTCGTTTACTGTGTCTGATTTGTAAGGTTCGCTACTTTAGAGGCAGACCATGCGACCATTATAAAAACACCAATTTAAAACACCATAATTAAAACACCATAATAAAAACACATTATGTTGCAGACCAAGTATGTGGTAAGTGCCAATGTGTGCGTAAATGTGTACTTGTGTCTCTACGTGTGTAGTTGCACGTATATACATGTGCGTGTGTGTAGACCTTTATGTGTTGGAACTGTGAAAAGTGAATGATACACGCAGAGAGAGAGAGACAGAGACAAAGAGAGACAGAGAGAACGAGAGAGAGAAAGAAAGAGAGAGATATCCATAAAAGGTCTAAAGTCACAAGACTGACTTCATTGCACCGGGTTTTACCCCATATAACTTGGTCCCTCTCCACAAAAGTGGCACGGCACATGCCGAGAGTATTACACCAACCACGAAATCCGTAGCTCCGGCAACGATTCTAGGGGTCTCTTGAAACAATGTAATTGTGAACAGAACAATACTGTTAGAATTCGAACCTACGACCTTCGGCACGTAAGTCAAAGCCCTAACCACTTAGCCACAGAGATCCCAGGGTATACATAAATAAATAGAAGTCTTTCATTTACCGGAACGGCGGAAGTTGCATCCAAATGTTCTGTAGCTACTTGATTGTTTACCTCATAATCAGGAAGGACGTCAACTTCTTGAAAGGTGTCAATACAGATAAGTGGATATTAACTAAATATGCAAGTTAGAAAGTGAGAAAACAAAAGAAACGGAAGGGAAATGTCGGGAAATGTGAAATAAAAAGTTTTAAAAAAATCCTTAATTATTATTTCAAAAAATGACAATCATAACGGAGAAGAAGAGATATGCGTTTCTTATGTTTTTCTTTGATTAAGAAGAATTCTAAAAATCATGCATTAATTTCCGTGAAAATGGAATATAAATATTTGTTAAACATTCAGTTGACAGGGCAATGGCTTACTTAGATTAGTCCTGCTAGATAATACGGTGACGTCACGACGGTAGTCATATTGCGCACAATTAGTTGCACAGCTAGCTATTATATCTAATTGCATTTTTGGTCTGAAATATTGGCGTATTGGAAAAAGGGCAATTTATTGTATAATATTTTCACAGAAATAAAGTAAGAAAAACTGTCTTTTTCTTACTCTAATTCTGTTTTGTCTCACAGCGTCAGGATAAGAATAGATATCTAGAACGGGTTGTTGTGTGTGTGCTTCGTACAATGTGCCTTTAACTGCCTATGTTTTTTCAAAGATGGATCAAATATTTGTAACATTTAACACTATTGCTTAATAATTATGCAGGGCGACCAAGCCTTATTAAAGGGTTTAAAAGTCGAACGATTGACTTCATTGCACCGAGTTTTATCCCATCTGGCTCGGTCCCTCTCCGCAGAAATGGCACGCCCCTGCCGAGAGTATTGCACAAAACACGAACTCCGTAGCTCCAGCAACAATCCTAGGGGTCTCTGGAAAAACTGCACTCGTGAACAGAACGGCGCGGTCCGGATTCGAACCCACGACCTTCGACTCACAAGGCAAAGGGCTTAACAACTCAGCCACAGAGACTCCCGACCAAACCTTATATTTACAACTACGTACAATTATACCCAGACACTAAATATTGATCAAATTTCGAAGCAAAACAATAGTTTCAGTTTCTGAAAGTTTAGTGGCAGCAGAACATGCTTCTTCTTCCTCGAAAGCTCCCTATCGACCACTTGTTAAACCACTCTTTATAATTTGTATGTGGCTTGAGCCTAAGAGCAATTGTACGTTGTGCCAGTTAAACGCCTACAAATAGGTCAGCACACAGAATTCTGCGACACTTCGACACTTTTTATTTACTAGATTAGCTTCCCTAGACCTCTACCTTAATCGCCTTTTACGCCATGCCTTGTAGGTAGCAGTGTTACGATTATTTGTTCCTGTTGAGAGACCCGGCAATACACGGGTGAATAGAGGTCGAACATTGTTAACTTCAATTTAAAAAATGAAAAGGACTTATTTAGAGTCATGTCATTCTCAACTTTCTGTAATTATTCTAGATCACATTTGCAAGTAAATATGAAACTCTACGGCGCAGCAGTTAAAACTTTTGGCAACCGTTTTGAAAGTTATTGAACATGCAAGATATGAAGCATGAATAGATGTGTTTCAAATGATTTAAGTGAATCACTAAATCCAACAAAGATAAACGTATAGAAATATAAATGAAATAAATTAATCACTAAATCCAACAGAGATAAACGTATAGAAATATAAATGAAATAAGTCAATCACTAAATCCAACAGAGATAAACGTATAGAAATATAAATGAAATAAGTCAATCACTAAATCCAACAGAGATAAATGTATAGAAATATAAATGAAATAAATTAATCACTAAATCCAACAGAGATAAACGTATAGAAATATAAATGAAATAAGTCAATCACTAAATCCAACAGAGATAAATGTATAGAAATATAAATGAAATACCACAATAATCATCCCCAGCGATCATGTTGTAAACAGTGACTTCCAATTCACGGACTATAGCTACAACACCAACATCGCTAAAGACGCAGGAAAACTCATATTAAGTGCATTGATTTCATACAAACGATTTTCGGGTCAGGTCATTAAGAGAGGTCGTTCAAGCTTCCGCAATGGGATATACTAGCCAGGTCAATCGAATATACAAAAAAAAAACTATAGAGCCTTATGGGGATGATTTCATCCATCTTATTTAGATGGGACATAGATTACTGCTCGATCAGCAAATGAAAGAGCAATAACCCCGAGCGGAAGTAAATTGCCTGCTCACTTATTTGACAAGTCTGAGGTCAGAGGTGAGTATCTTGGGTGTTTCTTTGGCAGGTTAGAGCATGAAGAAGGGAAATTTCATCAATGACGAGAGTAATTGGGAGGAAGCTTCAGTTGAAACAAAAACAATATAGTTGTAATAATAATGCATAAGAGGAAACAAAGAAGACAGTGAAGATTAGCAAATGTATGTTTCTTTTGTTGAATATTTGAATAATGTTGTGATGATTCAAAGCAAAAATATGATTTTTACAGTAACGTTTCGAACTAGTATTTTTGACTGACGCCACGATGATTTCATTGCACATTGAAAGTATGCCCAGTTGCATAACACATTCATGTCTAATTTTGTTATAACAAACCAAAAAGTTATCATTATTCCAGCCGTAAATGTCTTTTTTGGTTATAATTACTCTATAACTACTCTATATACTCTAATCATTATTTATAGTTTAAATAAAAGCATGAAAAAAAATGAAAATCGTGGCATATCCTAAAGGACGTAGCCATCAACCACAGTAAACGAGTTGTTCATTTTCTAGGCACCACGTATACGTTCAGTAGTTTGTCATTGCTTTCTGAACGGTGAGGTCTGTTTCACCTTTGTAAAATCCCTGAAACGAATTTGCTTCCAAACTTGCCCACCGTGGGTTTGAACCAGGTACGCTTGGGTTCGTGATCTAGCTCACTACTGCTTGAGCTACAGACGCGCACAACTCATAGCATACGCACATATCAAACTCATTTTTTCACGTTGTTTTGTTTAAATCACAATTTGTAGAGGAGCCTGGTTCTAACAGAATCAACTATAATTTTCAAATATTAATTAACTGGATTTTGTGAATTGGTGTTCTTTACTCTTTCATGTTTTGGTTCGTGAGATGGCTGGTCGGAGAATCGGTACCGCCAGTACGGTTTGATAAGTAACTGTGTATTTTACTGTGGTTAATATAAATATAGATGGAGACTGTAGTAAAATGAGCGAAACAAGTAATACAAAGTACTGTAGTTTCACAAAATACAATAATTAACTGTGTATTGTCATTGTTTTTGTATTTTGAAAACTACAGTACTTTGTTATTACTTGTTTGCCTGTGGTTAATATGAGTATCATATTATCTAGACTGGTAGTATCGTTTTCTCACTCCCTGCAACCTGCTATATTTTATAGCCTTATACTGTCAGTAATATAATCCTTACAACGATGGAGATGTTTGGAAAACTGAAAGAGAATTGTACCAGTTGTGATGTCCAGTGGTGGTACACAACGACGTCGATTCTAGCCAGGTATCTCTACTTTAAAAAGGTGTATCCACATGTTTTATTTCTATCTACATTCTGTTTCTCATCTATCTACATTCTGCTTTAATTGTATCAAAACTTTGTTGTATTTCTATCCACAATCTTCTTCTTCGAACGCTCCATATCGACCACTTGTTAACCACTCTTCGTGATTTGTATGTGATCCGAGCCTAAGAGCGATTGTGTGTTGTGTCAGTTACGCAAATACAAGTAGGCCAGCATATCCGATTTCTGTGACACATTTTATTTACTAGGTAGCTTCCTAGGCCCCACTACATCAGTCGCCTCTTACGACACGCCTTGTAGGTCGCAGTGTTACTGTTTTCCCCACCCACTCCCCCTGAGAGTCCGGGCAACACACGGGTGATATTCACAATCTGTTTTGTTTGTATCTAAACTTTGTTTTATTTGTGTATCAACATTATGTTTTGTTTGTATCTAAACTTTGTTTTATTTGTGTATCAACATTATGATTTGTTTGTATATAAACTTTATTTTATTTGTGTATCAACATTATGTTTTGTTTGTATCTAAACTTTATTTTATTTGTGTATCAACATTATGTTTTGTTTGTATCTAAACTTTATTTTATTTGTGTATCACCATTATGTTTTGTTTGTATCTAAACTTTGTTTTATTTGTGTATCAACATTATGTTTTGTTTGTATCTAAACTTTGTTTTGTTTGTGTATCAACATTCTGCTTTGTTTGTATCTAAACTTTATTTTATTTGTGTATCAACATTCTGTTTTGTTTATATCTAAACTTTATTTTATTTGTGTATCAATATTCTATTTTGTGTGTATCTAAACTTTGTTTTGTTTGTTTATCAACATTCTGTTTTGTTTGTATCTAAACTTTGTTTTATTTGTTTATCAACATTCTGTTTTGTTTGTATCTAAACTTTATTTTATTTGTTTATCAATATTCTGTTTTGTTTGTATCTAAACTTTATTTTATTTGTGCATCAACATTCTGTTTTGTTTGTATCTAAACTTTGTTTTGTTTGTGTATCAACATTCTGTTTTGTTTGTGTATCAACATTCTGTTTTGTTTGTGTATCAACATTCTGTTTTATTTGTGTATCAACATTCTGTTTTGTTTGTATCTAAACTTTATTTTATTTGTGTATCAACATTCTGTTTTGTTTGTATCTAAACTTTTAAATTTTTGTGGTGTATCGAGATTCTGTTTTGTTTGTATATAAACTTTGTTATATTTGTATCAACCATTTGTGTTTTAAAAAAAATCCCATTTTGTTTTGTTGGTTAATACAATCTATTCATGAAGTTGAGTGTGCCATTGTTATACTGTGGCATCATTAAAACACTCTACTATGCTTTGTGTTGTGCTTCAGTATTTCATCCGAAAGATTTAGTTTCCCATTCATCATCGTCTCTCCAAATACAAGTCAATGACCCTGAAATCACACGTGTCCAAGGTGGACAGGAGATAAGGCTTGAAAGAAGCCTGACTAAACTTGATTTATGATAGTTAGCTTGTCCTGTCCGAAATCGTTTGACGAGAAGTGTCCACGGTAGTACTACTTCGGGTAATTAGGGTCCAATTGGAGGCTGATGCTTAATGATGGAAATGTGTGGACGGGAACAAACAAAGGGGCAAAATCTGTAGTTCAGCATCCATCATTCATGTTACCATCAGAAGAAGGAAAATTTCATTACAAAGAAGCCAACAGTTGACTGCATGGGTGTACTTGAATCTCTATGACATTCAACCGTCTCAAAATACACTGTGAGCTAGGGTATGGAAGACATACCATTTCAGGAACGGACTATGATCAAAGACACAGATGTCAGATAATGAGAACGGTGATTTAGAACAACAAAACTGAATGATTAGGAAGATTAAGAGATTATTGATGTGTGGGTGAGTGGGAACAAGGTTATAGAATACTGAATAACTGGGGAGAGAAAGAGTGTGTGAGAGAGAGAGAAAGAGAGAGAGAAAGAAGTTGAAATTGATTGAATGATTGGTAAGAGAGTATTGATTAAGTGAAAGTGATGGAGTTGTGAATAAACAGAAAGAAACGAATTATTGATTTATTGAGTAGAAATTACTTCCTTTATTGACTAGGGGTGGAAGATTATTGATTTATTGAAGATAAGAAATATGAGACTGGTAGGAATACATTCTCGATTTAGTGAAGTGGAAAACATTGATTGAAATTAATAAATAAGGAAATGATTGAATAAACGCACGTGTGTTGCCGGTGCTCTCAAGGGGAGCAAAGAATAGTAACACTGATACCTACAAGGCATGTTGTAAGAGAAGACTAAAGTAGGGTCTAGGAAGTTACCCTAGTACATAAACGCGTCGCAGAAATCGAATGTGATGGCCTACTTGTAGGCATATAACTGGCACCACGTACAATCGCTCTTAGGATCCGATCACATACACATCACAAAGAGTGGTTTAACAAGTGGTCGATATTGAGCGCTAGAAGAAGAAGAAGAGTGACTAAGAAAATATAATTGATTGACTGCATAGAATACATTATCAATTGATTTATTCATACAACCATCATCAATGTACTTCAGTGAGTAACCATTTGTGTTCCGATCTCTTTACTACACAGGAAGATCTCAGCTACCAGTGGCGGCTCGTCATTAAGGGCCAGAGCGGCCGGGCCCCACCAAAAATAATATGTAACGTGTATTTATTATTTAATGGATTAAAATATAACCTAACCCAAAACCATGATTTTCCCGAAAATGTGTGTCTGGCCCCACTAACAAAAACGATCACGAGCCGCCACTGTCAGCTAGAGTGCACGAACTCCGTAGCACCGGCGAAGGTCCCCGATGTACTTTTGAAGATGGTGAATATATTTTTTGTAGGAGCTTTATTTTAATTTATTTCTAATGAAATTTTCCCACGTCAGCGGCACTCAAGCTTGCTCTTCTCCATTTTGAGCTGCCAAGGTTTCTTTTACGTGCTCAAATTGAACTTTCTTTTTATCGTCCATCTCCAATAGGACTAGGAACTCGCTATCACCTACACTGAGATCAGGAATCTCTGAAAAAATATCCAGATGACTTCACGAGGCGAACCTGGACTTCAGAGACGAGCACCGAACTTCTACGCTCATGACCCCATGACGGGCACCGAACTTCTACCTACAAGCCCATGACGGGCACCGAACTACCTACATAGACCATGACGGGACCGAACTACGCTACTAGACCCATGACGGCCGAACTACGCTACAAGACCCCATGCCGGCACCGAATCGCTCAAGCCCTGACGGGCACCGAACCACGCTACAGACTCTGACGGGCACCGAACTTCTACGCTACATAGACCCATGACGGGCACCGAACTTCACGCTACATAGACCCATGCGGCACGAACTCTACGCTACATAGACCCCATGACGAGCACCGACTACCTCATAGACTCCCGCGAGCACCGAACTACGCACATAGCTCCGCGGGCACCGAACTTCTACGCTAAGACCATGCGAGCACCGAACTTACGCTACATAGACTCAGACGGGCACCGAACTTCACGCTACATAGACTCCATGACGGCACCGAACTTACGCTACAGCCCTGACGGGCACCGAACTTCTACGCTCATAGACCCCATGACAGGCACCGAACTCTCGCTACAAGACCCTGACGGGCACCGAACTACGCTACAGCCATGACGGCACCGAACTCGCTACAAGACCCATTATCACGAGAGACGGGCACCGAACTACGCTACATAGACCCATTATCCGAGAAGGGCACGAACTTACCTCATAGACCCCATTATACGAGAGACGGCACCGAACTTTCCTACATAGACCCATTATCACGAGACGGGCACCGAACTACTCATATACCCCATTATCACGAGACGGGCACTGAACTACGCCATAGACCATTATCACGAGAGCGGCACTGAACTTCACGCTACATAGACTCCATTATCACGAGACGGCACCGAACTCTACCTACATAGACCCCGACGGCACCGCTACGCTACTAGACCCCATTATCACGAGGACGGGCATGAACTTCTACGCTCATAGACCCCATTATCACGAGAAGGCACTGAACTACCTACATGACTCCATACACGAGAGACGGCACCGAACTTCTACGCTACATAGACCCCCAGACGGGCACCGAACTTCTACGCTACATAGACCCCATGACGGGCACCGAACTTCTACGCTACATAGACCCCCATGACGGGCACCGAACTTCTACGCTACATAGACCCCCATGACGGGCACCGAACTTCTACGCTACATAGACCCCCATGACGGGCACCGAACTTCTACGCTACATAGACCCCCATGACGGGCACCGAACTTCTACGCTACATAGACCCCCATTATCGATTGATGACAGATGAAATCATTAATATACAACAATTACATTATATAGTAATTAAAGATAGGAATAACCATTATGAGATCATGAATAAATTATTAATTAATTGCAGATGAAAATATTATGGAATTAAGAAAGAAATTATTGATTGACTAAAGAAGAAAAAAGACATTATGAAAGACGGAAATGAGTTATATGAAAAGGAAAAGATCAACTAGTTAATATATTATCTATTGGAAAGGAAAATAGTTTTGCAAACATTATATGTAACAATATGTCCGATGGTTTATGTTTAACAGTCATCATCAATAGATAGCTTGTTATGAGCAGAGCTTTGCCACCCCAACCATACTTCGGAAATTCTCCTTCTCATAGGAAAGATGTTCCGTCACTGTAGCCGTCATGTTCAAACCATCAGTAAAAGTCTGCCTGCTGCCTTGCAGGTAGGCTGGGGACAGCCACAGACTAACGAAGAGCGAATCCAGTAAACGCTGGCTGAAACCGGACACATCGCCAAAGGATAAGCACCAGAGCTCCAAATGGCGCTGAAGATGTGAAGAAAACACACCACTGCTAAAGTGAATCAGATTTCCATATGAATACGATTTATGGAGAAATCTGCTACATCAGTGTAAGTTATGATCGAGAGAGAGAAACCATCAGTTACATCCTGAATCCATCTTCTCTATGGTTTTCCTCTTCTCCTCTTTGCCGGTATGCCTCCTTTCATGATGGTCTTCTTAAACTCTTTGTGTCTGTTTATATGTCCAAAATACGCCACTTTTCTCTTTCTTATTTGTAGCATCAACCAGTTTTCTTTGATTTTGAGTTCTTTCTGGATAGATCTATTCGTTCTCTTCTCTGTCCATGATATACGGAGGACTCTTCTATAACACTTATATTCGAAAGCACATATATGTTTTTCACTGCCTTATTAAATGTCCAAGTTTACCACAAATACGTTGCCACTTTGAATATGCATGGTCTTAGTATTCTGATACTATCAGTTCAGTTCCATACTGTTTTTAGTTGTTTAATTTTTTCGACGGTTATGCTTGTTTTTTTAAAATTTCCTTCATTCCGATTACATCTGTTGTCAGCAGTGAACCAAGATATTCAAAACTGTTCACATTTTCTACTTACAGTTGATAAAAATTCCATTTAACGGTATATAAATGATTAAAAAACAAAAGACAGAAACAACAGTGTAACAAAATGGGTCCTGTTCTAAGTGAAAAGATAACATGGAACTTCTATTTTCTTTACAGCATCGATCTTAGGTTGTATGTTTTGATTTCGCTTGTATTATAATGTTATTTTCTGTTTTTAGTTCAAATCCGCAACCCTTTCTCTCTCTTTTTTACACTTTTCCATACCCTACGATGATTCGCACACGCTGGTGAAAAATGAGTGTGATTTAGTGAAAAAGTTTCATTCGAGGAACTGCGGTTTACTACTTGAAAACACAAAGCCTGGAGCATCGACGATGTTAGCTTTCCCAGCACGGAAAGCGATTAGTTTTTAGTGAGAATCTTCACTTTTGACCAGGGGTGTTTGCATAGTGAATGAATCCGTGCATGGAGGCCCATATATTTTCATTATTCTATAGGGCGACTCACCAAAGATCAACTAAATATTAGAGGGAAACTCATTTATAAGCAGACAGAAGCGGATATCAAGAAGTGTATTGTTTGGGCAGAGGCGTAACAGAAATATAACGATACGAATTATAACTTTATATGAAACTATCATTATCATCCTGTGCCATGCAGACTGGGTGGAGTACGAGATCGTGGCTTTCCACAAACATTTATATCTGTGCTGGCTGACTATATATGTTCGGATGTTGGCACTCTCCGGTGTCATGAAGCCAGGATGTTTAGAATGTTCTCGCTCTCTGTCGCTCCCTGTCTCTTCTCTCATTTCTTTTACTGGTTGTCACATTTTTTGTGTGTAGTTTGTTTGAAAACCAGTTTGTTTCTACTCAACCAGTTTAATCACTCTTTGTGATATGTTTGGTTTTTGTCAAGAACGACTAGACGTTGCGGCTCGGATTAAAGGACGTGCAGGACAGGCACATCCTACATTTTCGGCCTAACTGTCACACTATGCAACTAACGTAGGATAAATGATTATATCAGGACCGTGCGGTATCTTTTCTCAGTATGATGCAAGTCTTCAAAATGCAGCAGCTTAAATGTTTTTTCTTTAAAATAACCTTCAATTGTGATTTTTATTTCGCTGCTTATGCCGCCCCCTTTACGGTGCACCTGATGCGGCCGCCACTCTGTATCATAGCACGGCACGGCCCTGGGTGATAGTCTCATTCACAAAGATTACAAATAGTCTGATTCATAAAAAGCTATTTTCTCTTCTGTGTACGCCCTCAGAATTTACATAAAATATTTACAAAGTAAGCAGTTCTTATTCTGACGCTAAAGTGTCTACATGCAAAGGATTGTGCACAGAGTATTGCACAAAGGATTGTGCACAGAGTATTGCACAAAGGATTGTGCACAGAGTATTGCACAAAGAATTGTGCACAGAGTATTGACAAAGTTGCATTTGCAAAAGGATTGTGCACAGAGTATTGCACAAAGGATTGTGCACAGAGTATTGCACAAAGGTTTGTGTACAGAGTATTGCACAAAGGATTGTGCACAGAGTATTGTACAAAGGATTGTGCACAGAGTATTGCACAAAGGATTGTGTACAGAGTATCGCACAAAGGATTGTGCACAGAGTAAGGCACAAAACACGAGCTCCGACAACAATCCTAAGGGTCTCTGAAAAAAATTCACTGCCGTTCTGTTCCCGAGTACATATTATTCCAGAGACCCCTCGGATTTGTGCCGGAGCTACAGAATTCGTGCTTTGTGCAATACTCTCGGCATGTGGCGTTCCATTTCTATGGAGAGCGACCGAGCTTTATGGAGTTAAACCCGGTGCAATGAAGTCAATTCGTCGACTTAAAAACCCCTCTCTAAGAGAGCTAATTGAAGACAAGTAGTATTTAATTGGTAGCGTCTGTGGCTTAGTGGATAGTTACTCCATCTATTAACCCCGACGTTCTGAGTTCGAATCACGCTGCGGACAGTTTGGTTGCAAATTGTTTAGCGTCGATTTTTATAAAAAGACGATGGCAGCACCCGTTCAGAAAGCAATGGAAAACTACTGAATGTGATAATGCCTAGAAAAATCACAAACAGCATTAAAAAGCTGGGATTGATTCGCAAAGTCCTGTAAAGGATATGCAGTTAACTTTATTTTATAAATAATATAAAAGTTGGAATCTTATTTACTTGAATATTGTATATGGACTCTAACCGCAGTTTAACAAATGAGTTTACAGTGGCAACTCACTTGTGTCTTATAGTTTCAAGCATGTCTGTACAGTCACTAAGAGACAATTTGGCACTAGGTACCACAGAATGTATGAAACTGCTAAATTGTTACATATTTTCCTCATTAGTAGCATTAATCATCATTCAACTGGAGTGTGTGATCCAAATGGATGACCGCCACCCCACACATCCACGCTAAATCTAATACTGATACCCCCCCATGTCCAAGAACATAGATAGAAATACAATACCACATCAGAATAGTCGACAGAGGGGAGGGAACGCGGGCAAGCTGGTCAGGGAGATTGATTAATGCCCCTTGTAAATCAAGATGATCAACTGGGCGGTTGTCTCTATCGTTGGTTAAATAAACTTCATTCATACGCGCATTCCAGCTATAGCAGTTACATTTCAAATATAAATAGAACTGCTGTAGGGAAACATAAAATATAAGCTTCCGACTGCTTTGGTTCAATGCGTCTTTTCATAAGTACACGTGCATCAATTTTGAATGTTGCATTTGTGTCTGTAGGTGTATATATATATATATTAATGATACAGTATATATATATTAATAAAGGGTTTTAAAGCCAAAGGATTGACTTCATTGCACCGGGTTTTATCCCATATGGCTCGGTCCTCTCCGCAAAAATGGCACGCCACCTGCCGAGAGTATTGCACAAAGCACGAACTCCGTAGCTCCAGCAATAATCCTAGGGTCTCTGGAAAAACTGCACTCGTGAACAGAAGGCCGCGGTCCGGATTCGAACCCACGACCTTCGACTCGCAAGGCAAAGGGCTTAACCACTCAGCCACAGAGACCCCTGATTATATATATATTAATGATTGCAGGCACGTATTTGTGTGTGTGTATGTGCGTGAGTATGTAGGTATGTATGTGTGTGTTTGAATGTGTGTGTATGAATGAGTGTATGTGAGTGCGTGTGTATGTATGTGTGCGTACATATGTATGTATGTGTGTATGTGTGCGTGTGCCTTCGTATGTATGTATGTATGCATGTATGTATGTATGTGTGGACGTCAATTAACATCAAGACAAGGATAAGTTTGTGAATGAGACTTGGAATTATCATTGTAACTGTTATATCAACTAAAGACTAGATACGCGTTGAGATAATTCATACTAGGATTATCCTAATGTAAAGAGAGAGCGCACACATACGCATACACATACCGATACACACACATACTTATACGCACAACTGTATCCAGACACGCACTCCAGCACACACATAAACAAACACGACAACAAATACACACATACATAAATAGAATGTTAACTGACCTCATACGTCCCTGGTCCAGGAAAATCTTCCTTCTCATCACGGAAACGTTTCTCCCTGGTGTCCATAAGTCCACCCTTACTGCTCCAGGCTTGAGCCGCTAATGTGTACGACCCTGGACCTGTAATGTACACGGAATCTTCCAGATGAAACTTTGTACATTGATTGAATATTGGAAACAAGAAAAAATATATTACTAAAGAAATGAAATCTAGAACCAAAATTAGAATATTCAACTCTAATATTAAAACAACCTGGGGAATTTAATGGTCGCATGGCTAGTGCAATCGCTACGAAACTGTTTAGGTTATAATTTTTCATGTATGCCCCCAACAGAAAAAAATCCTTAGCCTTACCGTGGATTGAACACGGGTCTTCCGTATGGGAGCCGCGCTCTAACCCATCGGCCAGACATTCCTGCTACAGACTAAAAATTACTGAAAATAAAAAGTTGATAATCACCACTGTAAGTAATATCTAACAAGTAGATTGTATCGATGGTGTCACTACAATTAATAATAATATTAAAAAAAACAAGTAGATTGTATCGATGTTGTCACTACAATTAATAATAATAATAATATAAAAACAAGAGATTGTATCAATGTTGTCAATACAATTTGTGTCCATGTATTTCTAGAGTAGGAGAAGATTCATAAAATCAAGTAGTGGATATAATTTTTGTAAAATTATTGAACAGTTATGTCCCTTTAATATCTGAGCGTCGCAGATTTCATTATAGAAAAGTCAAGGGGTGATATTTAAATGGTTGCTGTACAATTTGCAACAAAGTCGTTAGCTTAGGCTAGGGCGATGTACGACACAAGCAACGCAACCCATGTATAGAGCATTTAATTAGAGAACAATAAGACACGATAAGTCAAGAGTCAAGTTGTGTAAAACAACACACACATGAAGTAAACAAAAAACTAGCTGAGATGAAAGGTCATAGAAGAAGTAAAAAAAAAAAAAACTTACTGTAATGAAATATCACAAGAAGTAAAAAATGAACGAAGTTAAACATCACACGCAGTGTTAAAAATAAGTCCAATGAAAATATTAAAAATAATAAAAACAAAGAAATTGACAAAACCAATGCCAATCTTCTTCTTCTTCTTTGCGTTCGTTCTTTACGACTAATTTTAATCACTCTTTGTTGTATGTGTGATCTTTGTCAAGAACGTGTATACGTTGCACATTGGTTTGGTAGGCCCCTAAACGCATAGACTTCTACACGCTTAGGACACATGCATCCGATTTAAGCTAAACCTCCTTAGTGGCCTCTTACAACATGCGTGGCAGGTAACAGTGGTTCTATTCTTTACACCCCAAATTTGGGTCCGGTAACCACTTGGGCGACCAATGCCAATGAACTTGCTTCCATTGTTGTGGTAGAACCCCCAGTAATTTTGGGTTTTCACTCTTTTTGAAACTTAAGAATATATGAGGGGAAGTCAATAAGTAAGCCACAAAGTTATGTGAGATGGTAAGTAAATGTAGTTAGTGTTTTCTAAAAGTGTCATTAGGTGACAGCAACATCCAACTTTATATTCCCGTTCGCCAGGTGGCGCTATGTGTCTCATGCGCATGCGCAGCGCATAAACAAAATGGCGACTGTACTTACGGAGAGTACAACCAAAGAGCAACGTGCTGTTGTGCGTTTTTGTGGGCAAAAGGACTGCATGCAAAGGACATTCATAAGGAAATGCTTCCTGTTTATGCTGACAAATGGTTGTCCCGTAAAACGGTGCATAGTTGGGTAGAAACATTTTCTCAAGGACGCTCTAAAATTGTTGATGAAATCCGATCTGGTCGTCCTGTTGAGATTGCAACAGAAGCATCAGTGCAGCGGGTGGAGGAGATGATTAGAGGTGACAGACGAGTAACGATAGACTCTGTAGCATCTGCAATAGGGTGCTCACATGGTTCAGCATACAGCATAATGCATGATCGATTGAAATTTAAGAAAGTGTGCTCAAGGTGGGTACCCAGACAATTGAAAGAGGAACACAAAATGAACCGATTTGGCCTGTCCTTGCATCATCTCTGTCGATACGAAGATGAAGGAGTAGAGATGCTGAAAAGGATTGTTACTGGGGATGAATCTTGGGTGCATCACTACCAGCCATAATCAAAGCGAGCTTCAATGCAGTGGAAACATCCTTCTTCGCCTTGTGTAAAAAAATTCGCCATCAGCAGGGAAGGTTATGATGACGGTGTTCTGGGATTGTCAGGGAGTGCTTTTAACCAATTTCATGAAGAAAGGTGACAATGTGAATTCCGAATCGTACTGTGAAGTTCTATCGATGCTTCATGGTGCAATTCGAAAAAACGTCCAGGGTTGCTGACTAGAGGATTGTTGCTTCTTCATGACAATGCCAGACCACATACGGCTCGATTAACTCAGGATAAAATTAACCAACTAAGGTGGGAAGTTCTGGAACATCCACCTTACAGTCCCAACTTAGCCCCTAGCGATTTCCACCACTTTGGTCCACTGAAAACCCACCTTGGCGGAGACATTTCGTGAATGACGCCGAAGTTGAATGTAGTGAAAACGTGGTTTAGAAAACAGAGCCCGCAGTTCTATGCGGCCGGTTTGGGAGCACTGATAAAACGATGGGATACGTGCATCAATGTTGGTGGAAATTATGTTGAGAAATAAAGGGACAATGTATGTATAAAAATAAACTGGTTTCAAGTTGTTATCATGTTTAGTTATTTTTCTACAGCCATTTGTGGCTTACTTATTGACTCGCCCTCGTAGAATCATAAAAAAACACGACCAAATAATATATGGTTGCATGGTGTTTGCTTCACCAAAATGAGACATATACACCTATGGAAGAAAACAAGATCAAAATGAGACATATACACCTATGGAAGAAAACAAGATCAAAATGAGACATATACACCTATGGAAGAAAACAAGATCAAAATGAGACATATACACCTATGGAAGAAAACAAGATCAAAAGAAAAGATCATATCATAGAAGTAAAAATATATTAAACACTACAAGTAAAAGGATGGACCCGGTGCGATATCACATTTGTAAAAATACAATTCTGTTTTCTGAGTTAAGGGATGGAACCTAGCACTTTAACAGCATACAATAGCGCCCTAAATTGCTATCCCTGCCACGCAGACCATGTTTCGGTAAAGGGCTTAGACCACCATCTCATTTTATTTCTAATCAATCACTTGTTGAAAGGGCCTCTCTTTTGGCTCGCTTAGCGTTACAGAAACTTTCACTTTCGTCAGGCAACTGGTAAAAAAGAAACCGCCCAGAGGTCACTGTCACACCAGATTATAACAAGTGACAGAAGACTTTCATTTCACATGTCAATTTCTGTGCGTGCAAAGATAGAAGATTACATTACTGTAAACATCTGTTTTTAGTAGTACTGTAATTATATCTAAAAATTACATAAATATCTATCTATCAGTGATACGGGATGACAAAAGCACTCATAAGATAATATCACGGGCAGTTTAATAAATCATATCAGTTTATACAACACATGACTGATTGATTGATTGATTGATAGGAGCATCATCATTGCACTTCGGTGAGTAACCATGTGTGTTCCAATTTCATTCTTACACAGGGAGATCTCAGCTGCGTTGCACGAATTCCATAGCACCGGCGAGGATCCCCGATGTCATTTTGAAGATGGTGAAGATATTTTGTTGGAATTTTATTTTGAATCTTTTCTAATGATTTTTTACCCAGGAAGCGGCTTTCCAGCCTGCTCTACTCGATTTTGAACTGCCAAGGGTACTTTTACGTGCTCAAATTAAACACGGGACCTATGTTTTATCGTCCGTCTCCAGTAAGACTAGGAACTCGACTTCACCTACACTGAGATCATGGATATCTGGAAAAATATTCAGACGGCTCCACGAGGCAGCGAACCTCATACCTTTTGGTACGAGAGACAAGCACTAAACATCTACGCCACAGAGACACCTAACAACACTTGAATGCACACACAAATATAAAACAAAGAACAAACGTTTGATAATGTATAACTAATTCATAATATATTTGTACTATAGCTTCGGAGGTCATTGGGACACTACAATTTCTACTACAGAACGTTGAATATCAAACGATACTCTTTTGTTATGTACACGGGTCTATATATATGATAAAATGCCCGTCTGCCCAGCGTGTCCGTAGCGCGTTGGACTACGGTGACTATCCCTCTGTGTGTGCGGGTTCAATTCCGCGGGATGGCAGAAAAAGCCACAGATTCCCCAGATTTACGGTGTTCGTGGCACCGAACCGAAGGGTTACGATGTCCATGGCACCGAGCCGAAGAGCTGAATAGCTCAAGTGCTTCTGGATCGAAAAAAAAAAATATGTTAAACACTACTTATTAGGGCAAGACATATAGCTACTTATGCAGGACACCGAAAGGGCGTTTACGCAAAAGGTGGACCTCAGAGATAACATTAGTGGCAACACATACTGTTTCAACGATGTAGACCGACACAACATTTCTGTAGCCTCTAATAGTTTATTGATCAGGTTCAATGTTGTCCATGATTCACATCCGTATGTAAGAATTGATTCTACCTAGCAACGTAGTACTATAATTCTCACTTCTAACTATACGCTTTAATTAAACATGCGTTTCATTCTCTATATAGAGAAATAAGACTCAGAGAAAGCTTATCGCCAATATAAGAAAAAATTAGTCATCATTTTTCGTACATGTGATGAGAAAAGTAGGTTTAGTTGTAACAATCGGTAGAATCGAGAGGAGACGAGACAGAGGAAGACAAAGAAAGTTTGGATAGCCTGACTTCATGGCACGGAAGAGTGTCAGCATCTGAAATGATAGCAAAAACCACAGACATATATTTGTGGAGATCCTTGATCGTCTACGCCTACCGGCACGGCACCTGGTGATGATAATATATCGCACAAGTAGTAAACAAAAGTGAACAAAACCGCAATGCAGTAAATTGTTTTACAGCACGCAGAAGAAAGCAATTTTGAAGCAAGCAGATGAAACCAAGATCTGCAAATTTGGAACACTCATCAGTCTTTCCCTCACTTATTCCTCAGTTATGGATTCCCGACACAGCATCCACCCTGACAAGCATTACAATATTTTGAATACTGACTTGTAAAAAAAATACATTGTGACTCACGGGAAGAGCCCCAAACGAGCGAGATATTCAAATAACATGCATATGAGGCGGTATTTAATGAAGCCACAACACAGCATCAGCGACTTATATCCGGAAAACTAGAGGAGAAGCCCAATAGAAAAATGATTTACTTCCATCTGTAGTTAAATATTAGTGGGAGCGTGTTTTCCGGAATAGGATTTGACTAATACACCAGTCTCCAGTTGTAAGGAGAAAATCGGAAAGTTTGCCCGGGAAAGGACGCATGAGATTAAATCAACAATTGTGGAAATTGGAGCAATATTTGCTCACAAGCGAGAATAAATGGCAGCTCCTGGGGAACGGTAAATATAAACCGTAAGGTAAACCGCCCTCGACGGTGCTTTCCGGCGGTTTTCAGTTCTGTCTAGCGATAAACGGACGTTCATATTCTTAGTTAAGATAGTGTTTTGGATAGTTCTAGATTTCGGGGTGTGTAGGTAGGTCTCTATAGGGTGAATGGGGGATATGATTCTTCTTCTTCTTGCGTTTACTCGCTATGTATTCAGGCGTAGTCAATTCGCCTGGTATGGTGCTTATGACTGATTTTTGCGTGAACGCATACTTTCCTTATTATAAGTGTATCCCACCATACAGGCGTACCTTCTCCGACTTCGGGGGTATGGAGATATGGTTGGTATGCACACGTTTACACAAGAATGTTCATAAAAACATACATACTAGTACAATATTAATACAAAAATAATATATTTGGCGTTTTTCGTCTTTAGAGGCAGTCAATTGGCAAGTGTTTTACTGTGACAACTTCTTAGTTTGTGCTTGTCTCTCTTGTCTTTCAGCTCATCCCTAAGTCTCTTTTTTTAAAACATTCTGAACCTTTGCATACTGTTTACAAAAAAATATAACTCGGTCATCAGCTAGTTTTTCCCATTTGTTGGGAGCGATCGAAAAATTCTTCATTTAGGCCTTGGATACAACAATATATCTGAGCAGTGGTGAGTATTGGTGCCTCTTATCTTCCGACAGTTCACATAACAACACTTGTTGTGGTATGCAGATGTGCGGAAGCCTACAAATCTAGTCTGGTCAGAGCGGATCAGATCGGGAGGTAACCGAGGGAGGCTGCGGTGATACGTAATAAATTGGCGTTTAAAGACAAAGACACGTATGTATCGTATCACATAACTAATTAATAGCAAAATGATAAAACTAACAAAAAACCAACGTTTCAGTCATAGACCTTTATCAAGGAAGACAAACATAGACAAGGAATACTAAATAAACCTGTGGTATGCGGCTATTGTCCATTCTTCTCACATGCCCTAACCATCAATAGATACCGATCGTGATGATAATTATCTTCTTTATGCCTCGAGAGTCACTTGACCCGTGACAGTAGGTGAGGGGGTGGAGGTGGGGTGGGAAGGGAGGGGTGGGTGTTATGACTTCCTGCCTACTCATTGCAAGCTTTATATCAACGCGTATTCATAGTCATCTTTAACAAGTTCTAAGAGTATTGTTCAAAGTCTGTCTCCAACTAGATCATTCCATCACAGCTCTTCCTAGTTCTGCAAATTAATATCTAAATAAAGTTAAAGGATATGATTGACTTCATTGTACCCACCAGGTTTCCCCATATGGCCCCGTCCAGATCTAAATAACTCACTGAGTTATGTTCAGCAAAATTAGCGAAGTCAGAACTGGTTCCTTAACTCAATACACTTCGGCGTACTGTAATGTCTCCACACAGTCATGTGGCATTACATAACGTGTGAGTTATATTTATCATTACAGCCCCATTAACTGATTGACTGATTGAGTGATTGAATGATTGATTGATATTACCATCATCATTGCAGTTCGGTGAGTTACAATGTGTGCTTCGATCTCTTTCTTACACAGGAAGATCTCAGCGGCAGTGCACGAACTCCATAACACCGGCAAGGGTCCCCTATGCATTTTAGAAGATGGTAAAGATATTTTGTAGAAATTTTATTTTTAATCTTTTCTAATGAATGTTTATGTGAATTCTGTGGCCTAGGGGTTAGTGACTCTGTCTATTAACCCCGACGTTCTGAGTTCGAATCACGCTGCGGACAGTTTGCTTGCAAATTGTTTCCGTTGATTTTAACAAAGGACGATGGCGCCACCCGTTCAGAAAGCAATGGCAAACTACTGAACGTATAATGGTGCCTAGAAAATCAACGACTTGTTTACTGTGGTTGATGGCTACGTCCTTTGGGATATGCCACGTTAAAAATGAATGTTTCCCGGGCAGTGTCTTTCCAGCCTGCTTTTCACGATTTTGATTTGTCAATGGTTCTATTACGTGCTCTAATTGAATACGGGGCCTACAACCACACAAACTATAGAGTAAGTCTCTCATCAACAGACTCCTACTTCCCCTTCCCTGCAGATTTCAGAACACGACCCGTCTTGCTATACTATTTTCTGGTCTTCTTAATATACGTCTTATATAACGTCAACGTTTTCTCTTAAGCTTGAACATTCTTTGATTGAATCCGATCAAAGTGCACTCTTCAACGCTCCTACATTACTCCCAATCTTTATAAGCTGTCTTACAAGACATCTCATCCTAACATGGGACAGTCTCATATCTCTCAATGTCTTTAGTTCAACAAATTGCTGGCCTAATTTAAAAACTATAAATAAAATGTAATGTAATTCGGGTCACTGAGTATTTAATACACTGACAAAACGGGCTATTGGCCTCTATGAAAAAAAAAAAATATCTGTCTACACACGCTGCTCCAACCTTTGCTAACTCATAGAAAGCAAATATTGCTACTCCATTTATCTTTCAACCTGTCAGAATCAAAGTGATTGGATTTCCTTCAAAGTTGTCTAGAAAACGTGAATAATCTGTGCGTCATTTGCGCCGTTTGACGTTTGAGATATAGGTAACTGTGACACTTATGATGAGGATTTCCCCCTTATTCTTAGTCATAGATCTATCCCCCCAAAAAAGAACTTACAATCAAAGAAAACTAAAGATCAGAATACTAAGAGACTGCATATTCCCAGTGGCAACGTATGGGTGTGAAGCATGGACATTTAATAAGGCAGAAAAACATTTGTTTGCTTTTGAATATATGTGTTACAGAAGAATCTTTCGTATATAATGCACAGAAAAGAGAACAAATAGATCCATCCAAGAAGAACTTAAAATCAAAGAAATTTCTCTGATGCTACAAATGAGACAGATAAAAGTGAAGTATTTTGGACATACAAAAAGACATGAAGGGCTGGAGAATACCATCATGGAAGGAGGTATACCGAGAAAGAGAAGAAGAGGAAGGAGACGGAGAAGATGGATTCACGATGTAACTGATGGTTTGAACATGACGGCTGCAGGGGTGGGATATCTGGCCTGTGAGCGAGAGAAATTCTGAAGGACTGTTGGGGTGGCAAAGTTCTGCTCAGGACAAGCTATTTGATAATGATGATTCCTAGGCATTGCTGTTTCAAGGCATGTCTTGCTTAATAGTCGAATTTATCAACAAGTGTAAAAACTGAATCATAGTTTGTTTGTTCTTGAATATATCAATAAAACACTAAATCTGCTTTTCTTGTGTGACTTATTTGTACTTTAGTTGGTTACGTTTCTTAAGAAGATTTCGTGCCAGCCTGCCCAGCGTGTTTGTAGCGCGTTGGACGACGGACGACAAGCCCCTGTGATTGCGGTTCAATTCGCGGGCTGGCAGAAAAGCCACAGGTTCTCCATATTTACGGTGTTCGTGACACCAAACGGAAGGATTACGATGTTCATGGCACCGAGCCGAAGAGCTGAAAGTGCAAGTGCTTCTGGATGTAAAAAAACAAGAACGTTCCGTCTACATGTATGTTTAGAGTGTACCGTTTCCCTTTTCCTTGCGGGTTCCAACCATCTCACTATTGAATTATTCAACATTCATTGACAATCTTCCAAAGAAGCAAACGTTGATTATGAAGTATTCCTGTGCCGCGTATAACAGGCAGAGTCGTATACTTCTACTGAAACGGAATACGAGGAATAACAATGGCTAACATTGTTTCTTATTTGTTACAAACCATTTCACTTGTCTCCTGCTAACTTAAATTTGTTTGTCAAAGTTACTAACAAATTTATACTCATTTTAAAATGGGCATATGAAACCGATCGTAAAGAAGAAGAAGAAACATACTCAGTTTTTTTAAAAGAAAACCTGAGCAGACGATATCCGAATGACAAAGATTTGAGACACATTTCTTTTTCCGATCCAGAAGCACTTGAGCTTTTCAGCTCTGCTGCTCGGTGACATGGACATCGTAATCTATCGGTTCGGTGCCACGAACACAGTAAATCTGGAGAACCTGTGTTTTTTTTGCCAGCCCGGGAAATTGAACCGCACTCACAAGGGACTTGTCACCTGTCGTCCAACGAGCTACGAACAAGCTGGGCAGACAGGCATCTGATACATTAAGATCTAGAGAAATAGTAGATGAAAAACTACGGAAAGCCAAAGAAAAAGCGATTTAAACGGAAACAAATAAATACAAGTTTTTTTCAGAAGGAACGATACAATAAATATTTGGCTAATTGGTTAAATCCATGCGTTGCGAGTTAAAGCTCGTGGGTTCGAATCCGGACCATACCGTTTTGTTCACGAGTGCATTTTTTTAGAGATCTCTAGGATTGTTGCCGGTGCTACGAAGTTCGTGCTTTGCGCAATACTCTCTGCAGCTGGCGTGCCATTTCTGCGGAGAGGGACCGAGCCATATGGGGTTAAACAAGGTGTAATGAAGTCAATCCTTCGGCTTTAAAACCACTTTAAATATTCCGTCTTGAATTCTTCGATATAGACACCACGAGCTGGGAATCACTTGCGCAAGATCGCCAAATGTGGCGCTGTAACAAAACAAGAGGAACGCGCATAGCGTTGGGCGAAAAGACAGAACACACAACACGCACATGCCTAACCTTGATCATGTATGCCACACCTGTGGTAGGAGATTGTGTTCTAGGATTGGACTCTACAGTCATCTTCGCACACACCAGAAAGGTGCAGCAGCACACATTATCGCTTGTTGTCATCATCGCTTGCGATTGACGGCTATTATGTTTGTTTTCGTATAAACTGCATTCGAAGAATAGAAAAACAGAACGAGAGCGACAGAAAACGAACTGTATGAGGGGCAGATAGAGAGAAAGCACACAGTATGTGAAACACGTGATTTTTACTTACATCCATCTACGTAACCGAGAACCGGGAACATGACAAGTTATAAATTGAGATTAAAGACAAATCGTAGCCAGACCGACATCACAACTTTACAAGACACAAAAATCATCTACTTTCGACCCAAGATTCTAACCTTATCCGCAATAACGTTCAGCACACGACCAGTAAAATACCAAATTGGAAAATATCGGCGATTTATATTTATTTGAACACACGGAGTTACTGACATTCGTCAAATTACCAACCCTGGATGACGTCTTAAGCAGGGCACGGTGACTGAAATAAATATGTGGTCGATGCTTGGGGTAAAATGAAGTTTCTAAACGTGGAAACATAGATTGATAGTTCGACTCGAATAATGTTACTATTTCCTTCATTGTGAGTCATTCGTTTTCTTTAAGTATATGGTTTGATGGAATATAATTCTTGGAGGTAGCGTTGTTTAAAGCAGTCTCATGGCTTTTCTGAGATGCATTTCTGAAGTCTAGTTTTGCTCCGTAGTAGTAACTATAAAATCGCCCGAGTGGTTACCGGTGCCCAGATGGGGGTGTAAGGAACAGAACCACTGTTACCTGCCACGCATGTCGTAAAAAAAAGTCTAATGAGGTTGGGCGTGAGGCTAGCTACCTCACCCCGTAAAAAACACTTTGCTACAGAAACCACAACCAGAGAAACTCATATGTCGCCACCCGTGGAAGAAGAAGAACTCCACAAGGAGGGAGATGGAATGAAAGGGAACATGGGGAGAGTGGCGAGAGATCTGGAAAAGATGGCCTTAGATAGGCGGTGCTAGAAGGTCTTGTTTGCGGACCTATGCTTCCCTAGGGGCGAAGGATGAAGAAGAGTAACTAACAAATAGTACAATAGTTGAAGCTTTTAGTGGTAACAGTTGACTATTAGACAATACGTCCCGGAAGGAATGAACGGCGTTTAAGCTTATTATACTGTGTCTGTCAACGTTTTCATTGTGACATTTTCTTTTATCATCTCCTTGAAGCATGAGTCTCTATTCAACAAATTTAGGATATGATTACATGGTGCTCAGTTACTATTGATATAATATGACGGTTCGTCCTTCCAAGGCGGGGAATATACTTAATATCGTATTTTCCGACCCTTAAACGTTAACTCGCCCATTTGTTGGAGTCCTATGCTCCACGAGATGCGGAGAGCAATAATTCAGTAAGTGAAACGTAAGTATTTGTAGTCAAGGAGCTCATTTTATTCTCCGCCATCTTCAGATAAAGTATACCAGTATGGATACAAACGTATGTCATTGATGTACATAGCTGACCCATCGAAGTATGTGCTATCTAAGCGTTGTCCACATGCTAGTTCGCGAAAGCTTCACGGCATTTCATGAAGCAGCTAAAGATAGAGCATAGGCGTCTGATTACAACAAACAATAGGTAACTGGGGTGGTACACGCCCAAGAAAACAGTAAAGTATATGAGAGGAGAAGTAGTGGTCACACAAAGTGTAGCATCTCCTCACAATTGTACAGTCATAATAAGAAGTAACACATCCAATCTCTCACCAATACATTGAATCGCCGGGTGCCGGGACCAGCAAGGAAAGCAAAGAATAGTACCACTGCAACCTACAAGGCATGTCGTAAAGGCGACTGATGTAGAACATTGAAAGCTACTCTAGTAAATAAAAACATCGCAGAAATAGGATGTACTGGCCTACTTGTATTTGCATAACTGGCACCACGTACAATCGCTCTTAGGCTCTGATCACATACAAATCACACAGAGTGGTTATCAAGTGGTCGATATTGAGCGTTCAAAGAAGAAAAAGAAGAAGAAAAAAGATAAAATAAATCTAACTGCAAATGTAGGATCTTCTTCTTATTTCTTGTTTTCGAATCCTATTTTACCTCACAGCATCAGCATCTAGAGCGGTCGTTTGTATGCGACTCAGAAACAGTGTTTTTCACCACCTCTGTTATTTCTGAGCTTCCTCTTTTTCGTGGACGACCTTTTTATTTGTACCCACTGTATTGCAGTAGAACTGTTCATTGGGACACATTGGTATTCTGCGTATGTAAGCAAACCATTTAAGTTGTTTTTTGATGAAGTTCAATGTTGCACCCACTCTTTCCCTGATGTCTTCCTTTCTAAACTGGCCTCCTATGATACTCCCAGCATTCTGTGTAGACACTTCATCTCTGTCGTTTTAAGAATGTTTACGTGAAGTGTAAAAAAACAATTTAATAATTGCACACAACCGACAGGATTTGAAATATAACATTCTGATATTATTGATGAGTACAACATTCAGTTTGCAAATATATGCCATGTCTTGCCATCGTGACTTGTTTATTTACATGTCTGTGTATGGATGCAATTAGAAGACGAGGAGGCAGTGATCACTAATAAAACATAAATGTCCAAGTTGTGAAGGTAGCTATTGTTATCACTGGTTTATGTTCTGTTTATCAATACTCCAGGCTAGAAAGTGTTCATCAATAACATACATGTTTCCCTACTTTACAATTTCCCCAACTTTCTCTTGGCTACCACAAGAAGCTCTTAAAGCGTCATGTCATCCAGAACATGTTTTTGTTTCTTGTCTAAGAATGTTGCTATCTGTAACAAATGTCACCTGTATTCATGTCATTTATGATGTAGGTTTGGAGATAAATCAATGTGGTATATTCTTCTTCTTCTTTACGTTCGTTCTTTACGACCAATTTTAATCACTCTTTGTGATATGTTTGATCTTTGCCAAGAACGTGTTTATGTTGCACATTAGTGTGGTAGGCCCCTAAACGCATAGACTTCTACACGTTTAGGACACATTCATTCGATTTCAGCCAAATCTCCTTAGCGCCTTTTACGACTTGCGTGGCAGGTAACAGTGGTTCTAATATTTACACCCCACATTTGGGTCCCGGTAATCACTCGGGCGAATGCGATATATTAATATGCTTGTTCTATGTTCATGAGACAGCGTACACTTCAGCAAATACTCTGTCAGAACAATGTACGATTCAGTGAGTTCTTCAAATAAATATCTATATTTTATAAAAGGGTATAAAGCTTCATTGCACCAGGTTTTACCCCATATGTCTCAGTCCCTCTCTGCAGAAATAGCACGTCATCTGCCGAGAGTAGTGCACACAACCCGAGCTCCGTAGCTCGGAAACAATCATAGAGATATCTGAAAAAATGCACACTGAATAGAAACGCGCGGTCCGGATTCGAATCCCTGTACTAAGGAACGCGACGGTTATTTGGCAAGTGCGTATCTCTGACGATGTCTGAATTTGTTTTTGTTTCTCTTACCTTCAAGCTCATCACCAAGTTTCTATTCGAAAGATTTTGCACTTTTGAGAAATGTTGCCTTCCGAGTTACAACTCGGTCATAAGATAGTTTTTGTTTCCATGTGTCTGTATCTGTATCGTTAGAAAAGATCTTTAGTGAGGACTTACATATATTCTTATATTTGAGTAGTGGTCTGACGTGAGTCTTTTCCTTTCAGAAAGTTCACAGAACATCACCTGTTGGGGCTATTCACTTTTCATGCATAGCTATGACAGCTAATATGGGGATTGTGCCTTGCACATTTTGCATAAGCGCCTTCTCGACCCTACTGATTTCATCTAAACGAATGACAAAGTCCATATGTTTGAAATTAAGAAGAGGTTTGCCGAGGACTCCAGAAGATGGAATTGAATATATATAACCATCAAATAACTAATATGTAGTTGCTGAATGAGGTCTGGATTCAGAGAAAGCTTATCATCAATATAAGAAAGAGGCAGGCATCATTTTTCGGGCATATGATGAGAAAGGGAGGTTTAGAACACATTGTAACAACTGGTAAAATTGAGAGGAAGCGAGACAGAGGAAGATAGAGAAAGAAAATTTTGGATTGCCTGACTTCATGGCACAGAAGAGCGTCAACGTCTTAGATGATAGGAAACACCACAGACAGAGATTTGTGGAGATCCATGATCGCCTACGCTGGCCGGCACGGCACCTGGTGATGATGAACTATGAACTACATTATGGTTGATAACTCTGTATGTGTGGTCGAGGTTTGCTCCCCTAGTCTTTTGTAAAACTGTGCTGGTCCACAAGGCAGTGGACATATTTGTTTCAGAACTTATTGAAAAATGAAAATCGTAGCATATCCTTTACATGACGCAACCATCAACCAAAGTAAATGAATCGTTAATTTTCTAGGTACCACTTATACGCTCAGTAGTTTGCCATTGCTTTCTGAACGGTGAGATCTATTTTTACCTTTGGTAAAAATCCCACGGAAACTAATTTGCTTCCAAACTTGCGAATACTTTAAATTGATTTATTGATTGATATAACCATCATCATTGCACTTCGGTGAGAAACCATGTGTGATCCGATATATTTCTTACCCATGACGGTCTCAGCGGCAGTGCACGAACTTTGTAGCACCGGTGAAGTTCACCAACATAATTTAGAAAATAACATATTTTATAGGAATTTTATTTCTTAATCTTTACAATGAATTTTGCCGGGCAGCAGCTTTCCAGCTTACTTTTCACGATTTTTAGCTGGCAAGTGTTCTTGTACACGCTCAACTTGAACATGATTTTATGGTCCGTCTCCGATAGGACTATAAACTTGATCTCACCTACACTGAGATCAGGTATCTCTGGAAAATTATCCTGATAGCTTCACAAGAGAGTACCTATGGAACCAGAGGCGAGCACATAACCTCTTCGCCACAGAGACTCCTAAAATATTTGAAAACGGTACTGCCTGTAGTACTGCTATTTTAGGGAAGTGTAGAACATGTGGGACGAGACCCTGAGGAATGTAATGGCTGTATGACTAGTACAGTCGTCGCGAAGCTGTTCAAGTTTGAATTTTTTATTTATGTCCACGACAAAAAAAAAATACTTGGCCTTACCATAAATTGAACAAGGGTCTCCCACATGGGGGGAGTCGCACTCTAATCCATTCCCACATGGGGGGAGTCACGCTCTAATCCATTCCCACATGGGGGGAGTCACGCTCTAATCCATTCCCACATGGGGAGTCACGTACTCCTAATCCGTTTCCACACATGGGGGAGTCAGCTCTAATCCATTCCCACATGGGGAGTCACGCTCTAATCCATTCCCACATGGGGGAGTCACGCTCTAATCCATTCCACATGAGTCACGCTCTAATCCATTCCCACATGGGGAGTCACGCTCTAATCCATTCCCACATGGGGGAGTCACGCTCTAATACATCCACATGGGGGGAGTCACGCCTAATCCATATCACATTGCACCATTGAACGCTTCTCGTTGAAATACTTAAAAGACATCGTATTATTCCATGAAAACTATTACGAGAATATACAATAAAGAGAATATAATTAAAACAGTATTCAGTCCAGAGAATCGCTACCAAAGTGTGAGAAGATTCCGTGACAATATACACGCACGAAAGCACAAGTTCCTACCAGTTCTCACACGAACTTAAAGTATCATAAACCTAATTGTTTAACTCTGCTTACATGCAATTTCAAAGGATAAGAATATATTTGTACCCTCCTCTGTTAACTTCTTTTCCGTTAGTTCTCCGAAACGTATCAATGTATCTCCACAGTGGCCACTCTTTATCTTTCATCAGCAAAGTGCTACGCGGAAGAAGGACAATTGCCTATGATTACATTCCGTTGACATCCCGCTGAAAGCAACAATTTGCTTCTTTGACTTGTCGGGGGCCCCACTAGCTTAGTTTCCCCATCAACTATTGAAAAGAATGCGTCATTCAGCTATTGAACTGATTTTGACGGCAACGACTCACCCAAGTATATTTGCAATTTGGACATCGGGCAATCGCTGATGTACTTGCCTGCTGTGAGTATAGATACAACGAGGGAGATGGGCCGGATGTTGCACCTCACTGACTTCTGTTCAGTACATATCTTTCATATTTTTAAAATTCAAGTTCTGACTTAAAAAAAAAAAAGTGTAGTTTAATACTTTTGATTTTGAGTATACTTTCGGGCACAACATGGGATATACGAAAAACATGATTTATATCACACAGGAGAACGTGCTTTGAAAATGTTTGATTTTAGGGCCGTTATGATGTTATTGTTGTAGTCTATATGTAGTGTGCTGTGAAGAAAATGACACTCCTGTTGTATCCTTTACTTGATAAAGACCTTTTGGTCGAAACGTTGCTATTGCTATTGTTTTTGTATTTTGTAAAACTACAGTACTTTGTTATAACGTGTTTCGCCTTTGTCGTATCGAGGGAATCAAGGGTTGTCAGAATAGAATGTTCTACAATGTTTTCAAAGGCAGTTGACAAAGCTATACTTCTGGACTCACATAAAAAAAATAACTCACTTAACTTAAGAACGGTCAACTCTCGCACGTGATCACCTTCAAAATGAGAAAACTCTCACTGTGCATATCTCGACTTACTGTCAAACATTCACAATAAGGGTCGAGAAAACCTCCATTAAGTGTTTTAGATCATAGATGAACCCAGCAGTGAGGCCAAAGATGTGTAAGTGAAGTGCAGGGTGCTTGTCCTTAGACAACAAGTGCAGACAGCTTTGTCTGTCAGTTTCATTGAGTATAATATGATGAAAGGGATGCGATGAAAGGGATGAGATGAAAGGGATGATATGAGGGGATGCTAGTTTTGATAATCCCTGGTCATTCCATCAACAATGCGTGGCTTCTGTCTCATACCGTGCGCTATTTATGTAATTTTCACTTATTCTCTTTCTCCTGTTGTTGTCACAGTGATATCAGGTTGTTGCCCAAAAGGTTTAACAAATAATAAATTACCATGCATGACAATAGATAAACAAGAAGTCGATTCACAAACTAAACAATATTCATTCAACAACAGCAGAAGAAAACAAGGGGAAAAAAGGAAACAAACTAACAAAATGTCTTACGACTTGTGTAATACCGTTTTCTAGGGAGATGTAAGACAGTAGGTACATGGGACTGAGTAATTTAATGATCGCAAGGCTAGTAATTCAGGAGAAGTGATGAAAGCAGAGAAATGTCTCTTCAACCACTAGTGGCAACTGTTATAAGAAAGAGAAGATGGAGACATGTTGGACGCACCATGAGGAGAAATAATCAACGAATATCAAAGCAGGCATTGAAGTGGGATGCAAAGGGTTCAAGAAAGAGAAGACGTCCTAAGGAGACCCTGAAACGAACGTTGCTGAGAGAGGCAAGAAATATCGGTCTCAGTTCCATGGAGGAGATTGAGCGAGTTGCCCAGGATAAAGTGGTATGGAGAAATTACTTGCAGGACCTATGTAACGTAAAACGGTATGAGAGGAATTATTATTATTATTATTAAATATAAGAACATTTCCCGTAGACTTTACAGACCTTTGGATATGAAACAACTTCACTTTACAATTCTAGGTCCTAGTGTGCAGGAGATTTTTTTTTCCGATCCAGAAGCACTTGAGCTTTCAGCTCTTCGGTTCGGTGCCATGGACATTGTAACCCTTCGGTTCGGTGCCACGAACACCGTAAATCTGGGGAACCTGTGGCTTATTTGCAGCCCGCGGAATTGAACCCGCACTCACAGAAGGCTAGTCACCCGTAGTTCACCGCGCTACGAACACGCTGGGCAGGCGGGCAATGTGTGCAGGAGATAAGGACAATCCTTTCCTCACGTGTGGGACACGTCAAGTGTGAGATTGAATCCACAACCCTCTTCTGCCCATGTCAACATGTAAACTCTTATACACTAGACTAATCCGTTCCGCTAATTCTAAGCAACTGCTTTAGTGAGATAGTATAATTTGAAAACAATAAATTTCAAATCAGAAAAAACATCCAAATAGTAACAACCTCGATAACAACTACAATTTAATAAATTAACTGCTCTTTGCAGATGATCAGAGTATAATTTACAACAACGAACACAAACTTCAACAACACATAAATGCACTGCAAGCCACATGCGAAAAATATGACATGAAAATTAACAACTCCAAAACAGAAGTCATGACAATAAGTAGGTCAACAAGTAAACTAAATATACACGTGAAAAATGTAAAAATACAACAGACTCCAGAATTCAAATATCTCGGGAGTATATTCACAGCAGATGGAAAGATGGACAGAGAAATCGAGACTAGATGTCAGAAGGCAAACGCAGTGACACACCAACTGTCACCACTTTTAAAACACACCAGCATTAACATGGCAGTCAAACGACAACTGATAAACTGCATATTTATTCCAACTCTCTGCTATCAGTGCCAAACATGGCCCTGACTAAGACACAAGAAAGAAAGATTACAACATGTGAAATGGGATGTCTACGAAAAGCTGTCAACGTTACAAGGAGAGATAGAGTGAGAAACCAGAATATCAGAAGCATCGTTGGTACTATACCATGCATACATTACATCGAGAAGCAAAGAATCAAGTGGTTCGGCCATCTAATGAGAATGGAACCACATTTACTACCATCACGTGCCTACAATGATCGACACTCAGGGCGCAGAGCACGAGGCAGGCCAAGAACACGATGGATAGATAACATCTCAGAATCCCTGTGAAAGCATGGACTGACAACGTGAAGTGCAACACACCTGGCACAAGATAGAAAACTAACTCTCCCGACGCTTCACGGCAAATGTGGTTAAGATAAGATAAGATAAGATACGATAAGATCCAAGTAGTAGCCTGTCCCTTGCGGAGCGTCGCTTTCGTTACAGACGCCTGAAAAAATCTCTGTCTCTAGAAAGTGAAAGAGAAAAGAAAACGAGGGAATGATGAGGAAATGGAACGAGGGAAAGAGCAACGATGGGAGTATGGAATGGGTGAAAGAGCGAACGATGGGAGGATGGAACGAGTGAAAGAGGGAATGAAGGAAAGAGGAAATTAGTGAAAGAGGGAATGAGTGAAAGAGAGGAGTGAAAGAGGGAATGATGGGGAAATGGAACGAGGGAAAGAGCAACGATGGGAGGATGGAATGGGTGAAAGAGCGAAAGATGGGAGGATGGAATGAGTGAAAGAGTGAAAGATGGGAATGAGGGAAAGAGGAAATTAGTGAAAGAGGAAATTAGTGAAAGAGGCATTGAGTGAAAGAGAGGAGTGAAAGAGGGAATGATGTGAAGATGGAACGAGGGAAAGAGGAACGATGGGAGTATGGAATGGGTGAAAGAGCGAAAGATGGGAGGATGGAAATAATGAAAGAGTGAAAGATGGGAATGAGGGAAAGAGGAAATTAGTGAAAGAGGGAATGAGTGAAAGAGAGGAGTGAAAGAGGGAATGATGGGAAGATGGAACGAGGGAAAGAGGAACGATGGGAGGATGGAATGAAATAAAGAGCGAACGATGGGAGGATGGAATGAGTGAAAGAGGGAATGAGGGAAAGAGGAAATTAGTGAAAGAGGGAATGAGTGAAAGAGAGGAGTGAAAGAGGGAATGATGGGAAGATGGAACGAGGGAAAGAGGAACGATGGGAGGATGGAATGAATGAAAGAACGAACGATGGGAGGATGGAATGAGTGAAAGAGGGAAAGAGGGAATGAGTGAAAGAGAGGAGTAAACTAGGGAATGATGGGAAGATGCAACGAGGGAAAGAGGAAATGAGTGATAGAGGGAATGAGTCAAAGATGGATGCCTGAAACAGAAAAGGAATGAAAGATAAATTTAAAGTTAGATGGCAAGATTATATTAGTAATACTGTACCTGGACTTTCGAAATCTTTGTATCGAGCAAATCGTGGGGCGGCAGACAGGAAAGAGTTGTGCTTGCGAATGGCAGCTTCTGATCTTGGTTTGGCAATGGATGGCTTAACCTGACTCAGTTCGTAGGCTGTAACCACATCATATGCTCCAGGAGGAGGTGCATCCTAGAGAAGACAAGAACATACTGTTAAAGGTATGAGTTAATGATACACACTACTTGTTTTAACTATCGTTAATGTGAAAATATGTCGTCGAGTTGATCTGGTTTCTTTCTCTCTCTCTCGCGATCACCGCTCAGACCGATGTACCAGATTTCTCCATAAATTCACTAATGTGGAAATCTGATTCATGCAGCTTTAGCATGGGTGGGTTTCGTCCCATCTTCAGCGCCATTTGGAGTTCTGTGCTTATCCTTCGGCGATGTGTCCGGATTCAGCCAGCGTTTACTGGGTTCACTCTCCATCAGCCTTTGGCTGTCCCCAGCCGTCCTGCAAGGCAGCAGGTTGACTTCTACACATTTAGGACACGTGCATCCGATTTCAGCCAACCTCCTTAGTCGCCTCTTACGACATGTATGGCAGGTAACAGTGGCTCTATTCTTTACACCCCAAATTTGGGCCCGGTAACCACTCGGGCAGATCTGGTTTAAGATTGCATAGAAGCGTTCATCTGCATTGTATAGTTTCAGATACGTATGAGAAAGGTAGTGAGCATCTGTAGCTCAAGCGGTAGTGAGCTCGATCACGAACCCAAGCGTACTGGTTCAAACCCCACGGTGGGCAAGTTTGAAAGGAAATTCGTTTTCGTGGGATTTTTACGAAAGGTAAAAATGGACCTCACCGTTCAGAAAGCAATGACAAACTACTGAACATATAAGTGGTGCATAGAAAAATCAACGAATCGTTTACTGTGGTTGATGGCTATGTCTTGTGAAGGATATGCCACGATTTTCATTTTCATGAGAAAATTCATTTATATTTTATATTTTAAGTCGTATATGAGAAAGGCCTGTTTATATTTTGTATTTTAACTCATATATGAGAAATGTCATTTATGTTTTATGTGTCTGAGAAAGGTCGTTTATATGTTATATTTTTAGCTGTGTATGAGAAAAGTGTATTCCATAGGAGATTAAGCGAGTTGCCCAGGATAGAGCGATATGGAGAAATTGCTTGCAGGCCCTATGTAACGTTTAACGGTACAAGAGGAATTATTATTATTTATTATTATTGAGAAAAATGGTTTATATTTTATGTTTTAAGTTGTATATGAGAAAGGTCGTTTATAGTCGTATATGAGAAATGTCGTTTATAGTCGCACCACTATAAACGGGCAAGAAAGATCGTTTACCATTTATTTGTTAAGTCGCATATGAGAAATGTTTATATTTTATTTTTAATGTCATGTATTCGAAAAGTCGTGTATATATTTTTTTTAAAGTCATGTATGAGAACGGTCGTTTATGTTTTGCTAATGTCATGTATGAAAAAAGTCGATAACATAATGTGAGATATGCAAGAAAATTATTGTTTATATGGTTGAGATATACCATAAGATGTATACGAGCTTCAGTCTTATAACGCGAATAGTAGTCAAGCACTATGTAACATATTACCCTCTGCTCATTTTTCTGCTCGATGTGAACATTAAGAAAATCACATGACAGCCCCTGAAGATCTTCGTTCAGACAATGTTTTCTAGGAGCAACAAAAATGGGTCTTGAATTAAGGCTACAGTGTGTGACTCAATGTTGTAATTTACAGCTTCATTAGGCTTGAATTAAAGGGCCTCTCTTAAGGTTTGAGAGGTGGCTAATGTCACCACGACAGGATAACCCTTCTCCCCCCGGTATGGTTTTCTCCAGAAAGCGTATTTCAACAACTGGCATAAGGGTCTTCCCGGTATATTTATCTCCCTTCTTCAACACAGACTAAATGATCTCTTGAGCAAGCCGACCCCTATATAACGAAGTCACACACATGAAAGAAGTAATAGATTCAATCAATAAAGACGGCACGAAATATCTCAAGTCTTAAGGAACAACAAATTGTGAACAGCAAGTGTGAAGAAGGAATTATATAATTGCTAGGAGGAGATAGTGAATCAAGACGACTATGAAATGGATGGGACTTAATAAAAAAGTTACAGTTACAGTTGCGTAGATTGATTGATTGATTGATTGAATGATTAGGTGTCATTTCCTGACAGACAGGGCGATGAAATGCATTTTCAAAACTTTATATCTTTTGCGATAACGGTTCATTTTGCAAAGCTTTTTTTTTTAAATCTATCTTTTCTCCAGTGTGTTGTCAGGGAACTCAAGGGAAGCAAAGAATAGTAACACTGCGACCTACAAGGCATGTTGTAAGAGGCGACAGAGGTAGGGCCTAGGAAGCTTCCTAGTAAATATTTTTCTTCTTTGCGTTTGTTCTTTACGACCAATTTTAATCACTCTTTGTGATATGTTTGATCTTTGCCAAGAACGTGTATACGTTGCACATTGGTTTGGTAGGCCCTAAACACATAGACTTCTACACGCTTAAGACACATGCATCCGATTTCAGCCAAACCTCAGTAGGCGCCTCTTACGACATGCATGGCAGGTAACAGTGGTTCTATTCTTCACACCCCAATTTGAGCACCGGTAACCACCGGGCGACCCTAGTAAATAAAAGCATCGCAGAAATCGGATGTGCTAGCCTACTTGTAGGCGCATAACTGCACAAGGTACAATCGTTCTTATGCTTGGATCGCATACAAATAACAAAGAGTGCTTAACAAGTGATTGATATGGAGATTTAGAAGAAGAATCTATCTTTTAATGCTTGTACTAAATGATATCCCTGTTATTTTGTTCTATGTATGCAGCATGCTCGCACAGTATCTTCTTGCAATATATTTATCATCAGCGTTGTGTCTCTTTACACGTTCAAACTATTTTATTTGTCTCACATTGATTTCATTACAATTCTTCATTCTTTATTTATCAAGAACTTTCTCATTTCTTTGCTACGGTGATCAAGTTCTCCTACAACTTCACTTTTTAAAGGCAGTAGTTTTGTTTGTTCGGACCACGTCGTTCTGTTCTCCAGTACATCTTTTCTAGAGATTCCTATGAATGTTGTCCGAGCTACGGAGTTCGTGCTTTGTATGTTACTCCTGGTGGGTGGCGTGCATATCTGCACAGAAGGACAGAGCCATATAGGGTAATACACGGTGCGATGAAGTCAATAAAAGATTCACACAATCTCAGTTATAATATTAAGATTCACCCAAACTCAATTACATTCTCGATTCACAAACTCACTAATTACATTCTCTACGATTCACAAACTACTAATTACATTGTACGATTCACCCAAACTCAGTTATAATATCTAAGTTTCACACAAACTCTATTACTATATCTACGATGCACCCACATTCAGTTCTAATATTATGATACACACAAACTCAGTTACAATATCTAATATTCACCTATATTCACTCACAATTGCATCTAGACTCATATTTAAGGGGAGACAGAACAAACGGTTGCTAACTTCCTTATTTCTCAGTCAAATGAAATACTATTTATCAGATAGTACCAGAGGTGATCTGAGATGAAATAATATATAACTTTAAAATTAATTACTTGTCGGGTTGCTATGGAAATGGCGGCCATGATGGATTATAAACACTGTCATAAAGTAGGCAATTTCTCACAACTAGTTCATATTATTCTTTTTTAGAAATTGAAATACTTAAATAAGCCATAATTCTAGGTAACTAGAAACTTTAAATTGTTCTGGGACAGATAATATGCCGATAGACGTGCAACGAATAAGACATACACAATTTTTACCAAACAAATAGGAACTTATATTTACTAAAAATATTGTATTCAAAAACATATTTGTCAAATTGAGATCAATATATCAAATTTATATATTCACTCTGCTACGATCGTGCCTGGACTAGTACCCGTACAGCATAATAACCTGTATTCTGTCAACTTCTCTATCGAACACCTCGTCCTCTGTACATAAATGACATTCACAAAGTCAGGTTGTTCAGGAAATAGACCAACCTTTACATCGACACAATAAACAAAACATAAATGATTTCGATTAGCAAGTGATCCCCTAGATGGGGAAAAAATAGAACCCTTTGTCATCGTTTATAATCACCGACGGATTGGGCCTTGGCTGGAGACCTGCCATGCGTAAGTGTTCTCGGGAATGCTCTTGATTGATAGTCCCGGCTCTTTTGGAACTGCCGAGTTAACGACATTTATGGCGCTTCCGACGCTACATTCAGTTCAGTGTTACTTTAAATAAAGTAACAGACGAAACAAACAAAAACCACACAATTATGAGAAGACACTAACTTGTTATTATATATGAAAATAGAGAAATTGGTTATCACAAACAAGCAAGTTCATCTTCTTCTTCTTCTTCTTTTTGTCGTCACACTGCTACCGGGTTGTTGCCCAGTGTCGTGGTTTTCTGTTTTTGTCTTGCGTTGTTCTGGTGGCTTGTGTGATTATTATCTTTGCTCTTTCACATGATTCTGCTATGCCATCTAACCATCTTTGCCGTGGTCTTCCTCTTGCTTTCTTTCCCGATGTTCAAGTTCATCACAAATAGAAAATCACAAAGTGGGCGTTATCAAAAAAATATATTAAGAAACAACTGTTGTTACTGCATGTAATACCGAATTTTAGAACAGGAGGGTCCGCCCGAGTGGGTACCGGGGCCCAAATCGGGGTGTAAAGAATAGAACCACTGTTACCTGCCATGTATGTCGTAAGAGGCGACTAAGGAGGTAGGGCGTGGGGCTAGCTACCCCACACCATAAAAAACACTAGATGGCTACAGAACGGAGAGCGAACCGAATAAATGCTTGCTGAAATCGGACACATCGCCGAAGGATAAGCACCATAGCTCCAAGTGGTGTTGAAGATGTGACGTAAAACACAAAAATGCTAAGGCTGCATGAATCAGATTTCCACATGAATAGAAATTATGGGGAGGTCTGGTACATCGGTCTGGGAGGTGATCGAGAGAGAGACAGAGAACAGGAGGGACATGAACCTGTAGAATTTAATGGCCGCATGGCTAGTGCTGTCGCCGCGAAACACTTCAGGTTAGGACATTTTCTTTATGCCCTCGACAGAAAAAAAAACTTCCTGGCCTTACCGGGGATTAAACCCGGGACTCCCGTCTGGAAGCTGGGTTCTAATCCATTGCCAGACGCTCCCGTTCAGTAGGCGTTGTCTAAAATAAATAAATATCCCTAATTCAGATAAGTACATTTAACAAAATGGTAACTGGAATAGAAACGCATGTGCTTCGATGCCCTATTGTTGCACAGTCGCTTCATTTAACTGACGGCCAACTGAAGATGCTAGAAATAGCGAACTTATACATCAATTATGGCATCAACCATTCTGTCAAATTCGACGGTACATGGATTTCAATTACAGTTCACTAGTTTGAAAATATTGTACACTACATCCAAGCTACACCAGCAGGGAAAGAGAAAGAACATGCACATGGTAGCTAAACTGGTGAGATTGGGGAGTGATGGAAGGAGGGTGTTGGGTGGGGAGGGGGAATACCGTTGCGTGGAAGTATGGTTTTCTTCCTACAACTTCAAATTTTAATAACTTTTGTTTGTACAACTTCAAATGTTAATAACTTTTGTTTGTACAACTTCAAATGTTAATAACTTTTGTTTGTACAACTTCAAATGTTAATAACTTTTGTTTGTACAACTTCAAATGTTAATAACTTTTGTTTGTACAATTCACATTTAATAACTTTTGTTTGTACAACTTCAAATTTTAATAACTTTTGTTTGTACAACTTCAAATGTTAATAACTTTTGTTTGTACAACTTCAAATGTTAATAACTTTTGTTTGTACAACTTCAAATGTTAATAACTTTTGTTTGTACAACTTCAAATGTTAATAACTTTTGTTTGTACTATACATCAATTATGTATCAACCATTCTGTCAAATTCACAGATTTCTAAGTTTACTGTTTGAAAATTTGATCATCAACTCAACAAAAGTAAAACATGCATGGTAGCTAAACTGTGAGATTTGGAAGATTTTGTAGTTCGTAAGATGGTTTTTTTCTACAATTCAATAAACTTTTGTTTGTAAATCAAATTTCAATACTTTTGTTTGAGAGTTAATTTAATAACTTTGTTTCTTAGGAGATCAAGTTTCATAGCTTGTGTTACTTGGGAGTTCAAATTGTAATAATTTGTGTTACTTGGGAGTTCAATTGTACTAATTTGTGTTACTTAGAGTTCAAATTGTAATAACTTGTGTTACTTTGGAGTTCAAATTCGTAATAACTTTGTCTTTTACAATTTCCCATTTCAATAACTTTTGTTTCGTACGACTTCCAATTTCATTAGCTTTATTGTTTCATAATGAAATATGTTATAGAACATTTGACAAGAACAGTTTCTGTGCATCTGAAAACAAACCACCAAAAAAAACACACAAAAAACAAGTAGGAATGACAAATTTGTTTCTTTTCATTTCAAGCACTGGTTATAAATTGTATCTAAGTTGACTGCCAGATGACCAAGCGAAAATTTCGTGAAAGTGGGACCAATAACCCGCAGCGGAAATTTGTGCTTGTCATAAACCACATTTCATAGCTGGTAAACTGTGTGGATGATAAGGTAGTTTATGGTCTCCCTGTAAGTAATTGCTCTCCGGGCTTACTGACCATTAGGTTTGTTCAGTGACTCCGAAACATGTCTCCAATTAACTTCCAGCGGAGTGGACATGATTTGTGGTAGTATGACTAGTCAGCACGTGCAGGGCGTGGGAGGGTGGGGGGATTTATAACATTAATACTGAGATTCAGGTGTGGAGGGAGATATAAAACTAACAGTTACTGGAGTGGGGAGTGGTGTTGGAGGAAGCAGTTTCTAAAGAAAGAAGTCAGAGAAATACATCAATGTTGTGTAGTGTTGGAGGAGATGATAAAAACTGGCAGTTACTGAAGTAAGAATTGAGAAATGAGCCAACATTGTGTGGAGATAAAAAAATCTTATAGTTACTGGAGTAAGATGTGATAAACGAGCCAACATTGTGTGGTGTTGGAGTGAAAAGATGAGTACCGAATTGTGTGTGGGGAAGAGTGAGACGAAGTTGTAGGAATGGGTTTTCAGAGATACAAAAAAAAACTAACATTGAAGTTGAGAATGAAAGAATGGAGATAAAAACGTGTGTGGGTGTACCGTGAGAAGAAAGAGCTGACAGCTTTGGAGGTTATGAGAGAGTGACAAGAGAAGACGTTATTGGGAGTGTGGGTGAGAGAAAAGAACAGTTAGCTGTGGAAAAGGAGAAGAGAGTAGATATACTGTGTGTGTGTGGGAAGAGAGAGATAGGAGCTGACGTATGTTGGTGAAAACAGAAATATGAGAACCGAAATATAAGAACGGACATTTGCGTGGGCGAGTAAGAGAAAAGAGCTGATATTTGTGTGGGTGAGTAAGATATAAGAACCGGCATTTGTGTGGGTGAGGAATGAGAGATAAGAGCAGACATTTGTGTGGTGAGGAGCAAGAGATATGAGCCGACATTTGTGTGGGTGAGGAGTGAGAGATAAGAGCCGACATTTGTGTGGGTGAGGAGTGAGAGATAAGAGCCGACATTTGTGTGGGTGAGGAGTCAGAGATAAGAGCCGACATTTGTGTGGGTGAGAAGGGAGAGATAAGAGCCGACATTTGTGTGGGTGAGGAGCAAGAGATATGAGCCGACATTTGTGTGGATGAGGAGCAAGAGATATGAGCTGACATTTGTGTGGGTGAGGAATAAGAGATAGAAACTGACAAGTCTGTGAGTAAAAAGCAAAAGAAAAAAACAAGCTAGAGTTGTGGGGACGTGAAGAGATAAGAAAGAAACATAGCTATGAGACTGAGGTGTGACAGATAAGAATTGACATTTGTATGGCGGAAGAGTGATGGAAAAGTCGCTGAAGCTGTGAGGGTGGGTGGTCATGTAAAAGAGAAGACAGTTGTGTGGGTAAAGATTGAGTGGAAATAACGGATGGTTGCGAGAGTGGTGAGTGTCAAAATAGAGCTGAGAGTTATGGAAATGGAGAGCAACAGAAAAGAGTTATATAATTGTAAAAGTCGAAAGTGAGAGAAATATTGAGGGTTATAAAATAGAGCCGACAGTTGTAGAAGTGGGTAACGAGGGAACACAAACAGACGTGTGTATACACATACCATACACACCTACAAGAAAAACGCACATACATAAAATACAACCATCCATGCTATAACACAAAAACACACACAACAAACACAGCCATCCATGCTATAACACACAGGCACACACCACAAACACAGCCATCCATGCTATAACACACAGACACACACCACAAACACAACCGTCCATGCTATAACACACAGGCACACACCACAAACACAACCAACCATGCTATAACACAATAAATCACCAACATACAAACACAATCAACAATGCTACAACACAAAATCACACTTAACACAAACACAACCATCCATGCTATAACACAAAATCACACATAACACAAACACAACCATCCATGCTATAAGCCTCACACTCACAAACTCGACAGACAACATCGTAATAAATGGCCAAACACTGGAAAAAGTTGAACATTTTACATATTTGGGTAGTAAAGTGTCAAACAACGGAGACACGATGAAAGAAATAAACTCTGGTATTGCTATAGCAGCTAGTGCCTTAACTAAATTAACAAATATATGGCAATCTCAAGACCTTAGTATATGTACAAAAGTTAAATTATTTAGGTAATGTGTGATTTATGTACTGACCTACGGTTGTGAAAGTTGGAAATCAACCCAAAAAAATTGATAAGAAACTGGACAGCTTTGAGAATAAATGTCTCCAAAATTATTAAAAGTAAAATGGAGTGATTTCGTTTCTAACAACACAGTGAGAGATAGAACACATGAACAACCCGTATCAAATATTATAAGGAAACGAAAGTGGAAATATTTAGGTCATGTTCTTAGATCAGACGAACAGAGACTGAATCGACAAGTCCTTATGTGGTCTCCAGTTGGGAAAAGAAAACGTGGAAGACCAAAGACCACTCTTCGAAGAACCATCCAACAAGAAAGTAAACTATTGGGATGTAAAACCATACAAGATCTCCAACTGCTAGCAACGAACTGCATCACATGGAGATCTAATACTCTCCTATGTTCCGCCTTTGGCACGAAAGAACAAACTAACTAACATGCTATAACACAAAACAAACATAACACACACATAGCCAACCATGCTATAACACAAAAACAAACATAACACACACATAGCCAACCATGCTATAACACAAAAACACACACAACACAAACACAATCAACCATGCTATAACAGAAAATCACACAACACAAACACAGCTATACATGTAAAAACACCAAAAATCACAAATATATAGACATAATCTTCTTCTTCTTCTGTGTTCCCACTAGATTGGGATTTCGGATTCTCTAATAAAGGCAGCCGTCTGCCTCAGATTATCAGCCACGCCATACAGTTTGTCTTCTGCGTTCTCACTAGATTGGGATTTCGGATTCTCTAATAAAGGCAGCCGTCTGCCTCAGATTATCAGCCACGCCATACAGTTCGTCTAGGACGCTGGTATAAGACACAATCAAGCACATGCATTCACATACTAAAACCCACAGACATATACACCAACATATTTGTACATGATTAATATTGATAACACAACACACTGTGTTTGACGTTGCTCTCTTTGTCTTGAATACCGCCTGTAGAAGACATGTCTTGCAACTGCAAGGATTAAATCTGCTTAAATATAATTTGAATATTTGCTGGGAAAGTCTTCAAATTGAGAGAGACGACGTCTTCACACAGAACGGTGTTCATCTTTACGGAAGCTGTCACGCGGAATCAAAACAATTGATGGGATTAAAAGATTACAGCTCAAGCTAACAGGCAGACATTACATTGAGTTTGAAGTGACCCATTTTCATGTAATGATGACTGACTATGTGCTGTTAAATGTTATGCCATCACTGTCTTTTTTTTCCTTTTCGTTATTGTTGATAAAACCGCAATTGCTTCGTTATTCTTCACTTCATACCCAATCAATTTCAAAATTGCTTTTCTTCAGTTCTCTCAAATCTTTACAACCGCACATACTAATATTAATAATTATAGTATTAACAGTATTCAGTAAATTTTCAATTTAACCAGCTCCGCTATATGGGATTTCGAATTGAAAGAAGGAAACAAAGGCCAATATATCATATTAATTAATGAAGATTTACAAATATATATATATATATTTATATTTATTTTAAATAATATTATAATATAAAATATATTTCTCTTGTAAGAGAGGTGTACACCCATATGGCCAGCCATAACTTTAATGACAACATCAACTACCTTACAAGAAGAGATCAGAGCACCATTTTTAGACTCAGAACCCAACACATAACACTTAATAATCACTTGAACAGAATTCATCCACAACACACTCCAGAGTGCCAACTGTGTGCACATCATCATGAAACCGTTCACCACCACCTCTTCAAGTGTCAAGCACTAGAAGACATCAGGAAGACCCTCCTTCCTCCAAGGCCAGATAAATGGAACAGCTTATATGGAACAAAAGAACAACTTACAAACACATGCAGATACCACTACATAGCATTGGGCTGAAAGGCAAGAGCTCAAGTGCCGCTGGATCACTGAAGAAGAAGAAGTACTTTTATACGTTACATAAGATCTGCAAGTAATTTCTCAATGCCGCTCTGTCACGGGAAACTCGTTCAATCTCTTCTGTAGAAATGAGTTCAACACTTATCGTTTCTCTCAGTAAAATTCGTTTCAGGGTTTTCCTTAGGTCCTCTCTTCTTGAACTTTGTAACTTCATGTTGCTTATATTTTATGATTGTCATCTCAGAGTATGTCCAACATGTCTCCATCTTCTCTTTCTTATAACAGTTGTTACTAGCGGTTGCGTCTAGTCCGCGATGATGGTGAATTTCACCTATAGCGTCATAATCCTGTGTTTTGTGCCGATTCATGTATTCAAAGAAGGGATATGTATGTTCAACGTGTTAGTATTGTTTTCTATGGATGGCCATGAAGGAGTGGGATGGCGTCCGATGGTTTGCAGCAGATTTTTTTCGACATGCCATGTTCGCTTTATCTTGAATACAGAAGTTCAGAAATTCTCTCTCTTTCTTCCTCTGAAAGGTGAAGTCGGCGGTACTAGACCAGAAGGTCAACAAGAAACCATAGTATCACGCATCTAACACTTATATATGATAATTATCCCTTCCAATAGAAACTTATACTTGTGATCAATTACTGAAACTGGCGTAGTTGAGTCATTATATTCAAAACTAAAAGTCACAAGAAATGAGCACCAGACAACAGTTGACTTAATCATAAAAACGCATCTGACTGCATAATCATCCAAATAGTCATCACAAGAGAATGAAGAAGAAGGTAGATATAAAAAGCGATGGAATTAAGAGGAAGATTTTTAAATATATTATCTGTCTTGGGCGCGACGTGCACTGACGCAGATTCTGTAGCCAACATTTTTTAATTACTAAAAACATTTTAGAAACATTTGCTCTCATCCGTGTTCAGGTTATAATCAATTTAATGAATTTTTTATTATTTTTCAAGGACACACCTTCAATATATGTCCACAAAACTGATGTTTACTGTATGTTTTTTATTATTTTTCAAGGACACACCTTCAATATATGTCCACAAAACTGATGTTTACTGTATGTTTTTTTATTATTTTTCAAGGACACACCTTCAATATATGTCCACAAAACTGATGTTTACTGTATGTTTTTCTCAGATTTTAATGTTACTTTCAAAAGATACGAAAGCAATTTTGTTTAAAACAGGAGTGAAAAGGCACTTTTTTACCGTGGGCTCCGTTAACATAAGGCCGGCGAGCACAGGTACAAATTCTAGGAAATAAGAGCTTAACTGTCACGTGACCTCGCATTCCAGCATTGTTAGATACAAACAAATTCATTATAAAAACCGCCCAGAATGCTAAATCAATGTTATATTATGTTACAAATTAATTTTAGCACTAAGGAATATCGTATTAACAATTTTCATCAAATAAATAACAATGGATTCGTAGAATTGTGTGAAATTACAGAGAACCTTACAGTGTTCTATCAAACACTTATAAAACTAACCCCATTAAACATGAATTAGTGTTTTCCGTCTGAGCTAGTCGCCAAAATTGCCGGACCACACTTTTCCAACTCGAAGAAGATCTATAACTGCAGGAACTTATGGTTGGGCGATATCAGGTAACGAGTCATAAGTTTACGAGATCGTTGAGAACATATAATTTATGTTTGTCTCAGATTTCTTTTATACAGGGTGTTCAAGATAATTGCAGCCCCATTGACAATTGAAGTTGCCAGGCACAGTATTGAGTTGTGTTTATTCACTATTTAAACCGGTTCTGACTAGCTCGTCCTACGTCACATTTGTTCATCGCCCTTCCGCATACAATTACACCGTCACAAACTGACCTATACTACGTCATAACTGAACCTTCCATTTCCATACATATAGCCAGATTAGTTCCATTCACGGGCTCTTTAGTTGAACACCTGTATAAGAGAACATAAGCTCTATATGTAACATATGACTGATATATGAAAATTTAAAAATAAAAAGAACAGAGAAAGAGAGATAAATAATCTAGATACAGCCTGAATTTATAGCGGACAAAAATACAGTTTACAGTCATTTTTCTGAAAGTCCATGACGACTCTAGAAAATGAGAAACGTTTTTTTGGGTAATTTGGCTGTCGAAATTTATTTTCTCTCTGTATAACATCATCCTTTCTGCTACCTGCTCAATGTTCATAAATTCCTATTACAACAGTAACTTTGTCGTCTAACGATGATATAGTGTAATGGCAGTTGTTCAGCGAAAATGGTTGTATTTCATTGAACTATATAAAACAAGAGAATGTATGCGATAATAACATATGATATCATCATCTTATACTTAAAATAGTTTGTATATTCTTATACTACGATTATTTTGTCAACTAAAATACGACAATATTTTACAATATATACATTCGATTTATGACTAAATATAATTACTAATTTATTTAGTTAATAAATAAGCTTTTACTATTTTGTTCATGATAAATAGCATATTTTACTAATATTGTTTCGTTATATAAATAAGCTTATTTTATTAATTTTGTTTCGTTATATAAATAAGCATATTTTATTAATTTTATTTCGTTATATAAATAAGCATATTTTATTAATTTTATTTCGTGATATAAATAAGCATATTTTACTAATATTATTTCGTTATATAAATAAGCATATTTTATTAATTTATTTCTGTATATAAATAAGCATATTTTATTAATTTATTTCGTGATATAAATAAGCATATTTTATATATTTTATTTCGTGATATAAATAAGCATATTTTATAATATTATTTCGTTATATAAAAGCATATTTTACTAATTTGTTTCGTTATATAAATAGCATATTTTACTAATATTGTTTCGTTATATAAATAAGCATATTTTATTAATTTTGTTTCGTTATATAAATAAGCATATTTTATTAATTTTATTTCGTTATATAAATAAGCATATTTTATTAATTTTATTTCGTTATATAAATAAGAATATTTTACTAATATTGTTTCGTTATATAAATAAGCATATTTTACTAATATTATTTCGTTATATAAATAAGCATATTTTACTAATTTTATTTCGTTATATAAATAAGCATATTTTACTAATATTGTTTCGTTATATAAATAAGCATATTTTATTAATTTTATTTCATGATATAAATAAGCATATTTTATAATTTGTTTCGTTATATAAATAAGCATATTTTATAATTTTATTTCGTGATATAAATAAGCATATTTACTAATATTATTTCGTTATATAAATAAGCATATTTTACTAATATTATTTCGTTATATAAATAAGCATATTTTATAATATTGTTTCGTTATATAAATAAGCATATTTTACTAATATTGTTTCGTTATATAAATAAGCATATTTTATATATTTTATTTCGTTATATAAATAAGCATATTTTATTAATTTTATTTCGTTATATAAATAAGCATATTTTATTAATTTTATTTCGTTATATAAATAAGCATATTTTACTAATATTATTTCGTTATATAAATAAGCATATTTTATTAATTTGTTTCGTTATATAAATAAGCATATTTTATTAATTTTATTTCGTTATATAAATAAGCATATTTTACTAATATTATTTCGTTATATAAATAAGCATATTTTACTAATATTGTTTCGTTATATAAATAAGCATATTTTATTAATATTGTTTCGTTATATAAATAAGCATATTTTATTAATATTATTTCGTTATATAAATAAGCATATTTTACTAATATTATTTCGTTATATAAATAAGCATATTTTACTAATATTATTTCGTGATATAAATAAGCATATTTTATTAATTTTATTTCGTTATATAAATAAGCATATTTTATTAATTTTATTTCGTGATATAAATAAGCATATTTTATTAATTTTATTTCGTGATATAAATAAGCATATTTTATTAATATTATTTCGTGATATAAATAAGCATATTTTATTAATATTATTTCGTTATATAAATAAGCATATTTTACTAATATTATTTCGTTATATAAATAAGCATATTTTACTAATATTATTTCGTGATATAAATAAGCATATTTTATATATTTTATTTCGTGATATAAATAAGCATATTTTATATATTTTATTTCGTTATATAAATAAGCTATTTTTATATTTATTTCGTGATATAAATAAGCTATTTTACTAATATTATTTCGTATATAAATAAGCATATTTTATATATTATTTCGTTATATAAATAAGCATATTTTACTAATATTATTTCGTTATATAAATAAGCATATTTTACTAATATTATTTCGTTATATAAATAAGCATATTTTACTAATATTATTTCGTGATATAAATAAGATATTTTATATATTTTATTTCGTATATAAATAAGCATATTTATATATATTTTATATAAATCATATTATTTCGTGATATAAATAAGCATATTTTATTAATTTATTTCGTGATATAAATAAGCATATTTTATATATTTTATTTCGTTATATAAATAAGCATATTTTATATATTTTATTTCGTGATATAAATAAGCATATTTTACTAATATTATTTCGTTATATAAATAAGCATATTTTACTAATATTATTTCGTTATATAAATAAGCATATTTTATAATATTATTTCGTTATATAAATAAGCATATTTACATAATATTATTTCGTTATATAAATAAGCTATTTTATTAATATTGTTTCGTTATATAAATAAGCATATTTTACTAATATTATTTCGTTATATAAATAAGCATATTTTACTAATATTATTTCGTTATATAAATAAGCATATTTTATAATATTATTTCGTTATATAAATAAGCATATTTTACTAATATTATTTCGTTATATAAATAAGCATATTTTATAATATTATTTGTTATATAAATAAGCATATTTTATAATATTATTTCGTTATATAAATAAGCATATTTTATATATTTTATTTCGTGATATAAATAAGCATATTTTACTAATTTTATTTCGTTATATAAATAAGCATATTTATAATATTTATTTCGTTATATAAATAAGCATATTTTACTAATATTATTTCGTTATATAAATAAGCATATTTTACTAATATTAATTCGTTATATAAATAAGCATATTTTACTAATATTATTTCGTTATATAAATAAGCATATTTTACTAATATTAATTCGTTATATAAATAAGCATATTTTACTAATATTATTTCGTTATATAAATAAGCATATTTTACTAATATTATTTCGTGATATAAATAAGCATATTTTACTAATATTATTTCGTGATATAAATAAGCATATTTTACTAATATTATTTCGTGATATAAATAAGCATATTTTACTAATATTATTTCGTGATATAAATAAGCATATTTTACTAATATTATTTCGTGATATAAATAAGCATATTTTACTAATATTATTTCGTGATATAAATAAGCATATTTTACTAATATTATTTCGTGATATAAATAAGCATATTTTACTAATATTATTTCGTGATATAAATAAGCATATTTTACTAATATTATTTCGTGATATAAATAAGCATATTTTATATATTTTATTTCAGATATAAATCGCCCGTTGCCGGGGCTCTCAAGGAGCAACAAATTGTACCAATGCGAAATACAAGGCATGTCGTAAGAGGCGACTGATGAAGGACCTAGGGAAGCTACCGTGGTAAATAAAAATATCACAAAATCGGATCTGCTGGCCTACTTGTAGGCGCATAACTGGCACAACGTACAATCGCTCTTAGACCCAGATCACATACAAATCACACAGAGTGGTTAACAAGTGGTCGATATGGAACGTTTGAAGAAGAAGAAGCAGAACTGAGTCAGACTACTAGCCGAGAGAGCAGAAACTCACGATCAACACAATTTTAATTTAAGCCTTAAAGTATCTAACAAAGTTAATTGCCTATCCTTTACAGGACTTTCCGAATCAACCCCAGTTTTTTAATACGCTGTTTGTAATTTTTCTAGGCATTATTACGTTCAGTAGTTTGCCATTGCTTTCTGAACGGGTGGTGCCATCGTATTTTTGTAAAAATCTACGCGAAACAATTTGCAATCAAATTGTCCGCAGCGTGATTCGAACTTAGAACGTCGGGGTTAATAGACATAGTCACTCTCCCTAACAGACGCCACCCTAAAGTATCTACTTTAACCAACTTTATAACCTAACTACTTTTATGTCGATCTAAACCAAATCACATATCTAAATCTGTAATCATTTCAGTCTACACCACGAGAATTGTCTGCCTAGCAAATAATCAGTTGTCTCATATCTCTGACAATGTCTTGAAGTCAAAACAGATCTTCACTTCCAATCCATTACGTGATCTGATCTTACAAATGGATGATAGAAAAATAAACACAATCTAAAGTAAGTTGGTCTAACATGGTCTTGAAGACAAAATAAACACAATCTAAAGTAAGTTGGTCTAACATGGTCTTGAAGATAAAATAAACACACTAATTTATTTCTACTTACTTACAAGGAGGCTGCTAGGTTACAAAAAAAAGGTAGACTTTGCTTAATTTATTTACCTATGTGCAGTCCAAACCTGACTCTCCAGAGAATGCTACTTATAGTATAAACAGACTGAATCCAGTTACTAAATCTCCACACACAAGTAAGTATTCACCAAAAGGATCCAACTCTTCTATTTGAGGTTAATGAGTTCAGGTTGTGAGAGAACTTTAGCAAATCTTACTTAACCGTTTCGCTCTTCTGTCCTGGTATACTGGCTCACAGAAATTTGTCAGATGACGACGCAAAGCAAATGTACTGTTTCTATCTATCTATTCTCTAATACTGTTTTGCTTTTCAGCGTCTGGACAAAAAGGAACACCTGGAGCGAGCTCTCTATGCGCCTTGTCTTTCTTTCTCTTCTCCAATCCTAATTTGCCTCACACCTTCAAGGTAAGGGGATTCATAGCTCGGTATTTTGTGTGTGCTTCATAAATAGTGTGTATCGTCGCCTCTGTTATCTCTGAGGTTCACCTTTTGCGTGGCCGGTCTTTTGTTTTGTATCCACTGTATCGGAGTAACATTGCTCTCGGTAGCGCACTGCCTGTTGGTAATCTGTTTATGCGGCCGAAACATTTAATTTGTTGTTTCTTAATAAAGTTCAGAACTGATGTTGTACCCACTTTTGGGTAATTCTATACATTGCAATATAATGTGCCTAGACTCTCTTTCTCTCGATTCCTTGACTAGAGATGACAATACTTGCGAGTATAAGGGCTAAGAAGTAACGCAACCATATTTTATTTATGTTTCGCTCAAGTATCAAGATCAAGTATCGCTCAGTGTCCGGGGCTCGCAAGGGAGCAAAGAAAAGAATAACTGCAACCTACAAGGCATGTCGTAAGAGGTGACTGACGTAGGGGTCTAGGTAAGCTACCCTAGTAAATAAAAAGCATCGCAGAAATCGGATGTGCTGGCCTACTTGTATGTGATTAACTGATTCAACGTACAATCGCTTTTAGGCTCAGATCACATACAAAACACACAGAGTGATTAACAAGTGATCGATATGGTGCGTTCGAAGAGAAAGAAGAAGAAGACATACAAAAATATTGCACAATCAACGCAGAACTGACTGTGATCCCATATACTCTGACGGAGATGCTAAGGCAGGGATCAGAGCACCTATGAACTTGTGTGGAAGCATTGATGATAATCCACTCATAAGTGATCGAAAACGGTCGAAGAACTGCCTAGTACTTGCAATTTCAACGTATGTATCACTTTAATAACATTGTTATTTCTTTATTTATAACATATTTATATGATGTTTTCCCGCTATGAATTCAGGTTTAGTTGTAGTCTCTAATATGGCGCATCTGACTGATTTTTGCATGAAGGCTTGTTTTCTCTATGACCACTGTCCCTTACAATTCAGTCGAACCTTACATTTGACTTCAGAGGTAGATAAGCATGTTAGTATGTTTATTTAACTTGTTCAAAATAAAACAATCTTAGTTTGAATTTGTATGTTTTTGTGTTTCTGCATGGGTGGATGTGATTGTGCTGTGTGTTTTTGTGTTATAGAATGGATGATTGTGTTTGTTTTATGTATGTTTGTGTGAGAAGGAAGGGAGTGTATGTGTATGTGTGTGTGTGAGGGAGAGAGAGAGAGATAGAAAGGAGAGAAAGAGTGTATGTGTGTAAAAGGGTGTGTGTGATCGTGTGTTGCATGATGTTTTTCCCGTACTTTGGTAACAAAGTATATGTATCTGAATTCGAACAAATAAAATACTACTATTAGCCGAAATAAGTACATGGCAAGCTCGTACATTTGGTTCTAGATTGACTGTAGATCAAATCTGTGGTCGACTGTAGAATTTAGTGTAAGTCAATAGGAAGTCAAATCTCAAAATGAATCTTGACTGATTATAGATTATTTCATTTCGGTAAACGTGGGAAAATTCAACAAACATATCGGACTTTGAAGGAAATTCGTGCATTTAATACATTCTGCCATAGAGAAACAATTGTTTAAAGGAAAAGGAATAAGCCAAAGTTCACGACGCACGGCTTTTCTCCGCAGACATTGCTTTATTGAGAACAAGACCTTGATGAGACGGTACATACTGATTGATAGCTACCTAATCATATAAATCATGATTGACGAAATGCTATATGGTCACAGGCTATGTTTTATTACACACATTTCATCACTTCAGTTCATTAACTGGTAGTGGTAGTTACAATTTTCCGTCTGGGAGTGGGAAGAGAGAGAATGGTACCGAATACAAAATGAAGTGTGAAAACACAGCCCAAACATTGTCTGTTATTATTATTTTGGTTAGATTATGGGCGGATAGAACGGTTGAACATTCGTCCTTACAGTTACTACAGAATGAAGACAAATTGAAGGGTGACTACATGTTCTACTCACGCCATACATTCAACAGAATAGGATTGAGTATCCCCAAAGTCATCCTAGGTTAAGGTTGACCTGTGCAGAGTCAACAAAAAACTTATGGGCCTTCGGACTCAGGAAAGAATTATGGTAAATCAGACCACAACTACACCACGTGACCTCGCATTCCAGTATTGGGTATATAGACGAATTCTTTTAAAATCAACACAAAATGCTAACTCGAAGTTATATTGTACAACAAGCTAAGTTTAAAAATAAGGAATATCAATATTATGAATATTTTTCACCAATAAATGACCATAGACTCACAGAATTGAGTAAAATTGCAAAAACGCTTGCAGTGTTCTATCAAACATCTATATTTTCCGGCTCCCTTTTCTGATCTAGATCAGGAAACACCTAGTGAGTTGTCTGGCCTAGTTATCTAGAGTTGGCTGTGACCTGTGTCCCCACTGTCAAGTATTACAGGTATGGAAAGGGGCTGGCCAAGCCAATTATAAACTACTGGGCCTTCGTGCTCAGGTAAGAATTGTGGAAATCAGACCACAACTACACCACGTGACTCGCATTCCATATTGGTGTATATAGACGAATTCATTTTAAAATCAACACAAAATGCTAACTCGAAGTTATATTATGCAACAAGTTTAGTTTAACAATAAGGAATATCAATATTATGAATATTTTTCACCAATAAATAACCATAGACTCACAGAATTTAATAAAATTGCAAAAATGCGTGCAGTGTTCTATCAAACATCTGTAATTTCCAGACCCCTTTTCTGATCTTGGTCAGGGAATACCCGTTCAGTTGTCTGGCCTAGTTATATAGAGTTGGCTGTGGGCTGGCTTACTGACCCGTTCGAACAGGACAACAAACGTAATGATGACTCGATGTTACAATAGGCAGCGCTGGAACACTACATTATGTCTGGATAGTGTGTCTCTTATTCCGAGCTTGTCAATAATCTGTAGTTATTCTTCCTTAATGCTCGCAAACCTTTTATTGTTGTTAAACAGAGAGAATATAAGCACAAATAATAAACCAATCGTTGTGATAGGGAATGAATAAACCAATCGTTGTGATAGGGAATGAATAAACCAATCGTTGGATAGAAGAATAAACCAATCGTTGTGATAGGAATGAAACCACGTTGTGATAGGAATTATGAAATGAAGAAGTAGCTGGCATGAGTCAGCTATGACTCTCCCTCCTGAACAATCAGATCCGAGATCCAATCATGAACAGTCAGATCCTGACGACTATAAACAATCAGACCCTGACACACTATGAACAATCAGATCTGACAGCCACCTAACTCAGACCCTGACAGCCAACCTAGACAATCAGATCTGACAGCCAACCTGACAATCAGATCCCTGACAGCCAACCTATAACAATCATATCTGACAGCAACCATGAACATCAGATCCTGACAGCCAACCTATGAACAATCAGATCCTGACAGACTCAAAACAATCAGATCCTGACAGCCAACCTATAAACAATCAGATCCTGACAGCCAACCTAGAACAATCAGATCCCTGACAGCCAACTATGAACAATCAGATCCTGACAGCCAACCTATGAACAATCAGATCCCTGACAGCCAACCATAAACATCGATCTGACAGCCAACCTGAACAATCAGATCCCTGACAGCCAACCTGAACAATCAGATCTGACAGCCAATATGAACAATCAGATCCCTGACAGCCAACCTATGACCAATCAGATCCATGACAGCCAACCTATGAACAATCAGATCCCTGACAGCCAACCTATAAACAATCAGATCGACAGCAACCATGAACAATCAGATCCTGACAGCCAACCTATGACCAATCAGATCCATGACAGCCAACCTATGAACAATCAGATCCCTGACAGCCAACCTATAAACAATCAGATCCAGACAGCACCTGAACAATGATCCCTGACAGCCAACCTATGAACAATCGGATCCTGACAGCAACATAAACAATCATATCGAAGCAACCTATGAACAATAGATCCTGACGCCAACCTATGAACAATCAGATCCTGACAGCCAACATAAAATCAGATCGGATATCATGCTATCTATATATAACTACATATGTGGTCCTTTAAAGTCGAGTTATTCTGTTTGTAAAATAGAATAGTTACCCGCTTGTGTACATTGTTTGATAATAAGCATACGTACATTGGCCGACACTCGAATGTGCCTGTCCTACATATCTTTGGGGTCTAACGGTGTGCAACGTACTCACGTTCTCAGAGAAAACCACACAGGTCACACAGAGTAGCTAGCTTGGATGATAAAAACTAACACAAATTAACACACAAAAAAGGTAGCAGAACATGAATATAGTACACAGACGACACAACAGAATAACCAGCGAGAACTAGAGGAGAATAATAACAACAAAGTATTAGATCAGATTAACAACCACAGAGAATTAGATGACAATAACAATGACAGAGTATTAGAGAATAATAAGAATAAGAACAGACGCAGAGGCAGACCAAGAAGAAGATGGCTACAAGATATTAAAGAAACCATGAACATGACCATCGACGAAGTGGGTGAACTGGCTAGAGACAGAGTGAATTTCAGATGTGCTGCAAAGAGAGCAACGTCTTATAAAGGATACGCACCTTGATGATGATGAATAAGAACAGAGTATTAGATGAGAATAATAACCCCGGAGAAATAGGGCAGAATAACCACAGAGAATTAAAGGATTATATCAATTTCAAGTTTATGCATTGAATTTCATGTTCAGTTTCAGTATGGAATATCTTCATTGCACTCCAGATATAAGTTTAAGCACGAGTTTGGCAGCAATTATGTTATTATTCCATCACATTTTGCTGCACATTCTTCCCAAGTTTTATTGCATTATATACTGGATTGATCTCATCTTTTGCAAACGTAGCTCTGGAATTACCTAATCATGTATTTATTTATATCTTCTTCAGGTTCTGCATGAAGTATTATAACACTGGCATGTTATATGAAATGTTTTACATATTCCAGAGCTTGGTTTCTAGAAACAGTCTGACGACTTGAATTATTTGTCATAAATCTATTTATTTCAAGTCTTATCTCTCTCGTAGTGTTATTTTGCACAGTAATTTTTGTCTATAATACGTTCGTATTTATGTGAAATTAGGCCCGCTTCGCCTTCCCAGCGTGTTCGTAGCGCTTTGTACGATGGGTGACCTCTGTGAGTGCAGGTTCAATTCCGCGGGCTGGCAGAAAAAGCCACAGATTCTCCAGATTTACGGTGTCGTGGCACCGAACCGAAGGGTTACGATGTCCATGGCACCGATCTGAAGAGCTGAAAGCTCGTGTGCTTCTGGATTTGAAAAACAAATATTTGAAATAAGGACATTATCATTTCGAAGTCCAGGTCTTTGAAAGTAGTGAAAGATATCCATCTAATACTTGTTACTCTTGTTTGAAAGTGCCTTTCAATATATAATCAACTGTCAAATTGTCGTACACCAGATTAAAACTGCGGTCTTCTTCTTCTTCTTTGCGTTCGTTCTTTACGACCAATTTTAATCACTCTTTGTGATATGTTTGATCTTTGCAAGAACGTGTATATGTTGCACATTGGTTTGATAGGCCCCTAAACGCATAAACTTCTACACGCTTAAGACATGTGCATCCGATTTCATCCAAACTACCTTAGACGCCTCTTACGACATGCGTGGCAGGTAACAGTGGTTCTATTCTTTACACCCCAAATTTGGGCCCCGGTAGCCACTCGGTATCTGGCTTGAGTTATTTAGGCTACAGGAGAAGTCCTTGTTAATGTCGCTGACAATCTTCTGTTATATATTGTTTCTCAGTATCCACCAGAGGCTGTTTCTCTTCATTTTCTAAACCTTGTTTGGTCCAGACGTGAACGTTTCATTATGGCTCCCTGTAACTGCATTATAACAATTTTGCTGGATATTTTGTAAAGAATTGAAATCATAGTGATTAATTTCCAATTACTGCAATATCTTTGGAATCTTAACTATTTCTCACTGTACACAATAAGTGGGCAACTCTTTGTTTTCCCATATCTTTGCACAAAAATGTTTCATTAAATGGGCAGCCACTGCTAGATCTAGCATGATAAGTTCTGCTGGCAGTTCGTCTGTACATGGTGTCTTGTTGTTCTTCAAGAAACTAATATCTTCTATGAGTTTCTGTTTAGTTTGTGCTTTTGTAAAAATGAAATAAAGCGTCCTTAAAGATTGGTTGGTACGTATTCAGGAGAGTGTTGACATTCGATCTGTTTATTAAACCCCAAAAATATGTTGCCCATCTCGTTCTTCTTCTGTAGTCAGTAGCTGGCCTGGACTGTCTTAAACTGGCATGTTCTTGCAGTGTCTATTATTTCATCCTATTTGATGTCAGGCTTTATACAATACGTGAAGATTATGTGTTTTGCTATCTTCTACTGTTTTCGTCATGCTATATACGCATTTTCTATTATTTAACCTCATCATCGTCATCAGGTGCCGTGCCGGCTGGCGTAGGCGATCATGGATCACCACAAATCTCTGTCGTTGGTGTTTGCTATCAACTCAGATGTTGACGCTCTACCGTGCCAATGAAGTCAGGCTATCCAAAATTTTCCTCTCTCTCGTCGCCCAATTGTTCTACTCCTTCATTTTTATCCTTTTTTTGGTTTGTCATAATCTGTGTTCTAGTTCTCCTCTCATTATTTAATCCACTATTTCATTAACAAATTTATTCAAATCAGAATATTTTTGTCAAATTGTCTTGATTGATGTAGTGTATTACATATTTTATTATTAATAAATAGGAATTCTATGGTGTAGTTTATAAATTCCTTGCGCTGTCTTTTTGTTGGTTTATAAGATATTCGATATAATATATGTGTACACATCTCTTTATTAAATTGTAAGTTACTTGAATACAAACTTGTGTAAAGTCACACATTTCCTCCAGCTCTTGAAATCTATTCTTTATTGTTACTGTTTATTTTACTAGCAATATATTTCTCTTCCAGAAGACCAATACTGAAGTGGTTGTATGTGTTTTGTCTTGCATATGTACTTTGATGAGTGTTAGTCATACATGGCGCTACCACGAAATGATGATGGATGACTGTAACCGCTTCTCTCACAACTCTGATGTCAAGTAAATATTGTGTTTTCCTTTTTCTATCCAGAAGGTCGTACGTGTTCAATCTGAATTGCCTCCGTTCTATTTAGAAATACCTACTGATTTATTCACGTGTCGCCTGTGTGTTGCAGGGGCTCTCAAGGGGAGCAAAGAATAGTAGCACTGAGACCTACAAGGCATGTCATAAGAGACGACTGAGCTAGGGGCCTAGGGAAGCTACCTCAGTAAATAAAAAGCGACGCAGAAATCGGATGTACTTGTAGGAGCAAAACTGGTACAACGTACAACCGCTCTTAGGCTCGGATCACATACAAATCACGAAGAGTGGTTAACAAGTGGTCGATATGAAGCGTTCGTAGACGAAGAATATTTCTGTGTGGGAATAAATTTGCCTTCCATGACAAGCCGACTTTGTCTCACATGAATAACATGAATAGTTTTCATACATGTAGTCCTCAGATTTCAGAATCATATTCATAGTTTTTGTTTAGAGGGAAGAGCGATACAGAGGTAAATATAAGACACAAACACAATCTTTACATTCTTGTTCATTTTGATTGCAATTATATTAATCATATAGTGGTCAATTAGTCCAGCTTGACCAATGTCCACTTCATTGGTATAGGATTCGGTTCAAGCACTAATCTTGGATCAGTTTCCGGACAAACCAAAATGGAGTGAAAACTGATTCTCCTCGTCCTAACCACGTCGACCCCTACCTCGCCAGCACAGATTTGCTCGGATGAGGTCATCTAAACCAGGTTCCCTCACGATCCTATCGTATTACTACCGGGGTCGAAGGGTGAGTCCAAGGGGATGTAACTGGAGAAATCTTTCGGGACAATAAACGGGGCATCTGGACACAGGGGCCAGCTTAACTCTATCAAGGCGCCGCTTTATCATCGTTATATAAATTAAATATGGATGTGGAGGGGTCGTCGTAGAACAGCGCGTGATCAGGACAAGCGGTACTGATGAAGATTTATAATTGTAAAATGAGGGAGACGAAGTAGGTTTAGGAGAAACGGAGAACCAGCATAGTTAGAACACGAGAAGGAGGAGGAACAGAAAGAAAACAGGACAACGACAGAATGAAGTAATTGTGTAATTATGAGGACACGGGACAGCACGTGCCGTGTTGTAAGATACTCACAGATCTGGGTACAAAACGAGCAATATTTGAGTTAGTCCTGGGACAAAATACAGGAAGCTACTCTGCTTTGACATTTGTTTCTGTAGCTTTCAACTGTTGGTTTATCACCAATACTTTCAAAGAGTGAATGGAGTAAATATTTTATCCACAAATAGTATTTTTATTGGCGGGAAGGAGGGAGGGTCTATGTGGCTATATCGTTAAGCCTTTGCTTGCCCGCCTGTCCAGCGTGTTCGTAGCGCGTTGGACGACGGGTGACAAGCTCCCTGGAGTACGGGTTAAATTCGGCGGGCTGGCAGAAAAGCCACAGGTTCTCCAGATTTACGGTGTTGTGGCACCGAACCGAAGGGTTACGATGTCCATGGCACCGAGCCGAAGAGCTGAAAGCTCAAGTGCTTCTGGATCAGTTTTAAAAAAAGTCTTTGCTTGCGTTTCAAAGGTCGTGAGTTAGTGGTAGAGAACAGAGAACATACAATTAAATACATAACAAAAATAAATGGGAACAGACAACGAAGTAGAACAGAAAAATGATAGAGATAGCACCGAAGTAAACGTAGAAATACTAGGAGTCAACAATTGGAAGAAGCTAAAAAAGAACGAGATGAAAGCAGGCGGGTTAGATCTGCAATATTGAATCTCAAAGGTACAAATAGCTGAAGAAGAAGAAGAAGAAGAACTAGTATCATGATACCAATCAAAAACAATTCATTTCTTCAGAATTTAAACAAAGACGGAATTGCAACTTGATATTAAATTATATTTTGATCTGTATTTAACTCCGTATATCATATCTCGATTTCAATCTCACTCTCACATCTTCTATAACTCTGTCCAGAACGTCCCGACTTACGTCTAACCCACACACATGTCCGCCTTCCTTAACTTCATCCAACACGCCAATATTTCCACCACACTCATATGCTTCCCCATCTTCTTTAACATCGCCCAGCAGGTCTAGACTTTCTCCTCACTCACATATGTTCTTGTCTTCCTTAACTCCGACCAGCAGGTCCAGACTTACACCGCATTCAAACACATGTGCGTCTTCCTTAACTCCGACCAGCAGTCCAGACTTACACTCCATCCAAACACCTGTTAGTCTTCCTTAACTCCAACCAGCAGGTCCAGACTTACACCGCATCCAAACACATGTGCGTCTTCCTTAACTCCAACCAGCAGGTCCAGACTTACACCGCATCCAAACACATGTGCGTCTTCCTTAACTCCGACCAGCAGTCCAGGTTTACACCGCATCCAAACACATGTGCGTCTTCCTTAACTCCGACCAGCAGTCCAGACTTACACCGCATCCAAACACATGCTCTCTTAACTCCAACCAGCAGGTACAGACTTACACAGCATCCAAACACATGTGCGTCTTCCTTAACTCCAACCAGCAGTCCAGACTTACACCGCATCCAAACACATGTGCGTCTTCCTTAACTCCAACCAGCAGGTCCAGACTTACACCGCATCCAAACACATGTGCGTCTTCCTTAACTCCGACCAGCAGTCCAGACTTACACTCCATCCAAACACCTGTTAGTCTTCCTTAACTCCAACCAGCAGGTCCAGACTTACACCGCATCCAAACACATGTGCGTCTTCCTTAACTCCAACCAGCAGGTCCAGACTTACACCGCATCCAAACACATGTGCGTCTTCCTTAACTCCAACCAGCAGTCCAGACTTACACCGCATCCAAACACATGTGCGTCTTCCTTAACTCCGACCAGCAGTCCAGACTTACACCGCATCCAAACACATGTGCGTCTTCCTTAACTCCAACCAGCAGGTCCAGACTTACACAGCATCCAAACACATGTGCGTCTTCCTTAACTCCAACCAGCAGTCCAGACTTACACCGCATCCAAACACATGTGCGTCTTCCTTAACTCCAACCAGCAGTCCAGACTTACACCGCATCCAAACACATGTGCGTCTTCCTTAACTCCAACCAGCAGGTCCAGACTTACACCGCATCCAAACACATGTGCGTCTTCCTTAACTCCAACCAGCAGTCCAGACTTACACCGCATCCAAACACATGTGCGTCTTCCTTAACTCCAACCAGCAGGTCCAGATTTACACTCCATCCAAACACATGTGCGTCTTCCTTAACTCGAACCAGCATCCATTAACTTCCACCTCGTGAGACTTACACCTCATCCATAAACTTCCCATTTTCTTTAACGTCGACCCGTACGTCCAGACTCCATCCTCACTCACACAATCCTCCGTCTTCTTTAACTCTGGCCAATACTTCCCCCATACCTAATCACTTCCCCGTCTTTCTTAACTCCCTCCAGCCCGTCCAGACTTCTTCATATCCACTAACACATTTTCCTATCCCAATACTTTATGGAACCACAATTATACAATATCTCTCTGTCTGCAACAATCTACATAATCATACCAAACATGCTGTCTGTTTCTTGTTCACAACATTAACGAAAACGTCATTTGAGAGCAATTCTATATCTACAAACATCCGAATCGCTGTGGAAGCAATCTTAGACCGATAAGCACATTCCCTGACCCCTGTAATCACTTCTAGTAAGCGTGTAATCAAATCACAATACAGGCACATCCTTCCCTAGGGAATATACGCTGCATACCTGATGATCTCTTTCTGAACTGTGGAAATGGATCGATCATGAGGCGAGACGTCTGCTGTTTGACCTACCCCAGGGGAAGAGATCGGGCCAGTAAGCAATATCAGACGATGGTGTCTAGATTTCCATTTGGGACATTTTGATAATGTTGTGTTGCTAATAATCTCACTGTTAGGTGCTAGTAATTTGATAAAAAAGTTGAGTTGTTTAGTTGATGAAAGTTTACTGTTTCTCTAGTGAAAGATGACAAGAGAATGTACCAGTTGTTCGATGGATGTCTACATGACATTTATAAAAACCATACTGCAGGCCAGTGGCGGATCGTCATTAAGGGCCAGAGGGGCCGGGCCCCACCAAAAATAATGCTTAACGTACATTTATTATTTAATAAATTAAAATATAGCCTAATCCAAAACCATGATTTTCCCGAAAAGCTGTGTCTGGCCCAACCAACAAAAACGATCAAGCCGCCACTGCTGCAGGCAGAAGTCATACCCTTTCAATGTGGTGTTGGCAAGTTCGTAGTTGCCATTGTTTTTCTTCAAATCAATGTTTAGTTGCACAAATTTTTATGTTTTAGAAGCTGAAGCTGGGTGTATGTTTTCATACGAACTTGATTCTGTCTACATCCCATCTTCTTCTCTCACTCATGTCTCACTCAAAGATATAATCTCTTTTCACTCAGTACATTCTCAAACCTCTCTAAGATAACATCAATCTCACATCTCCAAGAATAGAATGAACATCTCAAATCAATCACGTATCTCTGAAGAAAACAGGTCAATCTCCCTCAGGAATAGAATGACACATCTCAGTCAGAATAGAATGAGCATCTCCTCAATCACGTATCTCCTGAAAGAAGACATGTACATTTCCAAGAATAGAATGACATATCTCCCTCAGGAATAGAATGACACATCTCCCTCAATCACGTATCTCCTGAAAGAAAACAGTGTCACATCTCCCTAGATAATAATATCACACATCTTCATTAAAATTTGATTGATCATCATTGCACTTCGGTGAGTAACCATGCGTGCTTCAATCTATTTCTTACACAGGAAGACCTCCGTGGCAGTGCACGAACTCCGTAGCACTGGCGTGGATCCTCTATGTAATTTAGAAGATGGTGAAAGTATTCTGTAAGAAATTTATTTATTAATCTTTCTAATGAAATCTGCCCGGACAGCGGCTTTCCAGCCTGCTCTTCTCGATTTTGAACTCCCAAGGGTTCTTTTACGTGCTCAACTCGAACATGGGACCTACGTTTTATCGTCCTTCTCCGATAGGACTAGAAACTTGATCTCACCTACACTGAGATCAGGTGTCTCAAAATATCCCGATAGCTCAACGAGGGAGCGAAACAAGTATCTTTGGAACAAGAGACAGATACCTAACCTCTACGCCACAAAGTCTCTTTTAAAATGTGAATCTCCCATCTCCCTCATGGATACAATGACATATTTATCTAAGTTAAAATTGGAATCTCCCATCTCCCTCATGGATACAATGACATATTTCTCCAAGTTAAAATTGGAATCTCCCATCTCCCTCATGGATACAATGACATATTATCTAAGTTAAATTGGAATCTCACATCTCCCTCATGGATACAATGACATATTTCTCTAAGTTAAAATTGGAATCTCCCATCTCCCTCATGGATACAATGACATATTTATCTAAGTTAAAATTGGAATCTCCATCTCCTCATGGATACAATGACATATTTTCTAAGTTAAATTGGAATCTCCCTCATGGATACAATGACATATTTCTCTAAGTTAAAATTGGAATCTCCCATCTCCCTCATGGATACAATGACATATTTCTCTAAGTTAAAATTGGAATCTCCCTCATGGATACAATGACATATTTCTCTAAGTTAAAATTGGAATCTCCCTCATGGATACAATGACATATTTCTCTAAGTTAAAATCCTGTGGCGGCCTGTTTTTCAAAGTAGAGTTGGTTCAGATGGGTTATTTTTGTGAAGGGATGAGTTGAGATGGTAGGACTTTCTTCAGGGAAAACACAAACAGTGGGGTTAGGTGGTAGTAGAATGGTTCAAAAATCAAGTAAAATCGCAAAGGCATGTTTCTGGAAATATTACTGAAAAAAATATATTTTCTAGCATTATTGATTAACGTTACAGCTGGCGTAGTAAAACACGGCGTCAAGAGTGTAAAACACTGGTTACACTTTGTACAGAACTGCGATAAAGCGTTTCATACAAACATGCACCATCTATCTCTCCTTTCTCTCTCCTATCTCAATAGATGTGTTATTTAATTACTTCATTAAACTCACTAGCTTGATAACATACACAAACCGCTCAAGCAATTGAGGCAAGAGTTCCCAAGAGGCATAAGCATTCTTCTATCAAATATAATTTTTGGCAGCGTTTCTACCGGATACAGAAGAAAAAAATATATCAGGAAACGTTGCTAATGTATTTTAGAAACTTTTAAGTTCAAATGGAATCTTTCGTGGACTCTTTCTGCTTCAAATGTGACGTGCTGTTTGTTGGTGCGCTATTTATTAGTGCGAAAGTGAAGCTAGGATGTAGATAACAGGTTTTTGATATCAAATTCAAGGCAATATATTCTTGATGTAGCTATCACAACTTAACGTGTCTGTTAACTAAAATAAAACTTCGGAAACGTTTGATTAAGCAAGTCGAAATAGTTAGGAAGGTTAATGTAAAGGATAAGGAACATTATTTAACATACACACACAAATATATATAAGCTTCTTCTGCAACTTTCAGCTCACAATGGAGCACAGGTCTTCAACAAACTTCTTCCAGCTCTTCCTCTCTCTTGTCATCCCCTCCAATTCTTTCTACGTCTTGCCTATCCTTTTAATTTCAGTTTCCAGGTATCTTCCTCAGGTATTTCTAGACCTTCCCTTACTCCTCCTCTTTCCTTGCTGGTTCCAAAATATATATATATATATATTCCTACATATAATCAATACTGACATACGGATGCGAGTTATGGATAATAAAGAAACAGATCGAAAAATCTCTGAGGGCCACAGAGATGTGGTTTTACAGAAGAATGATAAGAATCCTATGGACTGCTAAAATGACTCTTGCGGAGGTGCTGAATGAAGTCAAGACACAGAGAAAGCTTATCTAATACATATATCAGACAAAGATCAATGGAATTATATGTCTGTCCCAATTGTTTGGAGATATCTGGACATCCTACGAACTTGACATTTGGCAAGAAGGTAGCTTTCAAAGATATGAAGAGGAGAAAATTATCAAACTGAAATATTTGTTCTTTTCTATAACCATATTCCAACTTAACGCACATGGTCATTCTGTGTAGAAATCACCGAAAGTGTATATCTATGTTTTCACGACGTTATCGGTCACGTGATGCGCAAAGCGATCATGTTGTTATAGTCCGGTGACGTCTTTCGCACATCACGCGAATACTAACACATTTATGGGTATTTCAATATGTAAGTTCTGTAGATATTCAGTATATATATATGGAAGTTCTGTAGATGAATGCATAAGATGCTCGACTGCTATCCTAAAGATAGCATGTTCAATCTCACGCTCGGCCAATTTAAAAAAAAAAAAATTGTTAAACACATCGGTAAGTTAATAATCTGAATAAATTTAATTTGTCAATTTATATTTTTCAACTTTCACGGGAATTCAATTGTATCAGGTTTTACTGGCTATCGGAATGAGCTACAATTTATGTGGGCTCGGAAGACCAGCGGAAAAGAATAACAAATTAACTTTGAGAGTAGTTTAGATTTAAACTACTCAACCCCCAGTGCGAAGATAGGGTAAACTGCATCAATATAAGAAAGAGGCAGTCATCATTGTTCAACATATGATGAGAAAGGGAGATTTCGAACACATTGTAACAACTGGTAAAATCGAGGAGAGACGAAACAGAGAAAGACAGAGAGAGAAAATTTGAGATAGCTTGACGTCATGGCACGGAAGAGCGTCAACACTTGAGATGATAGCAAACACCAGAGACGGATATCAGTGGGTATCCATGATCGCCAGCCGGCACGGCACCTGCTAATGATGATGATGAACCCCACAAAAATTGAAGGTTATGCTGCCAGTTTTTATGTAACCGTCTGTATGTATATCTAGTATTAAGTGCCAGTGGCGGCTCGTGATAATTTTTGTTGGTGGGGCCAGACATACAGATATTTTCGGAAATATCATGGTTTCGGTTAGGTTATATTTTAATGTATAATACAATAAATACACATTACACCTTATTATTGGTGGGGCCCGGCCCCACTGGTACTTAATGACGAGCCGCCACTGTCAAGTGCTATGCATTGATGGCTTTAAATATTCTCTAACAGTCTAAGCCTGCAAAATTAAACTTTATCCTGCCATCGGTTGAATAATCGTCTGTATATATCTCTAGTATTAAGTACTAATCTCCATGTTCCTGCTTGAAATCTATGATCGCTTTTATTTTAACAGAAAACTTGTAAACATTATTATCATCCGTTTTTCATCTATCCATAATTTCTTTGTCTTCTTCAACAATCCATCCACAGAAGCACTTATGCCTCAACAACCGCTCAAAGAATATAACTTTTCCATTGAATTGTTTACAAAAATTGTTTATGCGCCGTCATATTTTCTTCTTTGATCACGTGTGCAGATAAAGTCAGTCGGATATCTTGACAAGAACCAGGCCCCGCACATTTAAATTTTCTGCTGACTTTCAAGTTGAGAGCTTTGACAGATAGCAGTAGATAGCAGCAGACTCAAACATCTCATTTCTTGCTATTAGTTATTCAAACACAAGGAAGTAAAAAATAGTAATTTAATTCTAGACATGGAACACTTAGAAAATATACAATGTTTTTATACATTCTATTAGAGATAAACAGAGAGAGAGAGAGAGATACAGATATATATGTAGATATATATATATATATATATATATATATAGAGAGAGAGATAGAGAGAAGATTTGTAAAGAAATATAGACTTATTATTTATTTATTCCTTTTGTTCTTCTGCTTGAAGTATTGCAGATATAAAGTATGTATAGTTTTGTTGTGTTCTATTACTTGTGCGGTGAAATGTGTAAGAGAGAAGGTATGTATACGTTTTCTTTTGTTCTACTGTTTGTGCAGTGAAGCGTTCTAGAGAGAAGGTATATACATTATTTTTGTTCTGCTGGTTGTGCAGTGAAGTGATGCAGAGAGAAGGTATACACATTCTTTTTGTTCTACTGTTTGTGCAGTGAAGTGTTGCAGAGAGAAGGTATATACATTATTTTTGTTCTACTGTTTGTGCAGTGAAGTGATGCAGAGAGAAGGTATACATTCTTTTGTTCTACTGTTGTGCAGTGATGTTGCAGAGAGTATATACTATTTGTTCTACTGGTTGCAGTGAATGTTGCGGAAGGTATGATCAGTGTCATCGACATGACTTCGTAAGTCGGAAAACGACGAAACAGAACGAGCGATGCGCATTATACTTGGTTGCACTAAAGATACGTCGTGCAGGGCGATGCGCTATCTCCTTTACTATCCTACTATGGAGTATAGAATACTGATGAGCCGTGCACGAGCATACCTTCGAGTCAATGCTGACACACAACATCCTCTGCACTTGGAAATAAAGAGACAAAAGGAAATAGGTTAAAAGAGGAAAATCTTGGATGGGTCAGGCCGAGGACTGTATTGAGCAGGTATGTACACTTGAAGATATTGATCCCGGTGAAGAATGGATACCAGTGCCAACAGGAATCGCTACATCCTTTTCTGTATGCATCGAACTTGATAAAGAATGCAGGCAACACAACCCACTTGTCGTGGAGGCAGAGGTTCAGGCATTCATTTCTGAGAACGCATCTGAGCATGATGTAATCATTTATACGGATGGTTCGGTGATTCGACATGTGCGGAGCTCGTGGTCTTTCACTGCTCAGGTCGGAGGTGATGTTGTGAAGGAAGACAGTGGTGGTTTTGGCGTGACTACGAGCAGTCTCACTATGGAAATCATGGCGGTTACCAAAGCGATGATTTGGCTAGAATCACAGACTTTTATCCATGCATGTTTTCTCAGTGACTCAATGAGTATGCTCAGGAAGATTGAAACAGGATGGGCTAGGAGACATTGGATAGAATCGCTGGGGAGGTCTAAGCTGACAAGGATCAGTTTTATTTTTGTGCCAGGGCATGCAGGTGTAAGGGGAATGAACGTGCGGATAGCTTGCAGGTATGGCTGCTGTCCAAAGCGGACGAGCAATGGACCAGGCTGATATTATAAATTCCTTAAGGAGAGAGGGCGTGTACATGATTCACGTAATAGTGGTGAATCCACAACACTAACCAGACTGCAAGAACTCAAAGTTAAGTGTGGTGTAGCTCGACAAGAACGCTATGCTGGCAGACAAAGAAGAATTGTAAACCAACAAAGAACCAGTGTCGTTAGTCGCCACACGCTGATGGACGTACTGAGGGAGAGATCGGAGCACTTATGGACTAATTTGTTCGACGTGCAGTGATGGTGATCCGACGACTAAACTAAACTAAACATTATTTTTGTTCTACTGTTTGTGCAGTGTAGTGATGCAGAGAGAAGGTATACACATTACTTTTGTTCTATAGTTTGTGTCATGAAGTGTTGCAGAGAGAAGGTATGTATACGTTAGCCACATCAACCACAATAAACGAGTCGCCAATTTTTTAGGCACCACTAGTAGTTTGCCATTGCTTTCTGAATGGTGATGTCTATTTTTACTATTCGTAAAAATCCACAGGGACAAATTTGCTTTCAAATTGCCCGCCGCGGTGTTTGAACCAGATTTACTTGGGTATATTTTTGTTACTGTAGTAGATGGTTAAGTCCTGCAAAGGATATGCTACGATGTTTTGCGATACTTGGGTTGTAATCGAGCTAACTATCGATCAAACTACAGACGTCAATAATAATAATACAAATTATATTATTAAAGTAATATTAATAGTAACATTAGCAAAATCAAAATTATCAGCTCTTTGGCTCGGTGCCATGGACATCGTAACCCTTCGGTTCGATGGATGAACCATCCAACGGTTCGGTACGAAGAACCATCCAACAAGAAAGTAAACTATTGGGATGTAAAACCATACAAGATCTCCAACTGCTAGCAAATCACATGGAGATCTAAAACCTCTGCCCTATGTGCCGCACGCCTTTGGCACGAAAGGAACAAACTAACTAACTATTAGCAAAAATTATAACAGATAACAGTTTAATCCTGACTAAGGGTTTGATTAATAAAAACAAAAATAACAACATTCGTTTATGAAAAAACTGAAACATACTGTTTAAACAAAAATATATGTTAAAACACAAATCCTGATTAAAGTTAAAGTCAATGAGGAGAAATATGAAGCCTGGGATGTATAACACAGGCGCCTTGATGCCCGCGGGCGGTCCGTTAGACAGCGATGTACCATTCCATATCTACGTAAACCTTGTTACCACGGTGCAGATCCCCGCTGAATACGTTTAACTGTGGCAGTGCTGTTTCAACAAATATTGTTTTGACTAATTCTGATACGCTTGGCGGCCTATCACTAGCCAGTCAGTCGCCAGTCGCCAATCATTGTCAGGTATACGCACGAGGTGTCTGTCCGTTTCGTGCTCAGACTTGTGCTGTGTGTGTGCACTTGCTCTATCTCTCTATCGCTCTATTATGTCTCCAAGCTATTGCTTCTTCTTCTACGTCTTATTCAAATTTCCGAGCCTATGATGTTATTTTCTACAGATATCACCGCATTCATTCTTCTATATTCTTAGCTTTCTCTATTCTTAGCTTTCTCTGTATTGTTAGCATTCTCTTTTCTTAGCCTTCTCTTTTGTATTGTTAGCATTCTCTTTTCTTAGCCTTCTCTTTTGTATTGTTAGCATTCTCTTTTCTTAGCCTTCTCTTCTGTATTGTTAGCATTCTCTTTTCTAAGCCTTCTCTTCTGTATTGTTAGCATTCTCTTTCTTAGCTTTTCCTTCGTATTGTTAGCATTCTCTTTCTTAGCTTTCTTCTGTATTGTTAGCATTCTCTTTCTTAGCCTCTCTTCTGTATTGTTAGCATTCTCTTTCTAAGCCTTCTCTTCTGTATTGTTAGCATTCTCTATTCTTTTCTTAGCCTTCTCTTCTGAATTGTTAGCATTCTCTATTCTTTTCTTAGCCTTCTCTTCTGTATTGTTAGCATTCTCTTCTCTATTCTTAGCTTTCTCTTTTGTATTGTTCGCTCCTACTATTTCTATGTCTAATTTTATATCTGCAACTTTTGCTTGGTAGCTTACTCTTCATCTTTTTTTGTATATGTAGTTTTAAACTCTGTTGCCCACCTGCCCAGCGTGTTCGTAGCGCGTTGGACGACGGTGACAAGCCCCCTGTGAGTGCGGTTCAATTCCGCGGACTGGCAGAAAGGCCACAGGTTCTTCAGATGTACAGTGTTAGTGGCATCGAACCTAAGGATTACGATGTCCATGGCACCGAAGCGCTTCTGGATCGAAAAAAGAAATGTTTAGACACATGTCTAGCTTAACTTGTTTGTCACATCATATTTCCATTTGTTGTATGTAATCAAATAGCCTGTGTATTGCCTCTTTTACATTGAGAAGCTTTACGTGTATTTTGATACAAGAATGACTTCAATCTTGGAAGTTGAAACTCATAATACCAAACAATCTCATGTTCTAAATGGTATCATCCCACACTAATCACATGAACAATACACCACTAAACTGTACTGTCCATCAAAGTAAGATCTGCACTCAATTTAACCTGACTAGTGTAAGTCACAAAGGATTATGACAGACTTTGGTGTCGTGTACACTATAATACCATAGATAGTCTCGGATTAGTTAGAGTACAGTAAAGAAAAACAGTAGTTTTAGTTATACTGTTTATTGACACAGCAATATGTTATGTACAGAGCTGAAGTATACCATCATCAAATAGCTTGTCCTGAGCAGAACTTTGCTACCATAACAGTATTTAACACTTTAGCTGCTAAGGACGCATATATACGTTTTCCCCATTCACTTCTAAAGACGCAATAACACGTCTGTTATTATCTCTCCTCTGTGGGCTAAAGACGTGTTAACACGTTACACAATACCACTGTCACTGCTATAGGCGTACATTCACGTTTGTGACCTAGAAACAAAGAGTAGATATTTCTAGCTCAGCCTTTGGAAAGTATGCAGCAGCCGAAAGGGTTAAGAATGTATCTCTCTCATAAGCCAGATGTCCCATCTCTTCAAGCCGTCATGCTCAAACCATCAGTTACATACTGAATTCATCTTCTCCGTGGTCTTCTTCTTCTCCTCTTTGCCAGGATGCCTCCTTCCATGATGGTCTTCTCCAACCCTTCGTGTCTTTTTATATATCCACAACACTTCGATGTTCTCATTCTTATTTGAGGATCATCCAGTTTTCTTAGATTTTGAACTCTTTCTGTAGTAAACTCAGTTATATTATACTGTAAAGTATTAAGCCTTTGATTGACTGTTGTGATAAATAAAACAGCATGGATGGTACATAGAAACGATAACATAGCTTCTATTTAGTGTTTGTCCTGCGTTGATTCCACTTCTTCTTCTTTCTTTTCATTATCAATGTTAACAAAAGTTTGCAACTTATCACTGCCTACTAAGTAGGAGCTTCAGACACACTGAGTATAAACCTACTCGCCTAGACTCGTTGGAGTTGTGTGGGTCTATAAAAAAAGCAGGCACTCTCGCCCGTTCAAATATAGGAAAAAGGGTGAAAACCCATAATTCCTGGAAATGGGGAGATGGGGGAGGGGAAGGTTTGATAATAACAACAACAATCACTGTCACTGTTACATTAATGTCTCAACTCACAATTTCTCAATGTTACTCAAATTGTTCATAACACTACGTCAATTTCTCATTGCAGTTTCGCTAAGAAATCTAGTTTGATAGATTTGGGTTGTTATTCCTTACCTACTACCTGATAATCTGAGGGAATAGTTCCAAACTAAGGTACATGTTATGTTATGCGATCGACGTAATTGCACATTGTGCATTCCATTCATGCTCTGTCCTCCGCTGCAGCAACCATCCTAAAGTCCATTTGCTCACCGTACGCATGAGAAGCTGATTAGTATATCTTCTCTCTATAGCAGGAAAACGACATTGTCTGGCATGTCCAAACTTAATGCCTAATTCTCCAACACGTTTCAGTGTATGAGACCATGCTCATGTCTGATCATGTCACATAAATGAGAGCGTATCGCATTGATGATATCGGCTCTGTACATGTTTGTAGTCAATCGTTACCGGGTGTCGAGGTTTACATGTCGTGGTTTTCTGTTCTTGTCTTGCGCTGCTCTTGTGGTTTTGGTGATCGTTATTTTTGCTCTTTGACAGGATTCTGCTATGCCGTCTAACCATCTTTTCCGTGGTCTTCCTTTCGCGTTTTCTCCTGATGTTATGTGTACAGATATACTGCTGATTATACTTGAGGAACATAAAACACTTCTTTTAGCAACACATCTACTGAATTATACACTGTAACATTTAGTTAAATCTGAAAGGTCATAAGAAGGTCTCCAGAGCTTATACATTTTCGTTCTCTGATCATATTACAACAAAACGGTAGCATAATGATGCCCACCAACACAAATGAAGAATTTGATTTCAATATATCACACACAAAAATTAGTACAAATGAATTCAAGTGATACACCGTCTAAAGTTAGTACCTCTGATATGGACAATATTATTATAGTTTTCAATTTTAGAGAGAATACTCTAGAACACGAAGTCGCGTTCCAATAAACTACAGCACAGATGGTGTAAAGAATGTCTCAGGACGATGGTATTGTTCTCACAGAAATTGAAAACAATATCAGTTACAAACGATTGCCAGGATCTATCCTGCCTAGAAGTTGAAGAACGTGCCTGGGAACAATGAGGGCACTTCTGTGTGCGGGTTTATTAAAAATATGTCCCCTAGAAATGGAGATTTCACGAAACAAAGACAGATCTGCTCACATCTCGATTGCTAGATTTCGCGCCCGAGATTTGGAAATATCACGATTGAACCCAACTACTCACCCTTGAGACTTCTTATATTTCAAAATTATGTCTCTATGTTTTTATTTTCTAATAATAGTTTCCAGTTGCATAAAATACAGTTAGTTTTGGATTTTTTTTGCGTTCTGTCTTCGCTTTCTTTTTCCCTCTCTCTCCCTCTCTCTCTCTCTCTTCCTCTTGTTCTGTCTATATATATATATATATATATATATATATATATATATAAGAGAGAGAGAGAGTTTTCCTTTCCGCTCTTCGTGGAGCATAAGGCCTCAACAGTTGTTTTTCGCTTTTCCTGGTCTCTAGCTGTTCTCAATATGACTTCCCAGGATAGTTCAGCATCCTTTATTTCATTAGGTCTCTTGAGAACGTTCTCTTTTCCGTTTCCCACGCGGGTTCCACTTAAGTGATTGTCTAGTGATACTGGAGTGTCCTCGCAGGTATCACGTGTCTCCAGAGTATGCCATTACATTGCCATTTGATTTTCTGAACCTGTATCATCATGGGTTCATGTGATGTTCTTATCCACAGATCCATGGCCGTGCCATGCTATGATACAGAGAGGCGGCCGCATTAGGCAGAAGCCGTAAGGAGGGCGGCATAAGCAACAAAATCAAAATTACAATTGAAAGTTATTTTAAGGAAAACCATTTAAGGGGCGGCATTTCGAAAACTTGCATCATACTGAGAAAATACACCGCACTGTCCTGCACATGTCTGTATGTATCAAATAGATGTTCAGCTAGACAGACTTTCTCAGTAAATTTAGAGGATGTTTACCCCAACTGAGACAGTAGTCTATGTTATCAGGTATGTGAATGACGCAATAGATTTAGTGACAATGAAAGTTTATCAAACCATTGTACTCTACACCCCGTATTGCTCAAGCCATATGTGGAGATTACATAACAGATACGTACAAAAGTTAAACCACTTCCACATACGAAGGTTGCGTAAAATAAAATGGCAAGACAAAACCCAGATACCAAATTTCTCAATAGAGTCAAGGTCCCAAGTAGTTACACTCTGAAGGCCTAGGTGAAATGAGTCGGCCACGATGCACTGATGCCTGATAAACGCATCCCAAATACCTGATATACGGCAAGCTGGACGGGGGCAGATGACAGGTTGATGGACAGAAAAAATGTCACATAGACGCTCTTAAATTGTCTTTAATATTCTTCGATATAAACATCCCATTCTTTGAGTCACATTTTGTTAAATCGCCGGTGCCCGTTTGGTGCCGGGACCCTGAAGGAAGCAAAGAATCGTACCACTGCAACCTACGGTGCATGTCGTAGGAGACGGCTGATGTAGGCCCTGGGTTGCTACCCTAGTGGATGAAAAGCATCGCAGAAATCGGATGTGCTGGCCTACGTGTAGGCGCATAACTGGCACAGCGTACAATCGCTCTTGGGCTCAGATCACATACAAATCACAGAGTGGTTAACAAGTGGTCGATATGGAACGCCGAAGAAAGTTAAATCGCCAGATGTGGCGTTGCAACAAAAAACAATACGAGCTGGCATTTCTAAGAATCGTCTCAATGCTAAGGCGCAGAGCCTAGATCAAAAATGTGCTGCGCAAAAAATCAGAACACACAACATCAAAATGTCCAGCCATGATCATGTATGCCGCCCCACCTGTGGTAGTGGATTGCGTTTCAGGATTAGACTCTACAGTCACCTCCGCACGCATCAGAGAGATGTATCAACACACGTCTGATACTTTTCTTATGATTGCTTGCAATGTCAGCCACGAGCTATGCTTGCCGGCGTAGGCGATCATGCCTCTACACAACTCTCTCTCTTCTTGGTACAGTTCATCCGTTCTGAAGTTGATTTTTTTGTCAATCCATGATGTCATACTATACAAAATCTTCTCCCTGTTGTCTTCCACGACCTCTCCTTCCCTGAATTTTACCTGTTGTCCCCAATGTACGACTTTCATATGCCATATGAAATTATAACGATTTCTGATTTTTACAAACTTTCCTACACAATTCAATCTGCAATAGAATAACTTAAATCGTAAAACAAATAGTAGAACAATTAAGTTCAGAAGAAAGGCAGCACAATGAACTTCGAGAAGGCAGATGAGTTGAGTCCATGCACGGAGATTTACAACCTCGGGGGTCTCGGTGGCTAAGTGGTTACGCCCTTTGCCTTGTGAGTCGAAGGTCGTGGGTTCGAGTCCGGACCGCGCCATTCTGTTCACGAGTGCAGTTTTCCAGAGACCCCTAGGAATGTTGCTGGAGCTACGGAGTTCGTGCTTTGTGCAATACTCTCGGCAAGTGGCGTGCCACTTCTGCGGAGAGGGACCGAGCCGTATGGGATAAAACCCGATGCAATGAAGTCAATCCTTCGTCTGTTAAACCCTTTTACAACAACGGTAAAGGTTGCACGTTGCAGGATGTGATCTTCAAAATAGTTAATGCATGCATGATATGATGCCCTGAGCCTGTCTTAGATCTTCACCAAGTCTTGCCACGCTTGAGGAATACTTAGCTGGGAAACTAACGAGAACAATCTTTATGAGGCTTGCATGCGTGAAAGAATGAGCACACTAACACAACCTTTCTAGTTACATTCTAAGTAGCAACTTATATATATATATATATATATATATATATATATATATATATATATATATATATATATATATACATACAGCGCTACAGGGCGGCTCGTCTATAAGGGCCAGTGGAACCGGGACTCACCAAAAATAATATATATCGTGTATTTATTATTTATTAAATTAAAATATAGCAATCTAAAACCATGATTTATCCGGAACAAAATGTCTGGCCCCACCAACAAATATCAATCACGAGCAGCCACTGTATATATAAACTGAGTAGCTAGATTTTATTTGTAATCTCAATGAAACGAAAGTGTCTGTTAGATAAACATTCTGTGCCTGGGTGGGTCACTTTGAGACCGTTTACAATATGCTATCTAACTTTTTTCTGCTTATTTTGTCTATCAAGTATCATTATGTACTCATATTTTTGTCCAGAAATATCTTTTACTTGCTACAGTGGCGGCTCGTCATTAAGGGCCAGTGGGACCGGGCCCCACCAAAAATAATGTATAACGTGTATTTATTATTTTATAAATTAAAACATAGCAACCAAAAACCATGATTTATCCGAAAGAAAATGTCTGGCCCAACCAACAAAAATGATCACGAGCCGCCACTGACTTGCTATGTTGGGAAATTATATATCTAGCAAATGTTTTTGTATAGTACTATAAATGTAAGTTCTTTATGGGCTGCTTACTAGACCAGTATTTTTTCTCTTGAAGGCTTTATTTATACATTTGTTTCTTAAAAATATTGACATTTTTTGACGCTACAAATGTCCTGATTACTGACTTATATATTGTTCAAATAACTTCATTTGTGGATATATTGTGTAAATGTGAAGATACTACAAGACTATTACAAGTTTTCATGATATATTTCATACTTTTAAAAAATATCTTTGTGACTGTATAATTATTTGTTATTTATAGTGTAGTCTATTTTTAGCAACATCAATACTAGGTCACATATATCACATATCACATCACACGGATATTAAAACTGCATAGCACATTTAATTAGCTTTCCAACCATATATAACAAAGATATTTTTAATTCATGGAATATAAATGGTTGCTAGTAATAGAGCAGGCCATCAAAAATACCAAAAGTAACCTTAAAAACATGGAAGTTTAATGATTATTTTGAGCAACCTGCGGAGACTAGTTGTGTGGAAGTGGTTTAGTTTTCTTGCGTATCATTGCCTCACTGACGTACAAAAGGATGGTGAGCACTATGGTCCAGCAAAATAACTGCATACCGCAACATAAAGAGCCACAACGTTCTGATTCTAACAAAACACTGCAATTTACATTTGCAGAACAAACATTCAAGCAAATACTCGAACATAATCTCAATATCACGAGCATAGTAAATCCCTCGTCCTCTGCTCGGAGATCGGATAACATCAGTTTATGACATGATCGCACGAATATCTGTGACTGACACGATATGTCTTCAGTGTAATACTAATATCTTCATTCTGATTTAAAGTACCATGGTATTAGCACGTACTTTTAGAGCACAGCTGATGCATGTTTTTATTAGTTAAATATCTGGATCAGAGAATATGCACGAAACATTGAAATTAAAAATAGTGTTAGATACGCACGATGTAGAGACTGAAAAAAACCAACTATCGTATTACTTATATCCTCGGTAAAGGCGGTATTAATAATAATAATTCCTCTCGTTATACGTTACATAGGGCCTGTAGGTAATTTCTCCATATCGCTCTATTCTGGGCAACTCGTTCAACCTCCTCCATGCAACTGAGACCGATATTTCTTGCCTCTCTCAGCAAAGTTCGTTTCAGAGTCTCCTTAGGTTGTCCTCTCTTTCTTGAACCCGTTTCATCCCACTTCAATGCCTGCTTTGATATTCGTTGATCATTTCTCCTCAAGATGTGCCCAACATATCTTCATCTTTTTCTTCGTATAACAGTTGTTACTAGTGATTGACTAGACATTTCTCTGATTTCACCACCTCTCCTAAATTAGTCCCGTTTTATGTTCATTATTTTCCGCAGACTTCTATTATCAAATGCATTCAACTTGCTTTCTATATCTTTAGTCATTTTCAACTCTCGCTGGCATATGTTACAGGGTGTTCAAAGATAATAGCAGCCTGTGAATGGAGTCAATCTGGCATATATGTATGAAAATGAGAAGGTTCAGTTATGACGTAGTATAGGTCAAGGTTATGTGACGGTATGTAATTGTAGTGCGGGAAGGGGCGATGAACAAATATGACGTAAAACGAGCTAGTCAGAACCGGTTCATAAACATAACGCGATAGATTATCTGGCAACTTTCGATTTGTCAATGGGGCAGCTTTAATCTTGAACACCCTGTAGAATTGATACAACATTCGAATTGAAAATTCCAGGGGCAGTAGTTAGAAAGTTTTTGATGGGTTGTAGATTTTTAAGATCGTTATACTAAAGCTGAGAACCACGATATCGTAGTGGTTAGTGCGCTTATTGCGTGGTCTGGGGTTCAATTCCACAGTTACCTCTAACGATATGCATCGTTACTATTTCTTGCGCCGTAAATTTTGAACCCCGATACCAACCGACGAATAAGAAACATTGTTGTCTAAAAGAAAAAGAGATAGTTGAACCCGCTCTATCTGTCCTGCATTAAAAAAAAACCCTGTCGCCCGTGTAGTACCGGGGCCCGCAAGGGAGCAAAGAATAGTACCACTGCGACCTACAAGGCATTTCGTAAGAGGCGATTGATATAGGACCTAGGAAGCTACCTAGTAAATACAAAGCATCGCAGAAATCGGATGTACTTGTAGGCGCATACTGGCATAACGTACAATCACTTTTAGGCTCAGATCACATACAAATCTCACAGAGGGGTTAACAAGTGGTCGATATGGAGCGTTTGAAGAAGAAGAAGAAGAAACCCGTTGGGACACATGCTCATATTAGTTTATGGCTGGTTGATTTATGTAGCTGAAGTTTTTTATTACCGGATAGGTTAGTTAGCCCCAATTTGAACCGACAACGATCAGTGAAGGTATTTGAGAGATCCTGAGTACATTATTCTAAGTTAATTGCATATCCTTTACAGGACTTTGCGAATCAACCCCATCTTTTAACGCTGTTTGTGATTTTTCTAGGCATTATTACGTTCAGTAGTTTGCCATTGCTTTCTGAACGGGTGGTGCCATCGTCCTTATGTAAAAATCCACGCGAATAATTTGCAACCAAACTGCCCGCAGCGTGATTCGAAATCAGAAAGTCGTGGTTAATAGACCGAGCCACTATCCCCTAAGCCACAAACGACACTGAGTACATTATGAATCGTATAAGTAAACATTAAGAACAATACGTATATATTTCTAGGTCTACCTATATATGCTCTCAAACACACACGCCTATTATCTCTTGACCTGGGAGACACACACGTGCAAGCACGAAAACTGTAAATGTAACAAGTCTTAAATTTACAACCATCTTAAAAGATAAATTGGATCACGATCAACTACGAGGCAGTGTATCTACGTTCAAATTTCACTAAAACAAACCACAGATGACATGCGTTAACGTTTTAGCAAATCCAGTACAAGATAAAAATCTAAGGCATGGATTAGTTGGATTACTGGCATTATTATGCCTCAAAGTTAGTGCTTAACTTTTCTAATTCCCATCCTTAAATCATCTTGTTTAATTTTGTTGTTGAGTACTTCTAATGTTTGCGGTTAAAAATAGCAAAGCAGTCAATCTTCATCAAGATAATCATTGATCACGATCGATCTAGAACAGATCAAGATTCCTATTTGATATATTATGAAGTGTCTACACCAGCGTTTCCCAAAGTGGGCGGTACCGCCCCCCTGTGGCGCTGAAGCCTTCCAGGGGGGCGATAGTGGGTTCAGAAGCATTTAGGGTCATTTTTTTCTCATGATTTTGCAATTGATTAGTCATAAAAAATTTGAATTCTGCATTTAATTCATCTTATGCCCATCTTACATGATTCATTTGTTCACCAATTTTGTATCCCATGTATATAATCACTTGAAAATTGACCATGTATGACAGAAACATATATCAATTTTCTATGTCAACGTCAAAATAGAGCATGTATAATGTATGGAGGGGGCCGTTGGCAAACTGTTATAATGGGGAGGGCGTTAAAAGTTTAGGTCATGCAAAGTGGGCGGTGAGCCGAAAAAGTTTGGGAATCTATGGTCTACACAGAATGCAGGGAGAAACAAGAAGAGACTGGTTTAGAAATGAAGACATCAGGAAAAATGTGGGTACAACATTAGCACTGAACTTAATCAAGAAACAACAAATTAAATGGTTCGGCCACGTAAACAGATTATCAACAGACAATGCGCCACAAAGAATAATGTTACTCTAATACGGTGGATACAAAGCAATAAGCCTGCCACGCAAAACGTAGACCTCATAGATAACAGAGGCGACGAAAGACATTGCTTATAAAGCGCACACAAACGCCCTTTCTAGAAATATCTTCTTATCCTGACGTTGTGAGGCAAAACAGGATTGGAGAAAGAAAGAAGAAGAAAGAACTTTACGTCAAAGACGACAAGAGGAAGACTACGGAGAAGATGGATTCAAAATGTAACTTATGATGACGGCTGCATAGACCTATACGATCTGGCCTGTGAGACAGAGAGAAATTCCGAAAGACTGTTAGGATGGCAAAGTTCTACTCAGAACAAGCTATTTAAAGTTAATGTCGACTTTAAGTAAACAGTTCATGTCAATAATGTCGAGGCCCGAATTTAAAAGGACCAGAACAAATATGAATAATATGTGTTATTGATATGAGTCAGCTCTGTTGGCCTCAATATGATAAATCAGACCTGATATCATACTACCTACCATATAACTCCAGATGGGGTACTACAACGTAGGGGTTTTTTTATTTAGAAAATCGTATAGTTATCTGTCTGTTGAAATGTGTGTCATGTTGAAAAATATGCATATACTTTGACCGATGTGAAAAGAAGTGGTAGAGTATGAGTTAAAATATGAAAGAGAGTGAAAGAAGTAAGAGAGTAGAGAGTGAAGGAGAGTGAGAGTGAAAGAAGTGGAGAGTGAGTGCAAGAGAAGTGAGAGAGAGAGTGAAGGGAAAGAGGGGAAGAGAAGGGATGGTGAGGTATGAGAGTGCAGGAGAGTGAAAGAAGTGGGAGAGTATGAGAGTGCAGGAGAGTGAAAGAAGTGGTAGAGTATGAGAGTGCAGGAGAGTGAAAGAAGTGGTAGAGTATGAGAGTGCAGGAGAGAAGTGGGAGAGTATGAGATTGAAGGAGAGTGAAAGAGTGGAGTATGAGGTGCAGGAGAAGTGAGAGTGGGAGAGGTGAAGAGAGTGAGTGAGGAAAGAAGTGGAGAGATGAAGTGAGGAGAGTGAAAGAAGTGGTATGAGAGTGCAGGAGAGTGAAAAACTTGAGTAAGTGACTGGAGTGAGATAGTTAAAAAGAGTTAAAGTGCATGAGAAGTTAATTAACAAACTACACAAATTTGGCTATTCGGTATAAACAAATACAACCTGAAGTTTTCGCATGCAAGAACGCAATGCGTCTCAAAAGATTCAAAACACAGATAAAACACTTTTTATGATGTGAAAAATATTTCTTCCCAAAATTCTGGACACTAAATCACTTCAACGAACAAGATGAAAAGTACTTGCATTAAAAATCCACATAAATCAACATAATATTCACATAAAAGCGAAAACAGGAAGCCACAAAGCATCCTTTGTTACTGCGCATGCCAAACGACCTAGTTAAAAAGGGGAACTTTTCCGCCAAATATTTAAATGTGTCTGCATGTTAAAAGTTTGGTTCTTATGTTACAACAAAAAATATACAAATAAAAACAATCAGTTGCATTCTTTCAAAATAGAAAAAAAAACAACAAAGAAACAAGCAAAAGAGCTAACTATGCAATACATGATTGTATATTGACGGAAAAATGAGTTTTCTGTTAGGCAGAAATTTAGATGAACCGTTCATCCTTTCTGTAAGAGCTTATAAAAAGGGGCGCAATATATTCACGTTCTTGGCGCAAACTACACAGACAACAAGAGTGGTTAACTTGTTTGATAAGAACACATGCAAAAAAAAAGAGAAAGAAGAAGGGGAAGTTCTTCTGTTGTCCATACAGCCAAAACTGACATACGGAAGAGAATCTTGGAGCGAATATGCAAAGAAATGTACTTCATCACCAAGATATTATTTTTATAGAAGAATATTAAGAATATCATGGACTGGTAAAATGGCTAAGGTACATCTGATGAAAGAAGTCAATAGAAAAATGAACATTCTAGCACACACTCAAAAGAAGTAGTCATCTTTTTCTGGTCATATAATACGAAGACAGAGCTTAGAGCTCATTAGGACAGACACAATGTTATGGAAAGAGGGTTTGAGAATGATAGAGATGGTAGGTCCTGATCAGTTGCAATGCATGGCATGGAAGAGAACCAAAATATGAGTCAATAGCCAACGCTGTCATATAAACGTGTGTAGATTCATCCAAGGCTGACATAGAATCGTGTGTAGATTCATCCAACGATGCCATAGAAACGTGTGTAGATTCATCCAACGCTGACATAGAAACGTGTGTAGATTCATCCAAGGCTGACATAGAATCGTGTGTAGATTCATCCAACGCTGTCATTGAAACGTGTGTAGATTCATCCAACGCTGACATAGAAACGTGTGTAGATTCATCCAACGCTGTCATAGAAACGTGTGTAGATTCATACAACGCTGACATAGAAACGTGTGTAGATTCATCCAACGATGACATAGAAACGTGTGTAGATTCATCAAACGCTGACATAGAAACGTGCGTAGATTCATCCAACGCTGACATAGAAACGTGTGTAGACTCATCCAAGGCTGACATAGAAACGTGTGTAGATTCATCCAACGCTGTCATTGAAACGTGTGTAGATTCATCCAACGCTGTCATACAAACGTGTGTAGATTCATCCAACGCTGTCATAGAAACGTGTGTAGATTAATGATCTACACCAAATTTTCAGTGTGCACACGGCTTGCTTCGTTTTCAAAACTTGTATCTCAATACAACGAAAACGAAGATCTTTACACCTGATAAAACAGAATTGATGGCTAATGTATGTGTCAACAGCCACAAAATAAATAGAGCTGACAACTTTGAATACTTTGGGACATTGCTGACAAATGACGGAAAGCTTTAAAAGAAATTAAAAGAAAGCTGAGCATTGCTTTGCAAAAACTAAAAGAACTAACTAACCTATGGAAGGAGTTCACATCAAGAACAAAAATTTTAAGGCTGCGTTTTTTCCTTGGCGACATATGGTTGTGAGACATGGAACATTGACAAAGCGGTGAAGAAGATCATCAATGACTTTGAATGCAAATGCAATAAAAGAGTACTTAAAATATTATGGACTGAGAAGACAACAAATGCTTCTGTTCTGCAACAGCTTGCTATTAAAGAGAGTTGGCTATTGAAGAGCATAAAATCAAGGAAAATTAAATATTTCGGACACATCAAACGACATGAGTGCCTAGAGAAGATAATTTTGGAGAGAATGATGGCTGGAAGACGGATGAGAGGAAGAACTAGAAGACGATGGGTGAAATATGTCATTTACGATCTGGGAATGTCTACAAGCTACTTGATGATGATGATGCTGACACGGCTTACATCCGTGGACTACATGGAAACTATATTCTTTAATTGGAGATCTAAATTACATATACCTATGTAGTGGGAGAATGGCTCGCCAGATTGGTGAGGAAAACATGTGCTAACGAACGCAAGTCTTCACGCAAAAATCAGAGGAGCCATAGTAGACGTCATATATGACTAGTCCTGAAGTCATAGAGTGCAAAAAAAAAGGAAATGTAAAGTTTATGAAAACAATAAACGCGACTTTCACTAGTGCCGTCGTCAGACTGATACTAGTCACGAAGGTTCTAGAACGGACACAAACATGGGCGTACCGTACCAGAAAACGAGCTCTGGAAACGAACACCATTAAATAAAGCGTACGACACAGTGACAGTACGGATATCATTGCATTTTACAAGCGAACATCCATCATAACAAAGTCTGGGAAATGACGATAATTGTCGGTCGTGGCATATAATTACAATTTGACATCTGATGAAGAAAATGGATATCATGAGTGTTTTGTGTAAGTTGTGTCAGAGAGAGAGATAGAGAGAGAGAGATCGTTCGGATCGCACTGTCAGAACCGATGAGAGATCGGTCTGGTAGCACTGTCAGGACAGATGACAGAAGTTTTGATGTTGATTGATTGATAGGACCATAATCATGACACTTCTGTGAATAATAATGTGTGCTCCGATCTCTTTCTTACACAGGAAGATCTCATCTACAGTGCACGAACTACGTAGCACTGGCGAGGTCAACTGTGTAATTTTGAAAATGGTGAAGATATTATAATTAAAAATGTTTTCTAATGAATTTTGACAGAAAGCGGCTTTCCGATATGCTCTTCTCGATTTTAAATAGCCAAGGGTTCCTTTACGTGATCAAATTGAACACAGGACCTATGTTAAATCACCCATCTCCGATAGGACTAGGAACTCGATCTCACCTACAATGAGATCAGGGACATTTGGAGAAATATCCAGATGGCTCCAGGAGGAAGCGAACCTGGTACCTTTGGCACGAGAGACGAGAATCTAACATCTATGCCACAGTCTTGTTGTTAGTTAAACTAACATCTATGCCACAGTCTTGTTGTTAGTTAAACTAACATCTATGCCACAGTCTTGTTGTTAGTTAAACTAACATCTATGCCACAGTCTTGTTGTTAGTTAAACTAACATCTATCACATCTTGTTGTTAGTTAAACTAACATCTATGCCACAGTCTTGTTGTTAGTTAAACTAACATCTATGCCACAGTCTTGTTGTTAGTTAAACTAACATCTATGCCACAGTCTTGTTGTTAGTTAAACTAACATCTATGCCACAGTCTTGTTGTTAGTTAAACTAACATCTATGCCTGATCTTGTTGTTAGTTAAACTAACATTATGCCAATCTTGTTGTTAGTTAAACTAACATCTATGCCACAGTCTTGTTGTTAGTTAAACTAACATCTATGCCTAAGTCTTGTTGTTAGTTAAACTAACATCTATGCCACAGTCTTGTTGTTAGTTAAACTAACATCTATGCCACAGTCTTGTTGTTAGTTAAACTAACATCTATGCCACAGTCTTGTTGTTAGTTAAACTAACATCTATGCCACAGTCTTGTTGTTAGTTAAACTAACATCTATGCCACAGTCTTGTTGTTAGTTAAACTAACATCTATGCCACAGTCTTGTTGTTAGTTAAACTAACATCTATGCCACAGTCGTGTTGTTAGTTAAACTAACATCTATGCCACAGTCTTGTTGTTAGTTAAACTAACATCTATGCCACAGTCTTGTTGTTAGTTAAACTAACATCTATGCCACAGTCTTGTTGTTAGTTAAACTAACATCTATGCCACAGTCTTGTTGTTAGTTAAACTAACATCTATGCTCAGTCTTGTTGTTAGTTAAACTAACATCTATGCCATAAGTCTTGTTGTTAGTTAAACTAACATCTATGCCACAGTCTTGTTGTTAGTTAAACTAACATCTATGCCTATCTTGTTGTTAGTTAAACTAACATCTATGCCAAGTCTTGTTGTTAGTTAAACTAACATCTATGCCATCTTGTTGTTAGTTAAACTAACATCTATGCCATATCTTGTTGTTAGTTAAACTAACATCTATGCCACAGTCTTGTTGTTAGTTAAACTAACATATATGCCACAGTCTTGTTGTTAGTTAAACTAACATCTATGCCACAGTCTTGTTGTTAGTTAAACTAACATCTATGCCTACATCTTGTTGTTAGTTAAACTAACATCTATGCCTACATCTTGTTGTTAGTTAAACTAACATCTATGCCTACAGTCTTGTTGTTAGTTAAACTAACATCTATGCCAGTCTTGTTGTTAGTTAAACTAACATCTATGCCACAGTCTTGTTGTTAGTTAAACTAACATCTATGCCACAGTCTTGTTGTTAGTTAAACTAACATCTATGCCACAGTCTTGTTGTTAGTTAAACTAACATCTATGCCACAGTCTTGTTGTTAGTTAAAAGTTAATTGCATATCCTTTACAGGACTTCGCGAATGAACCCCAGCTTTTTAACGCTGTTTGTGATCTTTATAGGCATTATTACGTTCAGTATTTTTGCCATTTCTTTCTGAACGGGTGGCGCCATCGTCCTTATGTAATAATCCACGCGAAACAATGTGCAACCAAACTGTCCGCAGCGTGATTCGGACTCAGAACGTCGGGGTTAATAGACCGAGTCACTATCCCCTAAGCCACAAACGCCATCACAATCTTGTTGTTACAGTAGATTAATGACATCATACACATGAGCGTACGGTTTGTAGATGTGTTTTTTTTAACAAGGCTAATAAAAATAATCATAATATCTAGCAATGTATGAATAAATGAGAAACAGAAGATTCGATTTTTGCATCCAATCAGGGATCTCAGCCTAAATTTGGTACCAGAGTAGCACTAGAAAGTATATGCGTCTGGTCTTATTCTTCTTCAAGCGCGCCATATCGACCACATGTCAACCACTCTGTGTGATTTGTATGTGATTCTCTCTCTCTCTCTGTCTTTCTCGCGATCACCGCTTAGACTGATGTATCAGATGTCCCCATAAATCCTATTCATGTGGAAATATAATTCATGCAGCCTTAGCATGTGTGTGTTTCGTCACATCTTCAGGGTCATTTGGAGCTCTTGTGCTTATCCTTCGGCGATGTGTCTGGATTCAGCCAGCGTTTACTGGGTTCGCTCTCCTTCAGCTTTTGGCTGTCCCCAGCCGACCTGCAAGGCAGTATGTGATCTGAGCCTAAGAGCGATTGTCCGCTCTGCCAGTTTTGCGCATACAAGTGGGCCAGCACATCCGATTTCTCCGACGCTTTTTATTTACTAGGGTAACATCCCTGGAGCCTACATCAGTCACCTCCTAGACATGCATTGTAGGTTGCAGTGGTACTATTCTTTGCTTCGGCATCACACGGGTGTATGTGTCTGGTAATGTTGATCACATTAATAGTGTTTTCTGTAGGCAAATAAGAAATACAGATCTTAAATCGTATTTCCCTTATACCATATGGTATGAAAACGGGTTCTGAACATACGTTTCCTTAGTTTGAGAAGATATACAAGTCAAACAAAAGGTACAGACTTGATTAAAAGTATCAGTTTACACATTCGTGTAAAACAACCGGTAGTAATTTCCAACCAAATTACATGTAAAGAACAAGCTCAGGTGTAAATTGAGCCAAAGTATATTTCTCTTCCAGCTGTCTCCTCAACCACGGTCTGACCAGCTGTAGCAAGGGGACAATGATACACAGCCTCACGTGAGAAAAGAAAACATTGCATACTGAATGCGTTCGTTTCCTTGGTTACCTTTCTAGTGGCGGCATTCCCAGGTGAAAGTCCTTGGAGACATGCATGAACATTAGAACCGAACCAACAGAGATGCGACACGGAGAGGACCTGCGCTCGCACATGCAAACGAGAATACAAGTATACTAATGGATACGAAAGCAAATACACTCGGAAAATGGCAGCCTGTATAAACGTGCCCCGAACACAAAATATGATCCGCCTCATTAAACAGAATTACAATGGGGTGAGCTCAGGTCACGAGCGGGCAAACTAAACATACACTTTAACAAATGCGGAAACTCGACCAGGCAAACAAAGTCTTGAGACGGCTATAGCTGGTGATCCTAATTTCCTGAAACAGTTTTGACAGGTGTCATCTTCAGAAAAGTTGCATGTAAGTAGAGGATATCGATTGTCGACTCTTGAAATAAATAAAGAACATCCGTGATTCTGAATATATTTAAAGTATACTAAAAACAGATAAATGTTTGAAGAACTACTGCCAGTGAACTATATTTCAGAGGTATACAATAGAAAAACGAGAAGCAAAGCAGAGGTAAAAGACAGCCAGCTATTGGCTTTACTGAAGCAAACGTTGATAATCCTCAAACAAATCACAAGATTTGAGAATTTTTTAAAAATTAGTTTAAAAAAAAAAAATATTTTACAATGCGTCGTCAGTGTGTTGCCGGGTCTCAAGGGAAGCAAAGAATAGTACCACTGAGACCTATAATTCGTGTCGTAAGAGGCGACTGATGTATAATCTAGGGAAGCTACCCTAGTAAATAAAAATCATCGCAGAAATCGGCTGATCTACTTGTAAGCGCATAGCTGGTACAACGTACGACGTTCTTAGGCTCAGATCACATACAAATCACACAGAGTGGTTAACAGTGTTCGATATCGAGCGTTTGAAGAAGAAGAAAGAGTAATAATAGAGAAAATGCTATTAAAAATTAAAAAAAAAAGACTTGGTCATACCAGCAAGCGCGGAGTTTGAAGAAAATAGAAAGAAAAAATGTACATTTATAACTGGGATTCAAAGCAGGGAAAAGTTCGCACACCTAGGGGTGCAAGACTGGATTTCAGTGAAAGAGTAATGTATGCACAACAGGAACCTGTGATTTGGATAATAATTATCTTAAAATAGAAGGTGTGAGCATTAACTTAATATTTCAAAGGAGGCCAGGAATTAGAAAAGATTAGAAGATTATATTATAGAGTATGAGAAGTGTAGTGTATGTTTTACTGTTTTACTGAAAATGGGATTAAGGCCGAAGGATTGACTTCATTGCACTGGGTTTTACTCCATATGGATCGGACCTTCTTCGCAGAAATGGCACTCCCCCGCTAAAAGTATTGCACAAAGCACGAAATTCGTAGCTCCGCAACAATCATATGGGTCTCTGAAAAGAATGCAATTGTGAACAGAACTGTGTAGTCCGGATTCAAACCCACGACCTTCCGATCGCAAAGCAAAGACTTAACCACAGAAACCCTCGTTTTACTTCAAATTGATTGAATGTGTATTAGTTAGTGCACATACACAAACATAGACAAGAACAACCTTAAATGAAGGTATTTAATTGATTCATTTCTAGTATCAGTTTAACCCCTTCACCTCCCTGAACCGATATACTGACTTCCAGTACTTGTTAAGATGACGCAATGCTAGTATACTGGTTTATTTCAGTATGCATTGCAATATGAATGTGTCTGGAGATAGGAACAATTACGAAGTGAAAGGTTTAAGGACACAGTTTCAAGACTGAAAAAAAGCTAAGACCAACCCTCAGTGTTTCTGAGGTCAGTGCACATAAACTAAGTAAATATCATACCGCAGTATTGTGTTCCACAGATTATGTGTCTTAGATTACGACGGTCACGAGGTTATCTTCGTTGACTCAGAGAACACTGGAAGATCCTTCAGGTCAATTGCAGAACAAAGAGAACACGAGAACCTCAACTCAAGAGAACGGAGCTAAAACCGGATAGAGTGACAGTGCATCAAAGAGCATTAGAATAAAATAGAGAACCCTGGTGAAAGCCGTATTTATTGGCCAAACGGCAATTAGAGCTTTTAATCGGGTGCAAGATTATGCCTTTAGCTGAGAAAGCTTTGTCGTGTATAAGCCAGGAATAAATATCTCTGTTGTTTCTAAGCAAACAGAAGCCTACCAGTGAGAGCGTTCAGTGAGTGTACAACCAACGAATCTAATTTTAGACAAGATGGAAGGTAATGAGACAATTAGAATATCAGACGCTACAGAGATGTTAGTTTTGTACGCTATAGATAGGGAAGAACAATCCAGTGTTACTAGTGACCAACATCTGAAGAGTTGTGGTTTATGCCATTATTATGTCCAAATTGTACATTAGCAAGCAAGTTTTGAACTAAATTCAAAATAAATAGGTAATTCAATTTCAATGAAATGAAAATCGTGGCATATCCCAAGGGACGTAGCCATCAATCAGAGTAAACGAGTCGTTGATTTTCTAGGCACCACTTATACGTTCAATAGTTTGCCATTGCTTTCTGAACAGTGAGGTCTATTTTTACCTTCTGTAAAAATCCCACAAAACGAATTTGCTTCCAAACTTGCCCACCGTGAGGTTTGAACCAGGTACGCTTGGGTTCGTGATCGAGCTCACTACCGCTTCAGCTACAGACGCTCACCAATTTCAATACAGCACTGTATTTTATTCTATTTTGTAGTCCTATAGCGTACGCACTATCTTCTTCACCATTCCCTCCTAGCGAGGCTTAGGTCCACAAAAAAGGCTTTCCAAGCCCTCCTATCCAAGCCCTCCTATCCAAGCCCTCATATCCAAGTCCGTAGTTTTCGGGATCTCTCCACTCTCTCCCCATTTTCTGCATTCTGTCTCCAACTCTCGTATCCATGTATTCTTGGGTCTTCTCTTACCTCTATTACTCTGGGTGTTTCATCGGAGAGCATGTCTGGTGATGCTATCCGGGGGTTTCCTCATTGTGTGACCTTTCCATCGGCGTACACACAATGCTCTGGCATATATATCAGTATATTCTTTGTCAAAAGAAAGCTTTGGGCATCGTATGTATGATTACATTATCATACAAGATCTTTCTTTCAAAGATGGGTAGTGATTAAAAGATAGTTATTATCGTTATTCATTTGGGCAACACAAGAAAGGAAATCCAGTCCTTCGAAACTAAATGATACAGAAAGATCCTACGAATACCATGGACAGAAAAAAGAAAAAATACACTGATGTCCTGAAAGAACTAAACGTTAAAGAGAATTGGCTGATAAACAACATACTATACAGAAAAATTAGATACTTTGGTCACATCAAGCGTCACGATGGCCTGGAAAGGACAATACTAGAGAGCAGGGTCCCAGGAAGCAGAGGCAGAAGCAGACCAAGAAGAAGATGGCTACAAGATAATAAAGAAACCGTGAATATGAATGACCATCGACGAAGTGGGTGAAATGGCTAGAGACAGAGTGAATTTCAGATGCGCTGCAAAGAAGCAACGTCAAATAAAGGATAAGCACCTTGATGATGATGATTATCGTCCTTCCAGAACTCTGACCAAATTGGTTAGTGCTCCTCTCCAACACTCACATCAGCGTAAAGCAACTGATCACACCCGTCATATGTTGAATTAATTAAATCACAATTAATCACGACAAAGATAAAATGTATATATGTAAAGTGTTGGGAGTAACAAGAATTGAACCGACTCAAGAATGAAGACATCATGAATAAAGACGGTAAAATAATAGTACTGAGCTTCATTAAAGAAACAGCAAATTAAATGTTTCAGCTGTAGCAAACAAGATGTCATATTCCGCTTCCGTACCAGCCATGTCAAACTCCTGTCCCACTTTTACAACACATTTAAAATTGGCACAACTAGCCTGTGCCACTGCGAGAAGACGGACATGACGGCAGAGCACCTACTGCAAGATTATCCACTGCTAGCAGGCCTGAGAAACAAAACATGGCCGGAAAATACCGAGCTAAATGAGAAGCTGTACGGAGGACGGAGTCCTTAAAAAGAACAGCAGAATTTATGTAGAAATATGGTACATCAATCTAAGAAGTAATCGCGAGAGAGAAAAGGAGAGAGAAGATAGACATGTTTCAGCCACATAACCAGATTACCAAAGACAGTCCGCCCCAAAGGGCAATGCTAATTAGACACATTGGATGCAAGACAAAAGGTGTCCACACAAAAGGTGGACCACAGAAATAACAGAGGCATTGAAAGACACCATGTACAAATCGCACACAAGAACCAATTGTGGTAATCTCTTTTTACTTTGACGCTGTGACGCAAACCAGGAAAAATGAACAAAAAAGAATCATGTCTTTTACCTCAAAGTGTTCATGTATAGCAGCTCCCAGTTTCACTCCCATCTTCAATATTCTGGTTAGAGATATGGATACATACATATGTTCATCTTTAAATTTCCCCTGTTCTTCACTAGTGGCAGTGATAATATCTGCCACTATCCATTGCCTGTCATTCCCTGATCAGAACTGTATCAGTAAATGTCATAACGAATTGTATATGCTCGTTCGTTACGACGAGCACTTGCTTGGACCAGCCGTGGTCTCAAATAACATAAGGCCGGTGAACTCAGGTAAAAGTCCTAGGAAATCAAACCACAACCATCGCGTGACTTCGAATTCCAGTATTGTTAGATAAAGACACATTTATTTTAGAAATAACACAACATTCTAAATGAAGGCTATATTATGAAACAAATTAAGTTTAACGCTAAGGAATATCAGAGTTATTATTAACATTTTAAAACTTATAAATAGTCATGAACTCGTAGAATTGTGTATAATTGCCTTAGTGTTCTATCAAACACTTAGAAAAACCAGCCCTCATTAAACAGGAATTTGGTTTCCCGTCTGAGCTAGTCCAGAGCCAACTATAAACTACTGGGCCTTCGGGCTCAGGTAAGAATTCTGGGAAATCAGACCCCAACTACACCACGTGACCTCGCATTCCAGTATTGGTGATATAGACGAATTCATTTTAAAATCATCACAAAATGCTAAATCGAAGTTATATTATGCAACAAGTTAAGTTTAACAATAAGGAATATCAATATTATGAATATTTTTCACCAATAAATAACTATAGACTCACAGAATTGAGTAAAATTGCAACAAAAAAGTCGCAGTGTTCTATCAAACATCTGTAATTTCCAGATCCCTTTTCTTATCTAGGTCAGGAATACCCAGTCAGTTGTCTGGCCTGTGCTAGAGCCTGGCTGTGGCTAGTCGGTCTTATGTTGCCGTGGGTCATGGCCCAGCAAGTAAATACACGTTTTGTTTGTCATTGGGGATGGTTAAAGCGTAAAGTCATTTCGGTTGTATGTAACAGCCTGCATTTTCTTGAGCATATTCAATGAGTTGTTCGGTAAGCACATACATATGAACTCTTGTCTACGCTTTTCTCTTTTTTCTCTAATGTCGTCTTACTGCTACCGGTTGTAGCCCAGTGTCGTGGTCTTGTGTATTTGTCTTGCGCTTCTCGTATGTCATTTACTTCTACCGATCAAAGCGAACAATTAAGAAACAGAAGATACAGAAACAATGTTTACCATAGAAAGATCAACAACTAAACTAAGGTAATCTGAGAACAATCAACAAATTCCTGAAACAACAAAATATGAAAACGTTTGTCAAATACAATATGGTACAAATACAAATGATGGTAAGTGGTTCGAATCCGGAGTTTGTCTATTTATTTTTTTCCGAAGCTCTTAATACCTGTACATTGTTTATTTGTTGATCATAATCGCTTCCGTTGCTTCCTCTGGGGTTCTTGCAAAAAAACTCCTTGTTTTCAAATACAATAATAGAAAAATTGAATACGAACAAAGACTTTGCTTACGATATAACAAAAAATAAAGAACAGAGCAAATAACTAATTAATTTTCTAAGCAAAACTAGGAAAAATGGAAAATGTTATACATAAAAATAAACATAAGTAGTTGAATCTCTACACGAGCGAAATATCATCTATATATAAGCGTCACATCTCATATTTCACAGCAAGAACGCACGCAGACCAGAGTTCATAAAGTCATTGAACTCAGACCATTAAGTACATCGCGTATAACAATTGCGGACTTTATCATCACCATCTAAAGTTTACAACAGGGTCAGAAGTCATGGACTGAGATATCGTAACTAAAGTTTGGAAGTTGAAAAAAAATCAATTGTTTTCTTAAGATACGACCTCACAAATAGTTATCTTCAAGCAGGGCATCGTTGTAGGAGGTCGAAATATCGCTCATCCTAATCATAAATACCGGCAAACTGGAGCAGTTAAAAATGTAAACAAAATTATAAGGCCAAGGCGTTATCGCCGTCTCAATTATACCAGAGGCAATTGAATACACTTGTGGACTCGTTTTGGTTAATCATATGACAAATCTAGACATAAATAGATTGTCATTTCTCTGACAAAACAGACAGACATATACATATAAACATACGCAAAATACCAGACAGAAGCCCATGAATATAACAACAAACACGATTCGCAACTGTTATCATAGACACAATATTACGGTCATACACCTACCAATACCTGCAAAATATTACAGCCATACATCGCTTAATATAAAAAACATATCACAGCCATAAACCTACTAAAATTATCTTCTCTAGGCAATCGTGTCGTTTGATGTGTCCGAAATATTTAATTTTGCTTGATTAAATAAAGCCAGCTCTCTTTAAAGCCAGCTCTCTTTAATATCAATCTGTTGCAGAACAGAAGCATTTGTTATTTTCTCTGTCCATGATATTCTATATACTCTTCTGTAGCATTTGCATTCAAAGATATTAATGATCTCCGCCGCCTTGTCAATGGTCTATGTCTCACAACAATATGTTGCCAAGGGAAACGAGGCTCTTAAACACTTGATTTTTGTTCTTAGGTCAGTTTCCTTCCATAGGTTAGTTAGTGCTTCTAGTTTTTGAAAAGCAATGCTCAGCCTTTTTTAAATTTCTTTTATAGCATTCCGTCATTTGTCAGTAATGCCTCAAGGTAATCAAAGTTGTCGACTCTTTCGACAACAGATACAAACCAACCAATCTACCGAAGTCCATATTCATTGCTTAACTAAAGAAAACTGAATATCAGGAAGGAAGGCGAGAGGAAGACAGAGGAAAGGTGGATAGATAACGTAGTTGAATTCTGCCAGGGACTAAGAAAACCATCACACAAGTCACCAGAGAAGCACAAGACAAATGCAAAAAAACCACGATACTGGGTTAACAACCCGGTAACATAGTGCTGACAAAAGAAGAAGAAGAAGAACCAAAAAAAAACCACATCTTTTGAATGTGAAGAGCACTGCACTATTATCCTTACGAGTCACATGAGAAAGATACTTCAAATAATAATGATAATAATCGTATCAGTAAAATAAGATCAGATATTGATGATGAACAATGTGCGATATCGATGGCAACAGCAGTAACAATACTGTTTGTCTATGTGGCTAAGTGGTTAAGCCCTTTTGCCTTGTGATTTTGCAAAGGTCTTGTGGCTAAGTGGTTAAGCCCTTTGCCTTGTGAGTCGAAGGTCTCTGTGGCTAAGTGGTTAAGCCCTTTGCCTTGTGAGTCGAAGGTGTTTCTGTTGTGGCCCCAAGTGGTTAAGCCCTTTGCCTTGTGAGTCAAAGAAGGTCAGGTCTTGTGGCTAAGTGGTTAAGCCCTTTGCCTTGTGAGTCGAAGGTCTCTGTGGCTAAGTGGTTAAGCCCTTTGCCTTGTGAGATCGAAGGTCTTGTGGCTAAGTGGTTAAACCCTTTGCCTTGTGAGTCGAAGGTCTCTGTGGCTAAGTGGTTAAGCCCTTTGCCTTGTGAATCGAAGGTCTATGTGGCTAAGTGGTTAAACACTTTGCCTTGTGAGTTGAAGGTCTATGTGGCTAAGTGGTTAAACCCTTTGCCTTGTGAGTCGAAAGTCGTGGGTTCGAATCCGGACCGCGCCGTTCTGTTCACGAGTGCAGTTTTTTCCAGAGACCCCTAGGATTGTTGCTGGAGCTACTGAGTTCGTGCTTTGTGCAATACTTTTGGCAGGTGGCGTGCCATTTCTGCGGAAAGGGACCGAGTCGTATGGGGTAAAACCCGGTGCAATGAAGTCAATATTCGGCTTTAAAACCCTTTAATACTGTTTGTATATAAATACTACCATAGCGAGAACTAGAATTATAGACACATTTAAGCGTTATATTCATATATTGCACATGGCGTTACAAATGTGAGCTATCAAGACTGACCCTATTGTTGGAGACATAATGTCATCACACTGTTACCAGTTTGTTGTTCATTGTCGTGGGGCATTTAAATGAGCAAAGAAAAACAAATAAAGCAGCCCTTTTTATACCACCTGGTTTATATGGCAATACGGTGTTAGGCCCGTATTTTTCAATGACCGTCGGCACACGATGGATGATGTGATCAACATCACGCAGCACGCTTTTACTTTCCTGTGCTTTTCCTGGTTCCCAATTGAGGCTGGGTCGACCTGAGAGCCGTAATGGTCGAAAAAAGTATTAGATACGACAGCAAATATATGAGTCGCTTAGGATGTATTTGACAACACACATCAAATAAGAACAGAGAAACAGTTCAGGACTTCCAAACAAAACAAAATATAATTAGAAACTTGTAAGTAATATATTCTGATTTGTTTCCCTTGTACAGTGAAAACATGTTACGGTCAATATATGAGAAGATAGATATAGCGATAGGTTGACAGAAATCTAAATAACTTGAGATAGTTCATAGTTCATAACTTGAGATAGTTTGCTAACATTGTTTAGATAATAAACTATGAAATACATCACAACAAATGGACATGAAAATCGTGACATATCCTTTACATGACGTCCCCATCAACAACAGAAAACGAGTCGTTGATTGTCTAGACACCATAAATACGTTCAGTAGATTGCCATTGCTTTCTGAACGGTGAGGTCTAGATTTACAATTATAGTCTGTCCATTAATTCGTGAGCACGTTTGAAATTGATTTTCTCGAAAACTACCTGTTGGATCTCAGTGATTTTTGCATGCAGCCTTAGAATATCAATGACGCTAAAATAAAGCTAACCGGTAGTCCGTAGATGCTACGGATTTTGCACATCGGCAAATTCCTTTGATCTTTTATGACAATTGCAAATACGGGGCTCAAATTTTAGATTTTACAGTATCCCAGAATTTGTCCATGTCAATTCTATTCATAGGTGTATCTCCATATTAACTTGATAGGTCAAGTAATTAAGTGTTTTGCCCTTTATGTGCAATCGTGAACTTGGATACAATATGCAACAGTTAGTCCTCCCTTCGGTCACCATTAGACCCCAGGGTGTCTTAACTTCACCACAAATTGTATGATGGTAGACGCATTTGGATATGGAAATGTATACGTTGCTATTTCTCAGTCTGTAATCAAAATATGATTTGTATCATCCCGAATCTGACGATTCCATGAGGTTGATAATTGTTACTGGCTGGACAAATTGTAATCCATCTCGGTGCCAGTACTCGTCTTCCTCTCGGAGCACATGTTCAACACACTTCTTCCAGAACTGCATGTCTATCATTGAGAAGGACTCACGTGTCAGAACTTCAACATCACACATTTTAAACGTCCTGTTCTGTTCGGCAACTTGCCCTTTTACTTTAGCCCAGACAAGCTCTATCGGATTGAGGTGAGCATGATATGGAGGTAGTCGCAAAGATGTGTGGCCGTATTCCGCAATGATTTTGTCAATATGAAACACCTTTGTCTTATTTGTCATCCTCACCAGGTGCAACAACTCGGGTTTCAAATATGTATCATCGAAGCTGACATTTTCCTTAGCAAGCCAAGTCCTAATTTGATCTTTTGTATTTGATGCAGTTAGTACTTTGTCTTCCGCTGATACTGCGTTGTGATAGGATGCATTATCCATTACCAAGCATGATGGTCTGTTTAGAATTGGAAGTAGATCTTTCTCCATCCAGTGCCTGAAAATATGTCCATTCATTTCTGTGTGGTAGTCCCTACCGTCGGTACTTTTGATTGGAAAATAAGTCCAGCGTCATGGACAAGACCTTCTTCACTACTTCCTGCATGTGTTAGTATAATACGCTGGCCTTGCTGCTTGGTATTTTTCTTTTCTGTTCACCGTCTACTGATTGCCATTCTTTAGCATTGGTGTGGTGAGCATTGACCCAGGATTCGTCCAAATATACAATATCATAGCATTGCCTCCGCCGCTCACGGATCTGCCTCAGGTATTTACTTCGGGCAGCAATTAAATGTGGCTTTTCACAAATAATATTCCTGCCGCCTATAGTTTTTCTGAAGGTGAAGCCGGCGGCTCTTATAATTTTCCATAGAGTACTTTTAGAAATGTCTATGCTGCAATCTGATTGCAGTTTTAATTTCAGTTTCCTGAGAGTAACAAGTTGATTTGTCGCAAACATTTTCAAGAGCTCCGTCTTATGACATCTATGTCAAAGTCGTCAATTGTTCTTTTCCTTCCTTGCTTGACATTAGTGCACTTTGTGTCCTGTTTAATCCATCGGGAAAAGGATTCTCTATTCAGACCAAGAGCCAGTTGCGCTCGTTTCTCAGGGTTATGAATATCGCAATATAGATGACCTCTCTTAGATTCCCTACGGAAGTGTTGGTATAGTAAAACTGTAACCTTCTGCATTGTTATAAATGTGCACTTCAGACTCATTATGAATGTGATATCAATGTCAGTTTTGATAAGCCAACAAATATGATACAATAGCTTCATACAAATAGCGAGATACGCATATAACTATACAATGGTATCCCAATTATAACGTCATATGCTTTCCGCTTTCAAAGTCGACTGGGTTAGGTGCACGGGAATTCCCGTGAAATTGTTGTATACTCACGATATTTCTATGTTACCATAATGTATTTTTAGAACAACGCGTCTGTGTACCGTAAATCTGTTACTATTGTGTACAATCCGGTGAGGTTGATTTTAATATAACCTGAAGAAGAAATATTTCAAACTACATCAAATTTTCTTGGAAAAAAATATTTCTCTAGCGTCATGGATATTCTAAGGCTGCTTGCAAAAATCACTGAGATCCAACAGGTAGTTTTCGAGAAAATCAATTTCAAACGTGCTCACGAATTAATGGACAGACTATAGTATAAATCCACGCAAACAAATTTGCTTCCAAACTACCAACCGCGGAGTTTGAGCCAGATATACTTGGGTTGTGATCGAGCTCACAACAGCAGATGCTACATACGCCCACGAAACACCTATCTAAAAAACCCACAAAAAACAGATTCCATCACAAATTATTATCAAAGTAAATGGAATATTGTTAAGAAAAACCCATCAACTAATATACCTTGTAATTATGATCATCAAGTTATATGTTGACTGGTAGATTAAGTCTTTTGTGACAGAGGGACGCCTTTCAACCAAAGACATATGTCTCTTCCTGGTTATATCAGAGATAAAGGACGAAGTAGACCAACACTATAAGGATATCAGTGAGATACATGAAGTTATTGACATATGGTAGCGTCTCCCAGATAAGAAACAACTCTGATTTTTAATGTTTTTATCATTTTAAAGATTATATAAAAATCTGACAAAATCATCTACAGACCTTGTCTGACATTCAGACCTGAGTTTGCATATTACTGTACAAGACCATCTCTCATTCAACGATTTCTGAAGGGGAAGATCAGTCATAAAATGTTGTAGTTTACCATGAAAGTAATCTGCCTTGTGGGAGAAACTTCTCCTCAGGCAAACACAGGACAGTAAATAGATTTGACACATACCATCGGTCAACTGGGCGCGTACCAACTACAATCTGGCTAGCAAAGACATGGATAGATTAGAAATCAGGGGTTGACTTGATTGTCCGATTTCAAAACGGAATGGAATAAATAGACTTGCTTGTACAATCAGATCATATTAAATATCACATAAGCATCGAAGGTTGACTCTCTAACAGATTTACATTTGTCATTTTCTTACAGAAGATATATGATAACAAAGTGGTAACCTAGGAGAATTTTACTAAACTTGTAAAATAATTTGAATACTCGGCTGCTGTCAAAAAAGATCTGAATCTCCCATCTGTCAATAAATGGTTTAGAAGTTTATTTCACACTCAAAATATGTAACAAAATTGAGAAAATACTTCTACCACTAGTCCGTAAATTATGATTTTATAGCAATAGAATGCCACATTTAGTCAGTTATCAAACATATTCAGAGGTCAAGAAAGTAGATGTACTTGATGTTGGTAAATTAAAATAAAAGAGCAACATAGTCTCTAACAAGTCGGTCCATTATAGGCAGACACTACAGGGTGTACTTCATGAAAAATTAGTGTAAACGAACCAAATAAGACCACATCCATTCTTCAACTATAAAATGTAGTCATAGAAAAAATATGCATTACTGCAGTCAGGATATGCGAGAAGAGAGCATGGACCCGGTCGCAAAAATACGTTGCAAATAACGGATGTGTTGAGCCACAACTAACTCTAGATAACTCTAGATATGGTAGAGCCTGACTGTGGTTGAGTCGATAGGTGCCGATATAGCAGCCTCACTGTAAACGGAAACAATGTTTAAAAACGTACTCTTAAAGTGAACAATGAGGAATACGCAAACTGGCCATCCCGGCAGTTAAAGAAGATAATACAAAAAAACTGTAATGGCAGAACTACAGGTGTCTACCATCAGTGCTGTCGTTTACAAAGAGCAAATCATGAGATTACTTGTTGATGTAATCAACACAAGAAAAACTCTTACGGATAATTGACGCATTCCAAACTTGAGTGGAATTGGCCGGGAGTCATTATTGTTATTATACAAAACATTTCAGTGCTAAAACAAATCAAACCAATAAGTGAGGTAACGTTTAGCGGCCCCTGTTCCTGAACCAGCGGCGGAGGCTAATAAGAACAGTACAAATGATAGAGATGGAAAGTGAAGAAATAGTACGAATATCTTCTTCTTCTTCAGCGATCTCTGGTCATGCGCTTAATTTACTGTGGACCACAAACTGGGCAGACAGCTTCAGGTCTGTCAGGTTTCCCCAAAGCTTAGTTTTCAGGTCGACTGGGTGTGGCCACATGTTGCTTCTCAGCTCACACAGAAGAGGACAGTCTTGCAGGATATGCTCTGGTGTCTGTTCTGCCTGCTGACACTGGCAGAGAGCTGTTTGACTTATTCCTAGTCTGTATAAGTGTTTGTTGAGTCTGCAGTGTCCGGTGCGTAGTCGAAATATAATGACCTGGTCTGTTCTGCTTAGGTCTTTGAGGAGTCTTTTCCATAATCATATCCAGTGTTTGTCTTCCAGTCTACTGCAGATTTTCTCTGTATGAGGGTTTTGACCTCTACGAATATGAGACAGGAGGAAATCAATGAGACTGCCTTAAAACTGAGTATTAACTTTTATAGAGGTAAACGTATACGCAGACGACGGTTAATTGATAATGTGATGTTCTCGTTTATTTTACACTTGACGAAGATTATGTTTTCGAAATGTCCGTATTATATTGTATCTATTTTGGTTCGCCGATAGCGAAGTTGATAACACGCTTCGTTAATGACAACATGCCATGGAAATCCTGGGGTTCGATACCAATTTGAGACAAAATGTTTCGATGTGCACACGGTAGGACTACAAGAAACGATGATCCTTTATTTGATTACAGTGGCGGCTCGTATATAGGCACTGCAAAACTGCAGCACTTCATATTTTCACTCAAATATTATCGATAGCATTCAATATAATGAGTGTTATTTGTACATTATATAATCCTGAAGCTTACTGTCAGTAGTCATCCTCTAGTTCATGATCAAATTACAAAGATCCGTGTAAGGAACTGTGCGCTTTACAGTTCCAGTTACGCGGTGTTTGGCTGTTGTGCGCATGACCAAATGTTCGACCGAAATAAGAAGCTGCACGCTAGGCAGAGAGAGCCCTGACACTGTTGCTTACGCAAAACCGACCCTTCTGTCCCGACCTATTTTCGCACAAAGTAAAACATAAAGAGTGGATTTCGTTTTGAAATGAATGGTTCAAGCTGAAACTCTAACAATTTAAGGCTACTTGTAAGTGAAGAATTATTGTTATTAAGATTTTATTAAGTTTATGTATACATTTTCTTTTCATATGTTTGTTTCGTTGTACACAATATTAAAACAATGGCGAAACATTTTGTGAATTAGCACACCCACTTGTTTTAACTACAAGCCGCCACTGCTTGAGGATCTAAATTACAATTACCTCTAAAGTCAGAATAAGACTCGTCTAAATGACGAAAGACACTGATGGCAAGGAAAGCAAGCTTACACCCAAATTGTTCTCTGTGCACTGTTAACAACAGAAGCAGTTAGCAAAGGCAATCAAGTCTTCAAGCTCTGAGTAAAGAAAACCAGATATTAATAGAGAAATTAAAGTAAAAAGAAGAAGAAGAAGCGCCCGAGTGGTTAATGGGGCGCACATTTGGGGTGTAAAGAATAGAACCACTGTTACCTGCCACGCATGTGGTAAGAGGCGGCTAAGGAGGTTTGACTGAAATAGGATGCATGTGCCCTAAACGTGTAGAAGTCTATGCGTTTAGGGGCCTATCAAACCAATGTGCAACGTATACACGTTCTTGGCAAAGATCAAACATATCACAAAGAGTGATTAAAATTGGTCGTAAAGAACGAACGTAAAGAAGAAGAAGAAGAAGAAGAATATAGAAGATCTTCATAAGAAGAAAACAAAAACATAAATTGAAAATATATTTTACCAAAAAAAAAACACTAGTATGAAACGAAAGCTTGGACAAAAACTTGAAAAACGAATCTGACAAAGAGGAACATTTCTTATCAAAATATAAGTTTGGTAAACAGAAATAACACAAATATATTTAGATGTGAGTTTTATTCGAGTGCTGTTGCACGAAGTTAATGCAAGCTGTAATTTCTATCTATCCTCTTTCTTGAAGTGAACTTAAGATTGTTCTGTTTCTCTGGCATTCAACCAGAATCCATATTTATTTGTGTACTTCCTGTTAATTGTCTGGTAGGAGTTATGGAACATAAAAGGCTCTTTTATTAAGATCTGATTTAGATTCGTTACGGAGTTAACGTTGGGTTAGGGGGAGGGAAGCGGGAGAATGTCGCAGGTGTGCCAGGTAGTTTCAGACAATCTGAATTTCTTCTTCTTCTTCAAACGCTCCACATCGACCACTTGTTAACCACTCTTTGTGATTTGTATGCGATCTGAGCCTAAGAGCGATTGTACGTTGTGCCAGTTATGCGCCTACAAGTAGGCCAGTACATCCGATTTTCTGCGCTGCTTTTTATTTACTAGGGTAGCTTTTCCATAGGTCCTACATCGCCTCTTACGACATGCTTTGTAGTTTGCAGTGGTACTATTCTTTGCTTTCCTTTGCGGATCGCGGCACCATACGGGCGAATCTGAATTTGAGACTATGCATACATTTTCAGAAAATAGATCTGTCGAGAACTAATATCGTCACTTCCTATTTATAAATCCACATTTAATGTATTAAATAATCAAACAGTTGACGATAATGTAAATGCATAGTATATTTTTGTAACTGAAGGATGATATCAATTATGTGTTGTTTTTTACTTTCTCCATGTATTCTAGTTATATTATGTAGTTGTTATATTATGTAGTTGTTATATTATGTAGTTGTAAAACAGACAACTTGTCATCTATAGCATCAAAAGTTGACTGCAGATAAGCTATGAAAAAAACAAATATAATTAAGACACCTATGGCAAGTAATGCAGATATCACACTGGAATCTAAAATGATAAAAATAACAGCAGTTCACCTATTTGGGTAGCAATTTTGATTGCACAGAAATGTTAAAAAATAAATTATGATACGAATTGGCAAAGCAACATCAGCTTTTAAAAGTTTAAATAAAATATGGAACTGCAAGTTATATAGTATTAAAACTAAATTACGAATTTTCAATTCAAATGTTGTATCAATCCTAACATATGCCAGCGAGAGTTGGAAAATGACTAAAGATATAGAAAGCAAGTTGAATGCATTTGAAAATAGATGTCTGCGAAAAATAATGAATATAAAATGGAACGAATTCAGGAGAAGTGATGAAATCAGAGACATGTCTCGTCAACCACTAGTGACAACTGTTATAAGAAAGAGAAGATGGAGATATGTTGGGCACACCTTGAGGAGAAATGATCAACGAATATCAAAGCAGGCATTGAAGTGGGATGCAAAGGGTTCAAGAAAGAGGTCGACCTAAGGAGACCCTGAAGCGAACTTTGCTGAAAGAGGCAAGAAATATCGGTCTCAGTTCCATGGAGGAGATTGAGCGAGTTGCCCAGGATAGAACGGTATGGAGAAATTACTTGCAGGCCCTATGTAACGTATAACGGTACGAGAGGAATTATTATTATTATTATGTAGTTGTTGTATTATGTAGTTGTTGTATTATGGAGTTGCATCATAAAGTTGTATTATAGAGTTTATTATAGAGTTGTATTAAAAAGTTGTACATAGAGTTGTATTATGTAGTGTGTTATATAATTTATTTTGTAGTTGTATTATGGAGTTGTATTATAGAGTTGTATTATGAGCTTATTATGGAGCTGTATTATTGAGTTGTATTATAGAGTTGTATTATAGAATCGCTCTGCAGTAGACCTCTCAAATGATGCTTGTCTCGATTCTTAGATTTCATTCACGACATGCTAGATTTCCTATGCTACACGATCTTTGAATTATAGACCTTGACATTATTTTTTCATAAGGGCATTTAAGAAATAAACAAAACAAAGAAATTCATGCACCGAATACATTGAAAGACAACAAATGCAGTGGTTTGGACATTTAATGGGAATGGAATACAATCAACCACCAATAAAAGCATACAATAAAATGAGATCCGGTACTAGAATCAAGGGAAGACCAAGAAAAAGATGGAAAGACAATTTCAAGACAACGCTAAATTAACATGGATATAATACAAAAAGCGCCACTCATCTGGCTATGGAAGGCAAATTAAAGCTCCCACCCCTACGCTTAACGGCAAGAGTGGAGAATAAATTCCATGATCCACATAAGGAAAGACAATAGAGAATAGACAGAGGATATAACGACCTGGACTCTTGTCAATAGTTAAAAGGAACCTAGCTATGATCAGATCATAAAACCAGAAAAGAACAATGGAAAGATAATGTTGAAAATCATGAGAACTGTTTTTCCATTTCTTCCCTTTGTAAGAAAATAACTGTCTAATTAATACGGACTTGTATGTGATGTTACTTGCTTAAATCAGCTGTTTCTGGCAAACACACTACAAGAATGCTTCAGATAATCACAGAGGTGTAAGGTCTATGTCAAGGAAGAGCTCTCATTGAATGTTCCCCAAGTCAGATTACTTTACAATGCTAAAGGTGCAGTAGGTGAGAAGAGCAGCGAACACAAGCTTGCGTTCAGTAACAGAAGCAAGTTAAGGATGTACTTTACTACTTGGAAGAGGTAAAGAATTAGATCACAATATGCTTAGTTTAATAGTTAGCTAAGCGTGAAAGGTAGGAGTTCTCCCTGCACTTAACATTCCGTCTGAATCCTCTGGAAGGCGAGATTGTTAGCCTGTCAGTGTAAATTAGGGCGCATTGAAAGAGAAGAGCCCACGATGAGCCAATGGAAGAAATTAAGCAAAGGTGTAAAACCCTCTTTGTTTTCTTTTTACTTTCTCTAAAGTGAAAACAATTGTGTACTCTGATTCTGGATAAAGCAATTTGGGGCTTTTATTTGTAGAGGTTTTTACAAGGAGTTCATTCTCTTTTGTCTGTGTTTGTATAGGCAACACGCCCTGATATAACCAAAACAACTGGTGCTTAGTTCGATAATGCTGTGCCTCGGCTTAAATCAAGCAATGTTTAGACAAAGTCACGCTTTTTAACAATACTACAACATGAAGTTAATTATGTTTTACGTGTATGTTCTTCTGTTTTGTTTTTCTGTGTGTCCGTATGTATGTTCTTCTGTGATGCCCTTTGTATGCTCTTTGCGTATGTTCTTCTGTGTATGTTCTTCGTGTATGTTCTTCTGTGCATGTTCTTCTGTGTATGTTCTTGCTAGTTATGTTCTTCTGCGTATGTTCTTCTGTGTATGTTCTTCTGTGTATGTTCTTCTGTGTATGTTCTTCTGTGTATGTTCTTCTGTGTATGTTCTTCTGTGTATGTTCTTCTGTGTATGTTCTTCTGTATATGTTCTTCTGTGTATGTTCTTCTGTGTCCTTGTATGTTCTTCTGTGTATGTTCTCTGTGTATGTTCTTCTGTGTATGTTCTTCTGTGTATGTTCTTCTGTGTATGTTCTTCTGTGCATATTCTTGTTTGTAGATAACACATATACACTTGCATGTTTTTCATTTTTTCGATCCAGAAGCACTTGAGCTGAAAGCTCTTCGCTCCGTATCATGGACATTGTAACCCTTCGGTTCGGTGCCACGAACACCGTAAATCTGGAGAACCTGTAGCTTTTCTGCCAGTCCGCGGAGTTGGACCCGCACTCACAGAGAGCTTGTCACCCATAGTCCAACGCGCTACGAACACACTGGGCACGCGGGCACACACTTGAATAGAACCGTGACCCCCAGCGACATATTTTCGGGACAATGTTATCGTAGGACAAGAAAGAATGACAAAGGAAGAGAAGAATGAAGATGCCGTAGAACATCTAATGAAATTCTGTAGAAATAGATCAAGTGGGTTTCAAATCTGAAGATCAATATAAAGGTCAAAAGTAAACTGGTGACGTATGTCAGTAGAAGAAATGTATTAAAAGAATATTTCTTGGGAAAAAAAATGATAGAGACAATACTGACGAAGCATCAAATCTCGATATGCGAGAGCTATATATATATATGTATACGCCCGCCTGCCCAGCGTGTTCGTAGCGCGTTGGACGACGGGTGAAAAGCCTCATGTGAGTGCGGTTCAATTTCGAGGGCTGGAAGAAAAGACACAGGTTCTCCAGATTTACGGTGCTCGTGGCACCGAACCGAAGGTACGATGTCCATGGCACCGAGCCGAAGAGCTGAAAGCTCATGTGCTTCTGGATCGAAAAAAAATAATATATATCAGTGGCGGCTCGTGATCATTTTTGTTCGTGGGGCCAGACACACATTTTTGAGGAAACCATGATGTTGGGATAGGTTATATTTTAATTTATTAAATCATAAATACACGTCATATATTATTTTTACTGGGGCCCGGCCCCATTGGCCCTTAATGATGACCCACCACTGATATATATACATATAATTTATAATTACCAATACGATGGTCTCATATTGTGGTATACAAAACTATGAAGAGAAATATGGCACATGGCAGATCTTGAACTCGGTAGAAAGATAACATTGAAGTAGACATAGAAATAAAAATACTAGGACTCAACAATTAGGAAGAGAAGACTAACATTAGAGATGATAGCAGAGGGTCATATCTGCAGCAAAGGGTCGCACCGGATTTACCCCATATAGCTAGGTACCTCTCTGCGGAGAAGAAACGCCATCTGCCGAAAGTATAGCACAAAGCACAAACTCCATAGCTCAGGTAATAATTTGTTATCGGACGGTATAATAATCTGATATAAGCGTAAAGAGAAAGGAATGCTGGCCCTACAACACAAAACTACATTAAAAATTACATGGCACTAGAGATGAGCTCCAGACAACAGTCGATTTCATCATAAGAACGCGCCTAACGGTATAATCATCAAAAAAGCGATCGCAAAGAAGAAGAAGGTAATAATCATACATAGGGTTGCTGGGGAAAAAATGCACTCGAGAATAGAACGACGAAGTCCGGATTCGAATTCACAAACTTCGGGACGCAAGCCAAGGGTTTAACCACCTAGCCACATATACACATATAACAATGAACCTCAAAGGCACTGAAAATGAAGAAGAAGAAGAATAATTAATTCACCCTCAGTAAGTTTTATTTGATTCAGTGCTCCTATTTATTTATAACCAGCATTAGAATCGTGAGTCATTATAGCCGTACCTAGGCAATCTCACCCATAAACGTCTCTGTGTATTCATCAGTTGAGTGCAACCTTAACTAATAGATCGTTCGGACAGAGATAAGCTAAGATTTTGTAACTAAAACACACTACTCTGGTTTTGTGGAAGCACCCCCATAGGCCATGTACCAGGATACTCCTATTCATAAAATGAGGAATCAAATTGTAAATGGAATGTAAGGTTGAACTAAAGAATGATCTTTCTCATTTTGACAGGGAAAGCATCTTTCAACCTAGAAACACAGTCCGTGGATTATTAGCTTAAGATAGACCAGTCTTTCAGTATAAGAGTCTAGTATGAGAAGTATATATTCAGGAATGCTTAAATAAAAAATAAAAATGGAAAAGATGAATATATATACTGAACTAGACATAAGATAAATTATGACCTCTTCGTCTCAATCTTTTGTGCTATTTTTAACCTAGGTTGTGGCATAGACCTGTGCCAAGTCTTGCTATCATTAGCTATCTGCTACAGTTCACTCCATGTCATCCATATATGATTAATCTCGAGCTAAAAAATTATTTTTATGTATTGTTACGTCTCCATCTGTTTTGTTTACTCTGAGGTTTCCAGGAAAGGATCCACTTGGTAATATTTTGCTCAGGTTCTCTCAAAGTGTGTCCTATCCAATGCCTTTTTACCCTAGGTTGTGGCATAGACCTGTGCCAAGTCTTGCTATCATTAGCTATCTGCTACAGTTCACTCCATGTCATCCATATATGATTAATCTCGGAGCTAAAAATTATTTTTTATGTATTGTTACGTCTCCATCTGTTTTGTTTACTCTGAGGTTTCCAGGAAAGGATCCACTTGGTAATATTTTGCTCAGGTTCTCTCAAAGTGTGTCCTATCCAATGCCTTTTACCTAGGTTGTGGCATAGACCTGTGCCAAGTCTTGCTATCTTTAGCTATCTGCTACAGTTCACCTCATGTCATCCATATATGATTAATCTCAGCTCAAATTATTTTCATGTATTGTTACGTCTCCATCTGTTTTGTTTACTCTGAGGTTTCCAGGAAAGGATCCACTTTGTTATATTTCCCTAAGGTTTTTTCAAAGTGTGTCCTATCCAGCGCCAGCGGTTTTAACATCCGGGTGCACTAGGATCTGTCTAAAAAGGTTTTAAAGCCGAAGATTAACTTCATTGCACCGGATTTTACTCCATATGGCTGAGTCCCTCTCCGCAGAAATGGCACACCACCTGCCGAGAGTATTGCACAAAGCACGAACTCCGTAGCTCCGGCAACAACCTAGGAGTCTCTGGAAAACACTGCACTCGTAAACAGAAGGCCACGGTCGGTTCGACCACGACCTTCCACTCGTAAGGCAAAGGGCTTAACTACTCAGCCCAAGAGACCCCAAATCTCTCCTTTAGCTTCTCATTGGTGACCCTATCTCTATTCTGTGTAGAAATCAGTTGACAAATGTCATTTATTGGTTAATATTTTAGTCGTTCTCAATGTTTCTAACACATACAGCAGAACCGTTTTTTAACATTAGAGTTCACTATTATAATTTTGACTCTACATTTGATTTCTTTCGTCTTTCACAAATTTCCCTGTGAGATGAAATCTCGTTTATCCTTTTGTTTTCGTATTCTTACACACACACACTCACACACACACATATATACACACACACACACATATACATGTATGTTCCTTCTTATTTGTCTATATTGCTATCCAAGCCTCCCGTCTGGTGGCGGTTCCACAAAGGAAGCAAAGAATAACACCACTGCGACCTACAAGGCAAGTCGTAAGAGGCGGCTGATGTAGGACTTAGGGAAGCTACCCTTGTAAATAAAAAGCATCACAGGAATCGGATGTGCCGTTCTACGTGTAGGCGCATAACTAGCACAACGCATAATCGCTCTTAGGCTCAGATCACTTACAAATTACACAGAGTGGTTAACAAGTGATCGATATGTAGCCTTCGAAGAAGAAGAAGCTACCCAAACATGTGGATGATTCCAATTCTAGAAGAGGGGTTTCACCCAGTGAGATCGATACGTCGTTTGCTTGTTGAATTCTCATTATCTTTGTTTTTCATTAATGAATGTTTTGACTTAGTTTATGTGATATTTGATCAAGTATATGTGCAGTTTATCCTGCACTTGGTTACGCGTATATGTTATTGATACATTAGGAAAGCTATATTTTGTCATTCAGATCGAATGTCTTATATGACAATACATTGATTGTTGTTGCACAAGCATGATGAGGAAGCCAGAAAGTTCATAGGGTGTACTCACGTGTTCTGGAGGTTTAAGACGACGGGTAATAGATGCAAAGTTAGAGCTCAGCTGAGGGTAGCGGGGCTTGGGAGCCCTCTCAGGTACTTGATAGTGGCCGGGTCCAGGTATTTCAAGATCGGCGGCAATAGCTAGTGGTTGCACCCTTGAAGCTGTTGTTCCAAACACACCTTTTCTTGTCGCCTCCATGTACGCTTTTCGCATGCTCTCTGTCCCAAGACCAGGAATGTTGTATGATCCAGGACCTGTATATTAGAACGTGAATGTAAATCATTCAGTCAATCAAACAATCAATTGATTTATCTCTGCAAGTGTTCTGACGTCTAAAGGAACCAAGCATCAACAGGGATCTGAGTACACTGTCAAATATTGTCGAGTGTTTCTGTATGTTTTCTGAGATATCTACATTATTAATGGGTTTTATTTTGCCATTGTGCGTTTAATGAAAGATCCCATCCATTTGCTGTGATCAAGTGGAGACTACACTTTGATCTTAGTCAAAAGGCAGAGAAGCGATTTAGTTTTAATTTACAATTATTTTTTTTTAAACTCCTTGTGGAGAATCCAAGATTTAAGTTTCTTATTTTAGTTTATTGAGCTATGGAGTAGAAGTTTTTTTTAAAGAACATTCATAGTTAATTTATTCCATTATTTAATGAACATTTTATAGTTAATTTATTCATTATTTCAGTTGACGACAATAATTGTAAAATATGAAGACTTTTGTATTAATCATCATAATCATGGATATATACCGTTGATCTAAGTCGGACATCAACCAAGAATAAATTATCTCTATTACCTCCCTTTCTAAGAGGAGCGTTAGCGAGCGAAATGATTAGCGCGCGGCTCCCATTCGAAAGACCTGAATTCAATCTACGGAAAGACCATTAAGTTTTTTCTGTCGGTGCATAAAGAAAATTTCTAACCTGAACAGTTTCGCAGCGACTGAACTAACCATACGGGCCATTAAATTATCCAGGTGCATGTCATCCCTGTCTTATGCCGTCTACAAAAGGGTATTACATGCAGTAACAACAGTTGTTGTTTTTAAAATTAATATTTTAAAATCTCCATTTCTTGATACAACCCAAAAGCAATGACAAGAGATAAATATCCATGGCACATGAAGAAATAAACCAAGAGAAACTATATTAGAGTCAATTATTCAGCTGAATGTATCTTAAAGAGACGTGTTAAGAGGGCTTTCTGTTTACAAACATTCACCAAGTGGGTACAATGCTTACTGTTAAGTATAACATGATAACACTTAAATACATAAGTCATATAGACAATTGTCTACATTCGTTAACAACGTAAATCAAAACCACTAGAATTTTCAATGTATGTTAAACCAACTTCGAAGCTAAGCTAATCTTCAATTATTGAGAAGTTTTAATGACGAAACAGCGTTGACAATCTTACTATAAATATTTGTAAACCATGAATGATAATGGGGATAAAAATATTTAAAAAAAACAAACTCACAGACACATGTCACTGTGCAAACGAAATAATAAAGAGCATTATGTAGCCTTTGAGATGTAGATTTATAGAGAAATTAAACTTCATTTTACGAGCACAAAAATAGTTGAAGCTCTTAAACCCAAGGAGGAAAAATGGTATTGTTTAAGGAGATTAGCTAGACACAGGCAGGTATTTTGAACACAAAGAAAAGGTACGCGCACTCTGCTGAAATGTATTCTCTAAAAGAAATGTGGAGGCTAAGTGTACGAGAGATACTCTTCTCTTCTTCTTTTGTCCTTCTCTGCTTTTTGCCGCTAGGCGTAGCAGGTTTAACTGATCGGTTTCCGAGATAATGCACGCTCGGTCGCTTGATATGGTGTGGTATTGTGGAGTTTTAAGATGTCTGTAACTCCATCAACCCATCTTTTCTTGGTCTGCCCTTTCCTCTTGATGATTCCATTTTCAAGAATACTAAAAATTTCAAGAATTTTCGAGAGATACTAAAAAGGAAATTATGCAATGAACTATCCAAGTAACATTAACATTGAAAGATTTAAATAAAATATGGAAATGTGTTATATCTTCCTCGAACTCTCTATAACGGCCATTTGTTAAACCACTCTTTGTGATTTGTATGTGATCTAACATCGATTATACTCTGTGCCAGTTATGCGCCTACATAGCGCATCCAATTTCTGCGAAGCTTTTTATTTACTAGGATAGCTTCCATAGGTCCCTACCTTAGTCGTCTCCTACGACATGCCTGTAAGTCACAGTGTTAATATTCTTTGCTACCCATGAGAGCTTCGGCTACACACAGGCGTTGAAATGCGTTATATAGCTTTTAAACTCAACTGCGAATTATCAATTCCAATGTTGTATAAATCTGAACATATCCCAGCGAGAGTTAACTATTGACTAAAGATGTAGAAAGTAAGTTTAATGCATTTAAAATAAGATATCAGTGGAATATAAAATAACAGAAAATGGGATGAAATCAGAAAAATGTGTGGACAACCACTAGTAACAACTGTTATAAGAAAGAAAAGATGGAGATAGGTTGTGTGTACTCTGACAAGAAATGATCAAATAGTGCAGAAGCAGACATTGAAATGGGAGGTAAAATTGTTTAAGAAAGATAAGAAGACATAGGGGAAACTGAAAGAACTTAACTGGGAGGGTCGAGAAATATCGGGCTTAATTTCATAGTATAGATGAACGCCCAGGACAGAGCGGTATTGAAAAATTGCTTCAAGGCATGTGTATGGTATAATGGTACGGGAGGAGCGTAAGAATAATAAGAAGAAGTGGACAAAGAAGAGAAATATAATATAATGTCTAGATTCAACATAATCAATGTCTAGATTCAACAGTAACATTAATGTTCAGATTAAACAGTAACAATGATGACTAGATTCAACAGTAACATTAATGTCTAGACATAACAGTAACATTAATGTCTAGACTTAACAGTAACATTAATGTCCAGATTCAACAGTAACATTAATGTCCAGATTCAACAGTAACAATGATGACTAGATTCAACAGTAAAAATAATGTCAGATTCATAAATGAAATAAATATCTGACTCATTGAGTTAGCAACATTCTTCTGAAGAACCAGTAACATTAATGTCCAGGAACTACAGAGAAAGTGTCATTGACTCACTTTTTGTGTATATATGATGATGCGACTTGGTGATGAGTTAACTTTTCTTTTTTTTTCTTCTTCTTCGACGAACGCTCCATACTGACCATTCTGTTAACCACTCTGTCTGATGAGTATGTGATCTGAGTCTAAGAGCGATTGTACTTTGTGCCAATTATGCACCTACAAGTAGGCTAGTACATGCGATTTCTGCGATTCTTTTCATTTACTAGGTAGCATCCTAGGCGGTTACATCTGTTGCCTTTTACGACATGCATTGTAGGTTGCAGTGGTACTATTCTTTGCTTCCTTGCGGGCCCCAGCACCACACAGGCGATGAGTTACCTGTGAAAGTAATGACTGTGGATCTTCTGATATGTAACCTTTGTCTTAAAATGTACATTACAATCTTCTTCACCTTTCAACTCCCAACGGAGCACAGGTCTTCAACAAACTTCTTCCAGCTCTTCCTCTCTCTTGCCATCCCTTCCAATTCTTTCCATGTTTTATCTATCCTTTTAATATCAGCCTTCAGTTCTCTTCTCCAGTTCTGTCTAGGACATTCAAATCTATCAACAGAAAACAAAGAAGGAAAAAGAAGTGCAGAAGTATCAGCAGTATATACAATAAATGGGTTTATAATTTTGTTGTTAAACACTGCAACTTATGAAGGTAGTGGACTCACCAGGTAAATTATTAGTTGAATTCTCTTGATGAAATCGAACAGAGGTTTGGGCAAATGGGCTTTTTTTCATACCTCTGATTCTAGTCAAGGATTCTAAAGCTGTACGCGGGTCATTATATGTTCCTGGAGCCGGTGCTATGGACTTCACAGAAGCGAATCGCTAAGAAGAAAAACATAAATATATATATATATATATAAGTAACAAAATCACATGTGATTGATAAAGTTAATATAAAGATAGTACGGCAGAGATAAATCTCAGATATAAGTTATCATATATTATTTTATTCAACTCGTAGCGTTACACGTTACGTAAGGTCTGCAAGCAATTTAACCGTACCATTCTATTCTTGGCAATTCGTGCAATCGCTTCAAGGGAATTTGGGTTCGATCTTCATCTCTCTCAGTATATTTCAAGGTTTTGCCAGGGTGTCCTCTCTTTCTTGAACCATTTGTCGTTTCATTCAATGCCTGCTTATCATTTCTTCTCAGAGTGTACCCAACATATCTATAGCTTCTATTTATTATAACAGTAGTAACTAATGGTTGACCAGACATGTCTCTGATTTCATCATTTCTCATGAATTAATCCAATTTTGCAGACATCTATTTTCAAATGTATTCAGCAAACTTTCTATATCTTTAGTCATTTTCCAACTCTCACTGGTTTATGTTAGGACTGAGACAACAATGAAATTGAAATATCCTAATTTAGTTGTAAAATATACAACTTGGGAGTTTCATATTTTGTTTAGGCTTTTAAAAAAGCTGATGTTGCTTCGGCAAATCCTAGCATAATTTCAGTGTGATATCTTTCATACAACCAACATTAATCAAGTAAATAATACAGAACGAACAGAATAGAGACTACAGACATCATCATTTACAATTCTAGTTATATTTATGTTCCCGATTATTATCCTTTTTATCTTCCTGTGTCTTTGATGTCTGGTGTACACAGCCATATTCCTCCAAGAACTTTGTTCTGTATCTTCTGCTCGATAAACGTTTAATGGTGGAAAAGTTTCTCTGTACCTTGTTTTTGTACTTTGCAAACAACTTTTTTTACATTTTGACTTGTTTCGCCTTTTATAACACATTCTGTCAAATACCTACTGACTATAGAAATAAAGACTATTAGCCATTGTTCTCATTAACATACTGCCCTCACAATTATTTTCTACATCTCAAAGCTACCACAGTTATTGGTTATTGGTTATTGATTATTGGTTACTAAACTGACACCATTGCACTCCGGGCAGACCCATAGGTGCTCAGTCTCCCCAACAGATATCGAAGAGTATGCATACTGATGGTTCATGTGGCTCGCTGATTAAACACACCTCTCACTCTGCCTCTCAGGCATCCAGTTCGACTTGAACAACGGGTAACTCCAAACTGCTTAAATCACTTGATCGATTCAACATTGATTTTAGTACCACAGTAACAATCAATAGTCAACATCCTTTATAGTTTTCATCAATTTAGTCAATATTATCGCTCATGTGTTGCCAGGGTTGCAAGGGAGCAAAGAATAGTAACACTGCGACCTACAAGATATGTCCTAACTGGTGACTGGGTAGGACCTAGGGAAGTTTCTTTCTTATTCTTTCTTGTGTCGTCACATTACTACCGTGTTGTTGCCCAGTGTCGTCACACTGTAACCGTGTTGTTGCCCAGTGTCGTCACATTACTACCGTGTTGTTGCCCAATGTCGTCACATTACTACCGTGTTGTTGCCCAGTGTCGTCACATTACTACCGTGTTGTTGCCCAATGTCGTCACATTACTACCGTGTTGTTGTCCAGTGTCGTCACATTACTACCGTGTTGTTGCCCAATGTCGTCACATTACTACCGTGTTGTTGCCCAGTGTCGTCACACTGTAACCGTGTTGTTGCCAGTGTCGCCTACTACCGTGTTGTGCCCAGTGTCGTCACATTACTACCGTGTTGTTGCCAGTGTCGTCACACTGTAACCGTGTTGTTGCCCAGTGTCGTGGTTTTCTGTTTTTGTTTTGCGCTGTTCTGATGGCTTGAGTGATTGTTATTTGCGCTCTTTGACAAGATTCTGCTATATCATCTAACCATCTTTTTCGTGGTCTTCTTCTCGTCTTCTTTCCTGATGTTCTGTTGTAGAAGACTCCGTATACTGTGGAGTTTAAATGCATTCTTATTAAGTGGCTAAACCACTTCATTCTTTGTTTCTAGAGAAGCTACCCTAGTAAATAAAAAGCGTCGCGGAATTCGGATGTGTTGGCCTACTTACTGACGAATAACTGGCACAATGTACAATCGCTCTTAGGCTCAAATCACATGCAAATCATAACGAGTGGTTAGCAAGTGATCGAAATAAAGCCTTCGAAGAAGAAGAAGTAAATATTATTTTAAAACACTATCAACATGTGGTTCTTTAGTACACGAAAAACAAACAAAAAACACCAACTTCTTATCAACAGCTTAATTACTTTGCTAACCCTACCTTTGACTGTGATAAAAAAGGGGATGTTCCACTTCAATGCCCTCTGTGTTCAGAGTTTGCGTTTGCTGAAGGAAAAAACTCTTTATTTCATAGGAACCTGGTCCTGGAATTGTCTGTAACAAAAAGTGAACACTTCAAAATGTTGACAGAAGTTCAAAATACAGAACACAACAAATGTTATTAGGATATAATATCTGTTATAGTAGAGAATATTTAGATCTTTTAACTGTGAGATGATTAATTGATTGTTAGGACTATCATCATTGCACTTCGGTGAGTAACCTTATGTGCTCCGATTTCATTCTTACACAGCAAGATCTCAGTGGCAGTTCACGAACTCAGTAGCAGCGGCGAGGGTCCCAAAATGTGAAGAAGGAGAGAATATTTTGTAGAAATTGTATTTTTAATTTATTTTTGTTTCTAATGAATTATGTCCGAGCAGCGATTATCCAACATATTCTTTCGTGCAAAACTGCCAATTGTTCTCTTACGCGCTCAAATTGAACACGAAATCTACGTTTTATCGTTCGTCTCCGAAGGGATTAGAGCTCGATCTCCCCTACACTGAGACCAGGGATCTCTGGAAAATCCCCCGATGGCTCCGCGAGGGAGCAAAATTGAGTATCTATGAAACGAGAGGAGAGCACATAAACTCTACACCACAGATACCCTCTAATGTTTTTAACCGTGAGATAATATCGGTAAGTGTTTGTAGCTTTGAAATTTGTGTCTAAAGGTGAAAGGTTGAATTTATTGTACCGGGTTTGTCATATGACTCCGTCCCTCTCGGAAGAAGTAGCACGCTACCTGTCGAGAATTTTGCACAAAACACGAGCTCCGTAGCTTCAGCAACAGTTCTAGGGATCTCCAGAAAAAAACTCTCATGTAATTTGGTCCTGATTCGAACTTACAACCTTCAGAACACAAAGCAAACGTCTTAACACCTTCGCCATAGAGACTCCCCTAAATTAAATTAGCCATACAGTAAAAACACAAAGACACTATTAAATTAACTCCTACAAGTCCCACTAATGGTCACTTCAATGCTACAAATAAATATCAATGGGCGTCTTAAGTAGAGACTTAACTGATTCGGTCCCGTGGAACACTCTAGTGCACATATTTCTTATCTGCGTGTCCCAAGCGTCTTTTAAAAGACGGCTACTATTGCGTTGAGTTTTTATTAATTTTCACTCCGATTGTAGTTTTATATCAACCGGAAACTAAGTAGAAAGGAAGTACTAACGATAACCAAATCACAACATCGTGGTTTTGACTAGAATCAGAAGTGAAACCAAGTTTAATTTTCGTTTTCAAGTTACCCTGTGTTTAAAAAAATAATGTCTAACAATTCAGAGTCTAGAAATGGTTTGTTATCAGCTCGTTCTGCACGTTTTACAGCTGCAGAAGCGCGAGATTGGTTGCATGAAGATGTAGATACTGATAGTGAAGATAGTGAAGCTTCTGATTCTGATGACACAGAAGTTTGTGATTTAAATACGTCGATTATTAATAATTTAAATAATACTAGTAGTGTTTCCCAACCAGTGCGAGAGGGCGTTGCCCCAGTCAGGTTCCAGATGGTCGTGTTGCTAATTTGCGAACAGTTAGTAAACCATATATTCCGTCAATATTTTCTTAATTTGTGTGTATTCATAAATGGATTACTTATATAAAGAGAGCAGTTACACTGATTTATTCACCATATTGTTCCTCAAGGCCCTTGGTAAGTTGGATTTTTGTTCTCACAATTTCAATTAATTTTTTATTACATGCTAATATTTGTCATGCACAGTCAACACAACATTATATTTTCGCATACAATAAATATTTTATGAAAGTACAATCATTTATCTTTAATTTGATATATAATAAGTTCAACTTTAAATCATATTTAGAAACAATATTTTAATTTAACTAAAGTATGTGTGCAATATTTTTGAAGCTAAAAAATAATTCCGTCCAGAGGTGAAAAAACCTGGTACTGAATCAGTTAAGCTAGATAACTTTGAAAATATCCCAACTGAGACAAAAAGTTCAAAAGACATAGTAATAAGAATAAAACAGAGGACACAATTGACAGATATAATGCCCGTATACCAGGACACACGGCTTGACCTCTGGTCGGGGGAAAAGTGGTCACTGATCAAATTATTACTCAAAGTTAAGAAACAGACCGATAGTGGGTATCACATATCTCTTCTCACGCGGAGCCAGTTAAGAACATAACACATAAATACATTAAAAATAGCGATAGAAATGGATTGTTCGTAGTGTTATCGAGATGTAATTGTTTTATAATTTCTCATAAGAGAGAGTTCAGCTTTTACGCCAGGGAGTACTTTTAGACGAACAAATTATACTAACGACTGAATAGAGAAAACAATGAAAAAGTCAATAAAGAAAGATTAAGTGTTTTACAAATTTCATAGAATTTTATTTCCTGGAATATGATATGATTCACGACACTAGGCAACAGCCAAGTTTCAGAATCATAACTGAATTATTGAAACTATGTTATAACTTCTGTCCATTATAAGTGAGTCTTCAAGACCCTGGAGACAGATCACTTTCTGCTGGGGAAAAAAATAAGATGATAAATGAATCTGCGTGATGTCGATACCATCTGACTTGTAATTTTGTAGTTTGATTACAAAGGGTTACATTTCATTCTTCTGTCTGGATCAATCAAAATAAATTAATTAGATTCAAAGTGTGAACTTTGAAAGAATGCTTCTTGCACTTTGTTTAGTGGACAGATCGGGATGGAAATTACAGATGGACTAGCCAAAAGGTGTAAATACAACACACCGTCCTCATCATCATCATCATGTATCATGCCGGCTTGCATAGGTGATTTTGGATCAATACAAACGTATGTCATAGGTGATTTTGTATCTATACAAACGTATGTCATAGGTGATGGCTTAAAGTTCAGATGTTGACGCTTCTGTACTATGAAGCTAGACTGTCAGGAATTTTCCCTCTCTGTCTTCCTCTATCTCGTCTCCCATTAATTTTACCGGTTGTCACAATGTGCTGTAAACATTACTTTCTCATCACGTGTCAAACAATGATGACTGCCTCTTTCGTACATTGATAACAGGTTGTCTCTGTACCTTGACCTCTTTCAACACACCAAGATCAGTCATTTTAGCAGCCCTTGTGAGTCTTCATACAGCGTCTGGTTGAACGGATTAGAGCGCGGCTCCCATGCGGGGACACCTGGGTTCAATCCAATGTACGGCCGTGACGACTGCACTAGCCATGCGTCCAATAAATTCCACAGGTTCATATCCCTCCTGTCCCACACCGACTTAAAAGTGATATTACAGACAGTAATGATAGTTTAAAAAAGAAATGTGATTCTCAATATTCTCCTGTAAAACCACATCTCTGTGGGTTCCAGAGACTTTACTATATGTTTATTTGTTGTCCAAGACTCATATTCATGATTAACATATGTAAGGTGATTGATCAAGTGAATGAGACGGAGAAAGTACTCGTAAGCCTTTGATAACGAATGAAATATAGCTTATTTTATAAGTATGTTCTTGGATATCTGCAGAAAGATACTGAGCGCCAAATTGGTTTGTCTATTGTGCAGTGGCGTCGGTTTTGTTAAGCTAGCTAGTTAGGTGGTCCCATAGAAAGACTAGTCGTATGGATATGTATAGATATCAACCACACTAGCGTATTGGAACAGTTCCCTTCGTGAAACCAAGAAAGATGGCCCCGAGACCAAGCAGAGCCAAGACCAGAGAGCCAAGACCAGAGAGCCAAGACCAGAGAGCCAAGACCAGAGAGCCAAGAACAGAGAGCCAAGACCAGAGAGCCAAGACCAGAGAGCCAAGATCAGAGAGCCAAGACCAGAGAGCCAAGACCAGAGAGCCAAGACAGAGAGCCAAGACCAGAGAGCCAAGACCAGAGAGCCAAGACCAGTGAGCCAAGTTTAAATAAATAGTCACCTGTGTGTTGCCGGTGCTCGCAAGGGGAGCAAAGAATAGTACGACTGCGACTTACAAGGCATGTAGTAAGAGGCGATTAGGGTAGGGTCCTAGGGAAGCTACCCTAGTAAATAAATAGCGTCGCAGTAATCGGATGTGCTTACCTACTTGTAGGCGTATAACTGACACAATGTACAACCGCTCTTAGGCTCAGATCACAAAGAAATCCCCAAACGTGGTTTAACAATTAGTCGATATGGAGCGCTCGAAGCAGAAGAAATACATAGTTCTGTTTTCAACAGGCACCACTGGAATGTACCTGAACTGGGTGGGTAACTTTGTGTGAACCGAGAATCGAACCAAATCTCTGTAGATTCTGAAGCAAGTTCTCTAACCACTTTACTATGCCAGAGCTTTGTTGTGCTCCAATAAAATTATGCCAAGATCAATATTCTGTGAAATTATCAGCTCGGAAATACTTGTCCAATCTGGCAAACGCTAACTTCGATAATAGGGAAACTCCGTAAAACGATATACCAAATTAGAATTAACAAAACAAGAAGTAAGGTAATTTTACAAAGTACAAAGAAGATGAAACTATCGTTATCATGTAAAGAATACAAACCACACTAAGAAAAATAACTTGATACGAAACAGGGCGCATATGTAATCAAAGAGGTAAAGGTTAGATGCGTATCTAATGCAAACAAGGGACTCGAACGAAATCAAACGAAAGCAGAATAGAACATTTGGAAAAGAGATAATATCACACCCTGTCTATGTTTCCATTATTATAACATCTTGTTGTGATGTACTTCAACCAATTACTTCTTGTTATATTAACCAGGGGCGGCTCGTCATTAAGGGCCAGTGGGGCCTGGCCACATCAATAATCGAAAGGGGGAAACTTACCGGATAGACAAATAATAGTAAATACTCCAAAAACCCTGATTTTTTCCGAAAATTTGTGTCAGACGTAAAAGAACCATTGGCAGAGTTAGGAACGCTTATGGATTACGCTAAGCATCCAACATAACATATCATGATTGATTGATTGATAGGATCATCATAAGTGCACTTCGTTGAGTAATCATGTGTGCTCACAGGAAGATCTCAGCTACAGTAGTGCACAAACTTCGTAGCACTGGCGAGGGCCCCAGAGGTAATTTTGAAGATGGTGAAGATATTTATGTAGGAATTTTATTTTTAATCTTTTCTGATAATTGTTTCCAGGTCAGCGGCTTTCCAGCCTGTTCTTCTCGATTTTGAATTGAAAATGGTTCTTTTACGTGCTCAAATTGAACACGAGACCTACGTTTTATCGTTTGTTTTATCGTTTGTTTTCATGTATGATGTTTTATCGTATGTTTTATCGTATGTATTTTATCGTATGTTTTATCGTTTGTTTTATCGTATGTTTTATCGTATGTTTTATCGTATGTTTTATCGTATGTTTTATCGTTTGTTTTATCGTTTGTTTTATCGTTTGTTTTATCGTTTGTTTTATCGTATGTACGTTCTACGTTATTTTGTTAATATAGAGGTCCCATACATCTAGGGATAAACTACAGAACTGTCGGATTCACCAACAACCGAGTCCCTCTCTATATTTTCTTGTTCCTTCTTTTCCTTCTTTCCATTGGGGAATATAACCTCATTTGAAAAGTACAGATGAAGTTCTCACTGAATGTGATAGTACCCGGCTAAAAGACTAAGAGATCCCTAATCTGAAATGCACATCTAAATAATCTTTAACTAAGCTGTCAATCAAGAGTCAAAATTAATCAATTCTGGCTCGGTCAACAATATCTCCGATCTGACACCAAAAATTGGTTTGGCGGCTTAATAAGTAACAGATGGGGGCGACCCTGCTGGGTTTTCCGTCATTCTCTTGTGAGGATGACATATGTGTCACCGCCCTTTCCAGGGGCATATTTTGTCACTGAAACCAAATACTTTCAAACGCAATTTCTGCGAGAATCGGCTACTTGCAACGTTTAAATGTGACAGTGAGTGATAGACAATTCATAGGCGGATCTGTGGTATATATGTGTACGCTGTGAAGATAGACATAATTAATAGACGGTTACTTGGCTGCCCCAGACAGACCGATTACATAGTAATATATTTCAAGCGGGATCTAAATCGGAATCACTTATTATATTTTTCGACAGCTATCAAACTGACTGTATTCGTTACTGCTGTCCTTCTCTCAGTCGCTCACAAACACCCACTTGCGACACTATCATGACTGTATTCATACTGTCCTCTATTCCTAAACGACTGTCGACATATCAAACTGACTGTATCTTCTGCATCCTTCTCTCAGTCGCTCACAAACAGCTTGCACTTTTGTTCGACAGCTATCAAACTGACTGTATTCATTACTGCTGTCCTCTCAGTCGCTCACAAACAGCTTGCACTTTTGTTCGACAGCTATCAAGCTGACTGTATTCGTTACTGCTATCCTTCTCTCAGTCGCTCACAAACAGCTTGCACTTTTGTTCGACAGCTATCAAACTGACTGTATTCATTACTGCTATCCTTCTCTCAGTCGCTCACAAACAGCTTGCACTTTTGTTCGACAGCTATCAAACTGACTGTATTCATTACTGCTATCCTTCTCTCATCGCTCACAACAGCTTGCACTTTTATTCGACAGCTATCAAGCTGACTGTATTCGTTACTGCTGTCCTCTCAGTCGCTCACAAACAGCTTGCACTTTTGTTCGACAGCTATCAAGCTGACTGTATTCATTACTGCTGTCCTTTTCTCATTCGCTCACAACAGCTTGCACTTTTGTTCGACAGCTATCAAACTGACTGTATTCATTACTGCTATCGTTCTCTCAGTCGCTCACAAACAGCTTGCACTTTTGTTCGACAGCTATCAAACTGACTGTATTCATTACTGCTATCCTTCTCTCAGTCGCTCACAAACAGCTTGCACTTTTATTCGACAGCTATCAAGCTGACTGTATTCGTTACTGCTGTCCTCTCAGTCGCTCACAAACAGCTTGCACTTTTGTTCGACAGCTATCAAGCTGACTGTATTCATTACTGCTGTCCTTCTCTCATTCGCTCACAACAGCTTGCACTTTTGTTCGACAGCTATCATCTATCATACTGTCCTCTCGTCGCTAAGCTACTTCGCAGCTATCAAACTGCTGTATTCTCCTATCCTTCCTCAGTTCGCTCACAAACAGCTTGCACTTTTGTTCGACAGCTATCAAGCTGACTGTATTCGTTCTGCTGTCTCTCATCGCTCACAAACAGCTTACTTTGTTCGACAGCTATCAAGCTGACTGTATTCATTACTGCTGTCCTTCTCATTCCTCACAACAGCTTGCACTTTTGTTCGACAGCTATCAAACTGACTGTATTCATTACTGCTATCCTTCTCTCATTCGCTCACAAACAGCTTGCACTTTTGTTCGACAGCTATCAAGCTGACTGTATTCATTACTGCTATCCTTCTCTCAGTCGCTCACAAACAGCTTGCACTTTTGTTCGACAGCTATCAAGCTGACTGTATTCGTTACTGCTATCCTTCTCTCAGTCGCTCACAAACAGCTTGCACTTTTGTTCGACAGCTATCAAGCTGACTGTATTCATTACTGCTATCCTTCTCTCATTCGCTCACAAACAGCTTGCACTTTTGAAATGTATATTTTAAAAAAAAAGTTGTTATAATTCTTGGAGACAATATCAAACAAGTCTTATAACAATTCGTGAAAAAAAAGGAAAATTACTGAACGCAGACAGAATTAACCGTCTCATTCTGTAATTGTATTAACCCATAGAAGCATTTATATTGCAATGCATATATTGAAATAACCAGTATATAGACTTTGCTGTCATACGGATGCGAGTCATGGACAGTAAACAAACAGATCGAAGTATCTCTGAGGGCTACAGATATGTGGTTTTACAGAAGAATGATGAGAATCCTATGAACTGCTAAAATGACTGTGGAGGTGTTGAATGAGGTCAAGACACAGAGAAAGTTTATCATCAATATAAGAAATAGGCCGCCACCATTTTTCTGACATGTGATGAGAAAAGGAGGTTTAGAACACATTGTAACAGCTGGTAAAATCCGGGAGACGAGACAGAGGAATTCAGAGAGAAACTTTTTGGATAGCCTGACTTCATGGCACGGAAGTGCGTCAAAATATGAGATGATAGCAATCTCTAGAGACAGAGATTTGTGGAGATACATGATCGCCTATGATGATCAGTTTTGCGTCGTTTTAAACAATACCACGAGCAGGATACAGGCTCAAAAGGAAGACGAGGTTAAAGAAGGAAATGTAATGTTTTGGAATCACAAACATAAACTTATAACTCACTCAGTTACTCGCTAAACAATTGCCTTACTTTATTTTACTTTACCACTTGAAAAAAAGATTGTAAATGCACATGAACAGAATGCAACACGAGATAAGTTCAATGAAGTCAATGTTCATGAACAGAATATCATAGAAGATTAGTTGAAAGGTGAGAGAGAAAAAATACATAAATGACCCGTTGCCAGCCCCCTACTTCCCAGTTTACTTTCAACCAAAGAGCAAGCAGATTTATTCCCAGAAAATAATGAGTTACCCTTCTATGAGACTTCATTATCAGGTGTGAGAACTATCAGACTGTTCTGTCCCACTGGGCAACGCTCACCCAAAAAAACACCCAGAAAAACTGCGAAATTGGATATCAGCTCACCCCTAGCATGCGAACGGGCGAAGAGAATTATGGAACATGTAAACGATAGGCAGGGGTTGTCTCCAATGTTGGGGAAAATTGGTTCAGTTCAGAGAGGTCAGGCGTGCACACACAGCCTACAGTCATAGCTATTTCAAGTATAAATTTGGCCGGTTAGAAATACAATGCTTGTTTCTTTCAGATTGTTGGTTAATACGCTATGCTGGCTTGTGTGCTACTTTTACTCTTTGACATGATTCTGCTATGAAATCTAACCATCTTTTTCGTGGTCTTCCTCTCGCCTTCTTTCCTTACAATAGAACATCATTAAAGAAGGCGAGAGGTAGACCACGAACAAGATGGTTAGATGCATAACAGAATCGTATCTAAGAGAAAAATAGCAATCTTCCAAGCCACCAAAACAGCGCAAGACAAATACAGAAAACCACGACACTGGACAACAACCCGGTAGCAGTGTGACGACAAAGAAGGTACAACCAAAAAGAATAAGCGGTGTGTCTCGGCTAATAATCTTTAATCCTCTAAAAAAACCAACTTGCATTTTTTAGTGTAGAGAGATCAGTGTTATCTTTCTTGATTATTTGCTTGCCAGTGTCGGTAATTCAATCGGTCTGTTGATTAGCGAGCATGTTTTAGCTTCCACTAACTTTCTTCACTTGTATATGTTAAATATTTAATTTCACTACCAGACGTCAACTTGGATATATATATATATATATATATATATATATATTCTTCTCGTACGGTTATACGTTACATAGGGATGGCAAGTAATTTTTCCATACCGTACCCTATCCTCGGCAACTCGCTCAATCTCTTTCAGGACATTTAATTAGATATTTATGACCTCTCTCAGCAAAGTTCGTTTCATGGTTTCCCTTGGACGTCTTCTCTTTCTTGAACCCAGCGCCGTATAGTATATTTTCTCGGTATGATGCAAGTCTTCGAAATGTCGCCTCTTACATGTTTTTTTTATATAAATAACCTTCAATTGTGATTTTGATTTCGCTGTCTATGCCGGCCTCCTTGCGGCGTCGCCTCGCTGTATCATAGCACGCACGGCACGGTCCAGCTTGAACTTTTGCCAACCATGTCCATGCCTGCTTTTGTATACTTTGCTCAGTTCTCCTCAAGGAATGCCCAACATATCTACATTTTCTCCTTCTTATAATAGTTGTTACTAGCGGTTGACCAGACATTTACCTGATTTCATCACTTCTATTGAATTGGTTCAAATAAAATAATAGTCTGCTAATATTGTTCAGTTCTTTATTTTTAACTTGTCAGTTATTGCCAGAAATACCAACAATGTCAACGAATTCAACTTTACTTTTATAAAAAAAAGCAAGAACATTGGAATATTAAGGTTGGAATATGAAGGTTGGAATATGAAGGTTGGAATATGAAGGATGGAATATGAAGGATGGAATATGAAGGATGGAATATGAAGGTTGGAATATGAAGGTTGGAATATTAAGGTTGGAATATGAAGGATGGAATATGAAGGATGGAATATGAAGGATGGAATATGAAAGTTGGAATATGAAAGTTGGAATATTAAGGTTGGAATATGAAGGTTGGAATATGAAGGTTGGAATATGAAGGATGGAATATGAAAGTTGGAATATGAAAGTTGGAATATTACGGTTGGAATATGAAGGTTGGAATATGAAGGATGGAATATGAAGGATGGAATATGAAAGTTGGAATATGAAAGTTGGAATATTAAGGTTGGAATATGAAGGTTGGAATATGAAGGTTGGAATATGAAGGATGGAATATGAAGGTTGGAATATGAAGGATGGAATATTAAGGTTGGAATATGAAGGTTGGAATATGAAGGTTGGAATATGAAGGTTGGAATATGAAGGTTGGAATATGAAGGTTGGAATATGAAGGATGGAATATGAAAGTTGGAATATGAAAGTTGGAATATGAAAGTTGGAATATGAAAGTTGGAATATGACGGATGGAATATGAAGGTTGGAATATGAAGGATGGAATATAAAGGTTGAAATATGAAGGTTGGAATATGAAGGATGGAATATGAAGGTTGGAATATGAAGGTTGGAATATGAAGGTTGGAATATGAAGGTTGGAATATGAAGGTTGGAATATGAAGGATGGAATATGAAGGATGGAATATGAAGGATGGAATATTGTAGTGGATAGCCAGTTTCCCCTCCCAGGTGGCAGCTGAGGAACAGACAGTTAGCCAGATAGTTAGTGTAGTATAATTAGATATTATATAGTTGAGACTATGTGTTGCACTCTCTAAGTAGAAGTGCAACACATAACTCGAGACAATGACGCTTTTGTGTAGTTAGGGAGTGACGATTGCGTAACTGTTGCTAGTTAGTAAACAAACATAGGAACAATCGACATGAATCCTTTGACATGGACGGACGTGTTTGGTCTATTGTACAGAGAAAACAACATAAATAAAATCTGGATGTAATCATCGACTATGTCTTAGTCATTCTATAACTACCATCCATCGTACGTTATGATCATCAACGTCAATTAGTTGCCAATCCTGACTGTCGTGGGGCGGGGTGTGGGCATTACGTTACAATATGAAGGATGGAATATGAAGGATGGAATATGAAGGATGGAATATGAAAGTTGGAATATGAAATTTGGAATATGAAAGTTGGAATATGAAAGTTGGAATATGAAAGTTGGAATATGAAGGATGGAATATGAAGGTTGGAATATGAAGGATGGAATATGAAGGATGGAATATGAAGGTTGGAATATGAAGGTTGGAATATGAAGGATGGAATATGAAGGTTGGAATATGAAGGTTGGAATATGAAGGTTGGAATATGAAGGTTGGAATATGAAGGTTGGAATATGAAGGTTGGAATATGAAGGATGGAATATGAAAGTTGGAATATGAAAGTTGGAATATGAAGGTTGTAATATTAAGGTTGGAATATGAAAGTTGGAATATGAAAGTTGGAATATGAAAGTTGGAATATGAAAGTTGGAATATGAAGGATGGAATATGAAAGTTGGAATATGAAAGTTGGAATATGAAGGATGGAATATTAAGGTTGGAATATGAAGGTTGGAATATGAAGGTTGGAATAAGAAGGTTGGAATATGAAGGTTGGAATATGAAGGTTGGAATATGAAGGTTGGAATATGAAGGATGTAATATGAAGGATGGAATATGAAGGATGGAATATGAAAGTTGGAATATGAAGGTTGGGATATGAAGGTTGGAATATTAAGGTTGGAATATGAAGGTTGGAATATGAAGGTTGGAATATGAAGGATGGAATATGAAAGTTGAAATATGAAGGATGGAATATGAAGGTTGGAATATGAAGGTTGGAATATGAAGGATGAAATATGAAGGATGGAATATGAAAGTTGGAATATGAAGGATGGAATATGAAGGTTGGAATATGAAGGTTGGAATATGAAGGTTGGAATATGAAGGATGGAATATGAAGGATGGTATATGAAAGTTGGAATATGAAGGTTGGAATATGAAAGTTGGAATATGAAGGTTGGAATATGAAGGTTGGAATATGAAGGATGGAATATGAAGGATGGAATATGAAGGATGGAATATGAAAGATGGAAAAAAAAGGTTGAAACAAAAAGAGGGTATAACAAAGAAATCAGCAGAGAATGAAAGATGAGGAGATATTTGATTTATTTCACTAGAAATAACAACTGTGTAAACAAACAAAAAATACGAATGTATACGATGGCCGGGGTGTGGGAAGGGGGTGGGGGTGGGGAAGGGTAGTGGTTGTTTATTCTTAAACACATAACCTCGCCCATGTGTTGCTAGGGCCACAGGGAAGCAAAAATAGTACCACTGCAACCTACAAGGCCTGTCGTAAGAGGTGTCTGATGTAGGAACTAGGGAAGCTACCCTAGTAAATAAAAGTGTCCAGAAATCAGATGCGCTGCCTTCTTGTAGGTGCATAACTGGCACAACGTGCAATCGCTCTTATGATCAGATCCTATACAAATCACAAAGAGTGGTTAACAAATGGTCGATATAGAACGTCGAAGAAGAAGCAAACACACACAACCACAATAAACAGCTTTTGTCTCATGATAGAACTCTCACCTTTTTCATCGCCTCCTGTGGAATTAGCTCGTGGTACCTAGGAAGATGTGATTCAATCCGGAAATTCCCCTCGTATTGTGAGTTCACGTTCTCGATATTGGCACTGTGTCCATCATATGGATTGTAGTGCCCTGGTCCAGGCAGTCTTCCTGCAAAACCCATGCGACGTGACGACAACTTTCCAAAGTGGATTCCTTTGTAAGCTTTTGTAGATTTCGACTCCGGCTGAAAACAAAAAACATTGAAAACCAATTTGCAGGATTTCTATCACACATGTATATGAGCATCTTCTTCTTCTTCTTCTTCTAACGCTCCATATCGATCACTTATTAACCACTCTTTGTGATTTGTATGTTTAAGCCTTAAAGCGATTGTGCGTTGTGCAAGTTACGCGCCTACAAGTAGGTGCATCTGATTTCTGCAACACTTTTTATTTACTAGGGTAGTTTCCTTGACCCTACCTTAGTCACCTCTTACACATGCCTTGTAGGTAGGCAGTGTTAATATTTATGTTGCTTCACATGCCTTGTGAGCTGTCCCAAGATACACATGGAGAGATGAGCTTCTTAACAATTCCGCTAACTTAACTTTCTTAATATCATTTAACAAATAAATGTTATTAGTTTCTTAAATATTCGCTAACAGTATCATAACAATTTGTTATCAATTTATTCAAAGTTTGTCCTTCCTTTCTCAAAATCCCGTTACCAGTTTCCTGTTGCCAGTAACAATTTGTTATCAATATCTTAACAATGTGTTATCAATATCTTAACAATTTGTTATCAATTTCTTAACAATTTGTTATCAATTTCTTAACAATCAATTTGTTATCAATTTCTTAACAATCAATTTGTTATCAATTTCTTAACAATCAATTTGTTATCAATTTCTTAACAATTTGTTATCAATTTCTTAACAATTTGTTATCAATTTCTTAACAATTTGTTATCAATTTCTTAACAATTTGTTGCCGTTTTCTTACATAATTGTATTTTTTAGAGATATCATTTCTAGATTTGAGAACATAATGTTCTTATTGTCTGATGTTCTTCTTCTTCTAGACTCGAAGGATTCCATGCTTTCTATCTGATATTTGTATATGAATATCTTGTACATCTGTTATGTTTAGGCATTTTTTGGTGAATGATTTCCTATACAATCATGCTATTATACTAGTCTATGCAATTATGCTATTGTATTGTTTAATACAATCACATGTTTATATTCATCTATGCACTCCGCCCGTTTGGTGTCGGGGCCCGCAAGGAAGCAAAGAATAGTACCACTGCGACATACAAGGCATGTCATAAGAGGCGACTGATGTACAGAAAATGTCAAAAAAGATGGACACAAAACGAAACAGGGAGATATTATGTGATGACGACAATTGAACATTGAAAGAATGAAGGAATAATTAGTTGCAATGTAAGATGGAGAAAAAAAAATGAAAGAATGTTTTCTAATCTAGATGGACAAAGAAAGAGTGAACAAGATAGATTTGGGGTGTGGCAAACAACAATACAGGAAAATGAAAGTTCAAGAACAAGATTACTAAAAGAAAAAAAAATGTGACATGTGGAGTGGAGTGAATAGAACGGAAGTAATAAGAGAAGAAAAAAAGGTAGATAAAAAAATAGGGTATAGAAAGTAGAGAGAAATGTATGGAAAGACTACATGAAAACACGAAATAATTAGACGAAAAAAACATAAAACGAAAATTATGAAGGAAATATAAACAGAAAATGTAGAACGAGAGATTGAAAGAATAAGTGGGTAGTTGAAAGCAAAAACAAAAACACATTAAAAACTGACATGCATACAGTAAAATATGAGATGACATATTCCTTTACAGAACAAATAATGTCATGCCATCAAGGAAAAGTTCTGAATACACAACGGACGGGTAAGGACTTCAACTTTTCTTCAATACATTATGGACTTCTTCGGAAATTTGTTCAACAACTGTAACCGGATACTTACCGTGCACTTTAACAATACGGTGTATTGTTTATTTTACATACCTTCACAAATATAAAGGAAAACAGGACACCAAGACATGCCACGGACCACAAATTTTGCTCAAAGTCACTCCTACTTAACTACCAATGAATGTTTAGGGTTGGCTTACAATTAGCAAAACGATGGTGTTCTCAAAATGTTAGAGAACTGGCTTAGCAATCAAAAGATGACTGGTTCGATGACTGGTGTAAGTATGATGTGAATTGAAAGTCAAGAATCCATAATATGTGGATTGATTGATTGATAGGACCATCATCATTGCACTTTGGTGAGTAACTATGTTTGCTCCAATCTCTTTCTTACACATGAAGATCTCAGCTGCAGTGCACGAATTCCGTGCTACTCGCGAAGTCACCGATATAATTTATAAGATGGTGAAAATATTTTGTAGTAATTTTATTTTCGAATCTTTCTATTGAATTTTGTCCTGGCAGCGAATTTTATCGATTTTTAACTGCCAAGGGTTCTTTTACGTGCTCAACTTGAAAGCGAGACCTACGTTTTATCGTCCGTTTCCGATAGGAATAGGAACTCGATCTCACCTACATTGAGATCAGGGATCTCTGGAAAAATACCCCGACGGCTCCACGAGGGAGAAAACCGAGTACCTAACCTATACGTCACACACAGACCCATCTGAAGCATGAGCTATAATGGGGAATATGGTCTTAGACCTAAATTTTTTCTCTGACCAACGCCACGCAGTGGATTGGATGATTTGGTCAACATCTTGCCGTTTACCTTTACTTCTAAATGTTTCTCTGGTACCCAGTTGAGGCTAGGTCAGCATGAGAGTAATTAAAGTGAAAAATATCTCCTCTACTACTGCAAAATTTGATTATCGGACCACGCGTCTACAAAACAAATGCGTTAACCCCTACGCTATCAGACTCTCAGTACGCATGATGCAGTGTACCAACTTTTTGCTGGCTACATTTATCTCTGAGTTTGAGAAAGTAAACCGCAAGAAAGTGAACAAGCTCACAACCATATTATAAGATTGTAATACTTGCAACTAATCATAGCGAGAAAGTGAACAAGCTCACAACCATATTATAAGATTGTAATACTTGCAATTAATCATAACGAGAAAGTGAACAAGCTCACAACCATATTATAAGATTGTAATACTTGCAATTAATCATAGCGAGAAAGTGAACAAGCTCACAACCATATTATAAGATTGTAATACTTGCAACTAATCATAGCAAGAAAGTGAACAAGCTCACAACCATATTATAAGATTGTAATACTTGCAAGGTTTGCAACTAATCATAGCGAGAAAGTGAACTGACCAGACCACCACCATATTGCAACTTTACACATTGGTAAATTTTTTCGTCAAAATATGTTACTCATTTATGAACAATTCGTTGCCATTTTCTTACAAATTCGTCAACTGTTCTACCCCCTCCAGCATCCTTCCCCCAATAAACAATCAGTTTCATAACAATTCACTAACACTTTCTTTTAATCATTTTTTTTATTTCGTTATCAGTTTCTCAAAAATTTCTATCAATCTCTTAACAAATCGATATCAATTTATTAAAAGTTTGTCGTCAGTTTAATAAAAATCTGTATCAGTTTCCAATTTGTTTCCAGTTTTTTAACACTTTGTTACGAATTTCTTTACAATGTTATCAGTTTCTTACCAATTTGTTGCTATTTTATTACAATTTTGTTATCAGTTTACTAGCAATTTACTACTAGATTCTCAACAATTTTTTATCAGTTTCTTCTTCTTCTTTTCTACCATTTACTTCTTTATAGAAGTGCTGGCGGAAATGTAGTGATCTTGTACTTTGTAAGCTGCTATTCATTTTCTTAAGAATGTTTTTGATGCCGTCGATCAGTCTTTTGCGTTTTACACAATTCGTTATCAGTTTCTCAAAGATTTCATTTTTTCAAAAACATGTTGTTTTTCTCTGTACAACAAAGATTTCAGTAAACACAGACAAAATTTAATAGACGAAACAGAATACTATATCCTAACATATAGTAAAATAGACAAACAAAGTGTGTACTAGACAAACAGAACAATATGTCAGACATTTTTTGAAGTTCAAAGTGCTGTACTAACTGACGTAGTTGGGTTTCCCACTTATTGTGATAAATTATTCTGGTGCAAAGTGTAGCACAATGCACCGGTGGCATGCGAAACAAGCAGCTATACATACAACAATAGCGCCATCTATGGTGAACTAGACACCGGAGTAGGTGGTGTCAGCTAATATGAGATATGATTTATGACGACGCTGTCACACTGACAGGAAACGTCCAAATGCCTCAAACCCGGCTTAAGTTTTGAGGTCACTGTGATGTTACAACTAAACACGCATACAATAAAAAAACAAACATGCTGCTTCAAGTTACAATAGGAAGGTTGCCTTCACTTTCGACATTGTCTACCAAAACCTTTGTTACTTGCAAAACTCAGCTTTTTCACAACACTGATACAAACATTGAATGTGATATACAAGGTTTAGGGCAATAAAGAGCTCGCCTGTGTTATTTCAAAGATATAATTTCCATCAGATCATACGTCGTCTCCTCGTTAAAGATTAGATGTAATAGATCGTTCAATATTTCTCATGTCTTTGTGATGTATTTTGCTAGATTATCCAAGATTAACTTTTTTTTCCCTCTCAAGTTATAGTTGTCTAATTATTTTCATTAGAATAATTGAGGGATACACAATTCACGAAACTGTGCATTTTGTCACATAACAATTCTGGAATGTAAAAGACAATTGTTCTGAAACACTATTCCACAAGTGAGTGTCATGAGACACACTGCAATGGACTGAATAAACATAAACAATGCCAAATTTTCCTCTTCGGGGATATCTGATCATGCATTTAATTCTTCTTCTTCTTCAGGGATATGTGATCATGCATTTAATTCTTCTTCTTCAAACGCTCCATATCGACCACTTGTTAACCACTCTGTGATTTGTATGTGATCTGAGCCTAAGAGTGATTGTATGTTGTGCCATTTATGCGACTGCAAGTACATTTATGCCATCGATTCTATCATCAGGTGCCGTGCCGGCTGGCGTAGGCGTTCATGGATCTCCCCAAATCTCTGTCGTTGGTGTTTGCTATCAACTCAGATGTTGACGCTCTACCGTGTCATGAAGTCAGACCATCCAACATTTTCTCTCTCTGTCTTCCCCTATCTCATCTACCCTCAATTTTACCGGTTCTCACGATGTGTTCTAAACCTCCCCTCCTCATCACATGCCCGAAAAATGATGACTGCTCTTTCTTATATTGATGATAAGCTTTCTCTGTGTCTTGATCTCATTCAATACCTCAACATTAGTCATTTTAGCAGTCCATGGGATTCTCATCATTCTTCTATAAAACCACATTTCTGTGGCCCTCAGAGATTTTCGATCTGTGTGTTCATTGTCCATGACTCGCAATCCGATTTCTACAACTTTCTATATATGTATCCGATTTCTACAACTTTCTATTTACTAGGGTAGCTTCGCCACTACCTCAGTCGCCTCCTATGATATGCCTTGTAGGTCACAGTGTTATCATTCTTTGCTCCCTTGCGAGCCCGGAAAGACACGGGTGGATCACTTAATCTAATATGGACCATAAACTGGAAAGTTAACTTCAGGTCTATAGGTTACCAAAAGTTTAGTTTTCATGTGACTTGTTGTGTCCAGATGTTGCTTCTCAGCTCACACAGCGCCTGTGTTGTGCCGAGTCCACAAGAGAAACAACGAATATTACCACTGCGACCTACAAATAAGAAGTGACTGATGTAGGACCTAGGGAAGCTACCTTAGTAAATAAAAAGCATAGCAGAAATCGGATGTGCTGGACTACTTGTAGGTGTACAACTGGCACAACATACAATCGCACTTAGGCTCAGATCATGTAAAATCACACAGAGTGGTTGACAAGTGGTTGATATGAAGAGTTCAAAAAAGAACGAAGAAGCTTACATAGAAGACGACAGTTTTTCTTGTATTAGCTTCTTAATCATTGATTATTATACAAAAATTAAGAACGAAAATCCAGTCCTTCGAAACTAAATGCTACAGAAAGATCTTACGAATGCCATGGACAGAAAAAAGAAAGAACACTGATGCCCGGAAAGAACTAAACGTTAAAGAGAATTGGCTGATAAACAACATACTATACAGAAAAATTACATACTTTGGTCACATCAAGCGTCACGATGGCCTGGAAAGAACAATACTAGAGGCAGGGTCCCAGGACGCAGAGGCAGAGTAAGAAGAAGATGGCTACAAGATATTAAAGAAACCATGAACATGACCATCGACGAAGTGGGTGAACTGGCAAGAGACAGAGTGAATTTCAGATGTTCTGCAAAGAGAGCAACGTCCTATAAAGGATACGCACCTTGATTATGATTAGCTTCTTAATATTGTCTCTTCTCGTGCTCCATAATATATGTGTATATGTTAAATCTACTATATATGTGTATATGTTAAATCTACTATATATGCCAGATATATATTTGATTAGTATTCTTTCTTCTTTTTTGTGTCCTTCTCTGCTTTTTGCCGCTAGGCGTAGCAGGTTTAACTGATGATCGGTTTCGGAGATAATGCACGCTCGGTCGCTTGATATGTTGTGGTATTGTGGAGTTTTAAGATGTCTGTAACTCCATCAACCCATTTTTCTTGGTCTGTCCCTTCCTCTTGATGGTTCCATTTTCAGGTTGTACACTCTTGCAACTGTTGTATTCGGATTCATTCTGACCAAGTGGCCAAACCATTTGAGTCTCTGTTTTTCAATGAATCTAATAGCAAGTGTTGTTCAGACTGCTCTTCTAATTTCACATTATTGTTTTATCTTCTTTTTTCCATTTCTAGCTTTTCACATTTATTTCGGTTTGATTCACATATTTTTATTTGAGGGTAGTTAGGAATTGATGGTCTTACTGTATGTTATGTCTGCCGTATAGGAAATCTCGTTATGTCTGCCGTATAGGAAATCTCGTTATGTCTGCCGTATAGGAAATCTCGTTATGTCTGCCGTATAGGAAATCTCGTTATGTCTGCCGTATAGGAAATCTCGTTATGTCTGCCGTATAGGAAATCTCGTTATGTCTGCCGTATAGGAAATCTAAATTTCTTCGCTTCAGTTGTCAAAACGTTTTTAAAAAAATGTTACTGTATATTGTTTTTGTACTTGGTAGAACTACACAACATTGCTTTTACGTGTTTCGGCATTGCTAAGCAGTTTTACTGTATTTTTCCTTTTAAAGATGGCTATAGCAAAATATGATTTCTATTGCTTCAGTTTAAGTTATACAATTTCGATTCTATGCAATGAATTTTAATCAAGCAACCACCTGAGTAATAATATACGTTTTGTGTTGACACTTTAGCGACGGCCATATGCATTTATGCTGTGCAGGTTGCTTTTTGTGGCAGTACGGCTGTTTCATTCTGGAATTAGTTCACACACTGTGACACAGGAGACAGTTGTTAGCATTTCGTGTGATTTTCGTTGGCACAGGAAACAAGCAATTATGGGGTAACCCGTTGCAGTGAAGTTTGCACCGTACATATGAACTATATGAACATACGTATAATATACGTATATATATATAGATAAGTCAGTACAGTATATACTTTCTGTGTCATCTAGTCTCTACATCTGTAGATATAAAAAGACAAATACATCACAAATGTAAGAGCTCACTTACCACAATTGGAAAATAAAATGCAGGACCAAGAGATTTATCTCTCTCTGGTGCATTTTGTTTCTTCAAGCTACCATCATCACATTCCTCATATCCATATGCCTGTCCTTTGGATGGGATTGATGGGGCTTCAGGCTTACGATAGAATTTTATTCGATTTGCCAACATCTGTTGAGAAAGGTGTTCATACATATGTTACTAACTTGTTCCTCTAATATAATAACTGAAACAGGAATTCCAAGAAAACAAACTCATGGATGATATTTCATAGAGAGACACTGGAATATCATCGATGAAGATTATATATTAATTAAACGATACAGACTAATCAGAATATTGTTATTACTGTCTTGTTATTTGTTTAATATCATTTTCTGTCTAACTTACATTTTGTTTGTTAAGTTAGAATCCGGATGGCACGTTAGGTCACAAGTGCATTTTTTCCAGAGACACCTAGGGTTATCGCCGGAGTTAAGGAGTTTGTGCTTTGTGTAATACTTCCTGCAGGTGGCATGCTATTTCTGCGGACAGGGACCGAGCTATATTGGGTAAAATCCATTCCAATGGGCTTTAAAACCCCTTTTTAAAGCCTCTATTTGGCAGAGGCATGCCTCTTTCAACCTATGACGGATGTTGTTTGTTGTTATATCAGAGTGTATTTGCCTTATTTCTTTATTGTGGACTGTGGTCTGGCTGGACCCTGCGGTATATTTTCTCAGTATGATGTAAGTCTTCGAAATGCCGCCCTTTAAATGTTTCAAATTGTATTTTGATTTCGACGCTTATGCCGCCCCCTTATGATGCCGCCTGATGCAGCCGCCTCTCTGTATCATAGCACGACACGGCTCTGTGGCCTGGGACTAGTCCTAGAAAGGACTATTTGTTGATTGTTATGTTCTTGTACGTACGTATAGTCTTGAGAAGACTTTTGTGTTGATCTGGACTTTAGTGCTGTTTAAAACATGTTTACCTTGTCAAGTTGAATATGTCAACTACAACACATAAGTGTGCAAGTACACACACACACACACCAGTAATGGAGATATAGATGGAAATAACACAACTTCTTCCTTTCTCATATTAAATGTTATCATGTCTCAGGATTAGAGAGATCAGAAGAAAGGTTGGGTACATATAGTTTATTAGAAATAGATCATCGAATGCAGTGTCAAATCTTTCATAAATACATGGCTAATGTCTGTTGAAGCTAAAAGCTGAAGCTACCTGCTGGAATGTCAACAATGTTAAAAGGCAGTACATCAGTCTTAAACTGAAGCTATATAACGAAGGTCAATCAGTTCTAATAATACTGAAATAATTTCAGAATTTAAACTTGTTTGGTAATGAAGATCGAAATTCTAGTCAGTAGGTTTGTAAATTTATGTTCGTAAGGCTGTTCTTGATGCCTTACGAACATGAATATCAGCTTCGAAAGTACCTTAAAACAAGCACACACAAGATCACTACGTTTCACCCCCAACACTTCTTTAAAGAAGTAAATGGTGGAAGAGAAGGTTTGCAAAATGAATAGAACTGTTATACGGGAGATAACTATTGATTTATTTCCTAGCTAGCGAGGGAGTGTCGGAGTTGCTACCCTTGAAAAGTGGACATAACGGGAAAGAAATAATGCTGATATAATGAGACATGCTAAAATACTGACGACACTAGCAAACAGGAACTAATCAGATTAATAATGATATAATAATCAATTTTATAATAGCCCGATATGCTAACAACTACAGATGTCCTTAATTGTCTTTTCTTTAGATAGACAATTTGCATAAATAAATATTACAACATGTTAGTAAATGTTAGCATTTGATCTCCACAAGTTAATTATAATTTTTAACATTTTTTGGTCCTCATGCTGTGATAGGCGCCTCACCTCTCACCCCCTTTCCAAACAAAAAATCAAATCGAGTTCCTATGTTACAAATAATTTGCTTCTGGATAAAGAGGATTTTAATCTTAATTAAAAAAATAGCAACAAATAAACAAACATTATAACATGTTTGATGATTTCTGAAAATAAAAAAACTAGTGTAATTTAACATAATAAGGTTGAATGTTCGATGACAACTGTATATTATTACAACGATGCATTTTTTGCATTACATATGTCTCTCAACTTACAACATCCCCATAGCAGGAAGAAACTACCAATTTGAAAATTAGCTAAAAAAATATACATGGTAGTGTATTTTCATATTATAACAAAAAAAGCTTGACATGACAGTTATAGATCTAGAGATGGACTTTGATAGAATTGGCCAGAACATACTATGATGCATACTTGAAGATCCATCCATTTTGTGTTCACTTTTTTTCACAGACATCTAATTTCAAATGCATTCAGCTAAATTTCTATATATTTAATCATTTTCCAATTCTCACATTAAAGTCCACATAGTATAGTTGTTAATGATTACAAAAATAATCATGTCACAGATTTCAAATACAATGATTACATACTTAAAGAGGACTGACGGTTTGATAGAGAAATTTATACGAAATACCTGAAGGCTAACAAAGAGACATACCAACTGGCACGATTACTGAAGCACTGAAACATCAACTTGCAAGTTAACCCCTTCGCACCTCTGAGCCGATATATTGGCTATTAGTATTTTCAAAGATGAAGTAAAGTCGGTAAAATGACTAATTTAGTATAAATTGCAATATAAGTGCATTCAGAAGTTAAACACATACGGAATGAAAGCGTTAAGTGCTAGATTATAAACAGCTTCTTTATAGCAAATGTCTGCAATCAAAGGTCAAACATAAATTATATCTAAGGTGCAAGAGAGGAAGATCAGTGAATGAGATGAGGTACATCAAAAAGCAATCAATGCTACCAGAAGAAAAAAGATGAGAAACACCCTCAAGAAAACTGATCCCCCAGTCAACTACCATTTTTTACATACAACAGTATCAGATTTTTGATGACAGTATAAGGAAGGACAAGAGACATATGGATAGAAATAAGAAAAATACATTAACAGCATAAACTGATAACAACCGCTGCAACACATTTGGTACAAAACAGAGAACTTAACCCATTTAGTCTGATACACTGGCTCACTGTGTTTTTGAAGATGACGCAAGGCTAGTATACATTGCAATCTAAGTGCATCCGAAGGTGAAACAAAATTACGAAGGAAAAGGGCTAAACTTTCCAGAAAGTTTTAACCTAAGTGGGAAAAGTGATAGTGTAGTGGTTAGTAGGTCCAGAGTTTAATTCCACAGAGGGAGTATCCTTTTATTTTTACTATAACAGCTCTAAGGTTGACCCAGCCTCAAATGAGTACTAGCAAAGCCCTGGGTAGTAAAAGTAGCCTTCATGATGTTTACTGCATCATCCAATGTGTGCCGATGGTAACACAAATACGGACCTAGCATTGTAATATCCAATATACCTGATGGTATGAAAATGGGTTCATTTACTTTTGTATTTTATTTATTGCATAAGTTGCTAGAGAAGACCAGCCCAGAAGATGAGGCCTGACCTAAATGCAGAAACGAGAGTGGGAAAAATAGACAGATAATTATTTTATTTATTGCATAAGTTGCTAGAGAAGACCAGCCCAGAAGATGTAGCCTGACCTAAATGCAGAAACGAGACTGGGAAAAATAGACAGATAATTATTTTTCAAACAGCAGATATGAAATAAAACAATAGGTAACATCTCACCATTCTTTTCTCTTCATTTCCCATACCAGGTGCAGACTTTGGTTTGTCACCAAGTTCCAAATATTTGTGAGAATGATAAGCACCAGGACCTGGAGTTTCTGAAATTGAGTTAGGAAATCTCTTGGTCTTGTTTGCCAATGGTCCTTTTCCCTGACAAGTATTAAAACAAGAAATGTAAGTAATCAGCAATCTACTACACTATTAACTGATTACTTAGTCAACAGTATCAACACCATTTCTAACTAATAGTCACAAGCTTAGAAATTTTACTGAATTCACAGAAATATAGTATACCAATTTGATCAAAATACAAATGTCTTCAAATCTAATTTTTAACATTTTACAGGCTGAATTATGTTAACTAATTATAAATAACTAGAAATGTTATTGTAAGAGGGTCTAAAGAAGGAAGAATTGACTTCATTGTACTGGGATTTACCCCATATGTTTTGGTCCCTCTCCGTAGAAATGGCACACCATCTGCCGGAAGTACTGTACAGAAAATGAACTTTGCAGCTCCTGCAACAATCCTAGATCTCTGGAAAAAAATGCACTTGGGAACAGCGCAGTCCAGATACAAACCCACAACCCTCGGGAAGCAAGGGAAGAGCTTAACCACAGATTGTAAGCATGGTGAAACATAAACATGGCAGACTAGATTTTCTGAGCAGATTTCAATAAGAAAAAATGTAACATAAAACACTGTTCAAATTTCATGTTGTAATTCTGATTTCTTTCTCTCCCTCATCGAGTCGGATACATGTAGGCAACTGGATTGATTAGAGCATTGACCATAACCAGGTATAAATAGGAACATGTTAGTTTTTGAACCAGGTATCTAACAAATTAGTTTCACTGGCACTGTGGATATTGCAATCTTTACAGATATCTGGAACACATATCTGGCAACTTGTTCATGTTGCATGTATTAAGTATAATGTTTCTGTCACTGTGACATTTGTATGTATTTAATTTATCTTTGCATAAATGAATAAGTTTCTGCTGTCTGCAGAACCAAACAAGAATAACACTGCAATATCCATTTTCAACAGTGAAATATAAAGTAAAAAAATTGTTGTTTGGGATTTCATGCAGGACAAAAGTGACTAAAACAATGCTAAATAAATGAAATGGTTATCACATAAATAGTGTACTTTAGAGTTTCTTGGACTCAACACAATGCATTTCTATGCTTAACTAATTGAAATGATTAATTTTGTTTCTTTTGTCTATGTACTGTCTTATAGTTTTATGTGGTTTAAACAAATTTTGAGCAAGTTTTCAATCTCTGAAGTTGTTGAATTATGAAGCTATTTTAGACGTTACTTATTTCACAGCCCCCTGTAGTTATGAAGTCAATGAATTCTGTTGAAAATTTGAAATTCTAATTATAGTGGACTGACTTTTATATAAGTTTGATAGAAAAGTCAGCTTTATTCAATATTATAGGACTCTGTGAGTCCATGGTTACTTATTGATGAAAAGTGATTTTAATACTGATATTCCTAAATGTTAAATTAAATTTGTGATGAAATAGGACTGTGTTTCAGCACGTTGTACTGTTTTTATAGTGAATTTGTTTTTATTTAACACTACTGGAATGCAAAGGTTATGTAATGTGAGAAGAATTATTTCCAGGAATTGACACTAGAGCTCATCGGCCTTATGACTACAAAGGTTTGTTCATCTTCCTATTCAGAACTTGTTATGTACAAGGCATGTCAGCAGTCACATATTTACATAAGAAACAATGATAAATTTTACTACGTGTTTTGATGTATGACAGAAATATTTTCATTTACCTTTGGCCCATCCTGAAGTAAGCTAATATCATAATGTCCTGGACCAGGTGCCACAACTGCCTGGTCGCTAACGACAGGACACGTCTCGCGACCTGACATTGACAGAAATGGAGCATAGCCATCTGAAAAAAAATTTGAATTTTTTTTTATTAGCAATGAGCTACGCCTTGATGACATCAGACATAGATATTAAGAGAATATTTACAGTTTGCATTAAAGTGTAGACTAAACGGTTATTGCTAGCTAATAATATGGACTCTGTTTGCATTGTATAAATGCAATTTCTTTGAAAATGTTGTTACTGTTAAGATTAAGCCCATTATTGGTGTACATATGGGTTATTTCCCAAAATGACATGAAATAGTTCTGTTATTTATTTTTTTCTGATATATTTTATTAGCAAATGACAACACATAGACAGATTACAATTTATAAATCATTAAGTATATTAAGTATAAACTGTATAAGGAAAGCAAAATATAAATACAAGTCACATCAGTCCAATAAAGACATACATTTGATTCCTTCAAAATTGTGTAATTCTTTTGATGCTAGTTAAACAGAAGAAACCCCTTTTTAAAATACTTTTTCTTTATTTCTCTATCCTGTGATGTCTTGCACTTAGATAGGCAACAAATACCCACCATTCTACTCTGTTAACCATCCTCTGTGTAGTATTGGAGCAGTAATTCATTTCTTTCAGTTATCGTTCTTCGTCAAGTAGTTTTGGGTCTTCCACGTTTTTAATTTACACTCTAGTGTCCATCTTAATACAATTTTTCTGACAGAATTAACTTCCCTGAGTAACACATGTCCAATCCACTTCCAACATCTCATTTTTCTATAACTGGATATTTTTGACACAAACAAGTATATTTAATTAAGACTGCAGCATATAGTTTAAGGAGACCCTGAAATGAACTTTGCTGAGAGAGGCAGGAAATATCGGTCTCAGTTCCATGGAGGAGATTGAGCGAGCTGCCCAGGATAGAGCGGTATGGAGAAATTACTTGCAGGTCCTATGTAACGTAAAATGGTACAAGAGGAATTATGATTATTATATAGTTTGTGTCTGTGGTCAATATTTGTAATGTCCTAAAAAAATATGAAAGGACACTAATTTGTGTAACTACCTCATGAAAACCGCAGTCTTGCTGTCAAGCACTAGTCAATTAATTACAAGATGGGCAACACTGTACATTAAAAAATGTTAATGCAACACTGAACATGTTTATAAGTAAGATAAAAATGATAGTAAAAACTGAGACAAAATACTCACCTCCCTTCAACTTATTTTTGAAGTCATACTCATAGCTTCCAGGTCCAACTGTATCTGAGGTACTGCCGACCTTAAAGTCAAGATTACGAGCTGCTCTGTCATACATTTTATTTTGGAATGTGAAGACTTAGATACCTCTAAACTAGCAAGCTAGACATATCTGAAACAAAATAGGGGGCAGCCATAAGACACACTATAGTTGTTATAAATTTAACAAATAGACATCAGATTAATTAAGGAATATTATTTCAAGAACTGTGTTTTATTCATGTAAGTACAGTATATTTGATTATATATATTTCTAAGTTGCAAATATAACTTATTAGTAATAATATTAGTAATAAGAAGTAATAATATGTCTAGAAATATAGCTACTATACTTATACGATTACTTATTGACATTGTATTGTCACCATTGTGATTTCCATTTAAATAGTAAAGAAATTAACTTCAAGATTACAAACTGCTAGAATCTTGAATTTTCTTGAATCACATTCTCCGCAATCAGTGAGAGAATCGACGAGGTACTTTGTTACCACTTCTTTGCAATGTAAAGTAATGATAAAATATTCAATGTCAATGAATGAATTGAATTATTGAATGTTGATGCACGAGTATCAGTTCAGTACGAAGCAAAATATCAAAATTACTAGCTACATGTTAATATATATCTTATATTATAGTAAGAACATATCTTTCTCTAGTTGTTAGCATATAAGTATCGTTCTAATAAATTAAACATCCATAATAAACATGAATATTTTATGTTTCTCACCTCTCAGTTCTTGGTTTCGTTGCTTCATTGTGACTCAGCCGCCATATTGGCTACCTCGTTGCCATTGGAGATAAGCTTCCCGCAAAAAGTAGTCGCAAAGAAAAAAAAGACGCGGCACTAACATTCACGTTAGCAACGTTTCGCATTCATCCGTTTCACAAACGGTGTATTCAATTAAATTGTTTTACATAACAGATTTAGACTAGACATAATCAAAATGGTGTACTGGTAATATGAACACTATTGGATACTTTACAAATTGTATTACACCGATATAAAATGCTAGTAGTAGATACGTTAAGATACAGAATATAGTCTTATATTTGTTAGCATGATGTTTATTATCTAATATTAGTATATAATATTATATAAACAGTTATGTTGTTCTTTAATTAAGTATTGAGTGACTCATTGAGTATGATCCGAAAGGTGGAGGCCGGTTCGGTGCGCGGGCAATGGACTGAATCACTGCAGGCGTCAACAATTTGCAGAATTACACGTGTCTTTGTTCCGGGGCACATGGGTGTCGTTGGCAATGAGAGAGCAGACATGCTGGCTGGCTCTGCCGCTATATCAGACGGCAGCCAATGGACAGAGCTGACATCGTGAACGCCCTCATAGAGCGTGGCCGCAGAGAAGACCTTCATCTAAACCAATCCACGTCAACTACTAGATTGCGAGAACTGGGTTTGAAGATTGGTGTGGCAAGAAAAGAATGGTACAACAGGTATACGAGTAGGCTCATCAATCAAAATAGAACTGGTACGGTCAGTCTCTGGACGCTGATGGAGATATTGCGAAGGAGATCGGAGCACCTATGGACATGTCCGGAGTGCAATGAAGATATTCCAAACTGAAACTGAAACTAAGTATGGGAAGAAAAAACTGTCCCAGATCAATGGCAAAAGGGAATAATTGTTAAGGTTCCCAAAAAAGGTCGATCTCAAAGATTGCAACAATTGGAGAGGGATCACCCTATTATCAGTAATGACCAAGACTTTCTGCAAAATCGTTCTTAATAGAATCAAAGGAGCAGTGGACACAACCCTGAGAGAAGAACAAGCTGGTTTTAGACCTGGGAGAAGCTGCTTAGACCAAATAATTACCCTACGACTAATTTTGGAGGAACATATTGAGAAGCAACAACCACTCATACTAAATTTCATCGATTTAAAAAAAGCCTTTGATAGTCTACACAGAATCTCTCTGTGGAATATTCTGAAATGCTATGGAATACCAGACAAAATAATAAACATTCTTAAGAGCCTCTATGATGGTTCACAGTGTGCAGTTCGCACTGATGGTGGACACAGCGACTGGTTTATGGTTGAAACCGGAGTAAAGCAAGGCTGTATTCTATCTCCGCTATTGTTTGGAGTGGCCATTGACTGGGTGATGCGAAAATGTTGCAGGGGCGAAACTGGCATCGATTGGGTAGAAAATAGTCAACTAGAAGATTTGGATTCTGCAGATGATATTGCCTTGTTAAGTAGAAAAACCAAGATATGCAAAGAAAAACAGACAACTTGTCATCTATAGCATCAAAAGTTGGACTGCAGATAAGCTATGGAAAAACAAATATAATGAAGACACCTATGGCAAGTAATGCAGATATCACACTGGAATCTAAAATGATAAAAATAACAGAGCAGTTCACCTATTTAGGTAGCAATTTTGATTGCACAGGAAATGTTAAAAAGAAATTATGATACGAATTGGCAAAGCAACATCAGCTTTTAAAAGTCTAAATAAAATATGGAACTGCAAGTTATATAGTATTAAAACTAAATTGCGAATTTTCAATTCAAATGTTGTATCAGTCCTAACATATGCCAGCGAGAGTTGGAAAATGACTAAAGATATAGAAAGCAAGTTGAATGCGTTTGAAAATAGATGTCTGCGAAAAATAATGAATATAAAATGGAACGAATTCAGGAGAAGTGATGAAATCAGAGACATGTCTGGTCAACCACTAGTGACAACTGTTATAAGAAAGAGAAGATGGAGATATGTTGGGCACACCTTGAGAAGAAATGATCAATGAATATCAAAGCAGGCATTGAAGTGGGATGCAAAGGGTTCAAGAAGAGAGGTCGACCTAGAGAGACCCTGAAACGAACTTTGCTGAGAGAGGCAGGAAATATCGGTCTCAGTTCCATGGAGGAGATTGAGCGAGTTGCCCAGGATAAAGTGGTATGGAGAAATTACTTGCAGGCCCTATGTAACGTATAACGGTACGAGAGGAATTATTATTATGTTGTTATGCGATCGACGCCATGGTGCATTCCTATTCGTGCTCTGTCCTCCGTTGCAGCAGCCATCCCAAAGTTCATTTGCTCACCGTACCCATGAGAAGTTGATTACTATATCTTCTCTCTCTACCACAAAGACGACACGGTCTGGCATGTCCAAACTTAATGCCTAATTCTCGAACTCGTTCCCGCGTCTGAGACTTGCTCGTGTCACATATTGGAGAGAGTACCGCATTGATGATACGAGTTCTGTCCATACTTTTAACAGTTGATACAATATAACGTATAACACCGACTTATCGATGCATCAGTTTCTTAAAAATCTCCAAGATGACAGGAATGTCATTAAACGTTTAGATTTGACTTTAATATACATATAACTGAATCATTATACGTCTAGGTTTTGTTGAGATAAACACACGTATAACTAAGTTAGTAACCGCTTAGATTTTGATTGAACATACATATAACTGCTAGCAAAGAACCGTATCACATGGAGATCTAAAACCTCTGCCCTATGTGCCGCCTTTGGCACGAAAGGAACAAACTAACTAACATATAATTGAATCAGGGGCGGCTCGTCATTAAGGGCTAGTGGGGCCCGGCCCCACTCAATAATCGAAAGGGAATACATTCCCCAAATAGACAAATAATAGTAGATATTTCAAAACCCATGAATTTTCCGAAAAATTGTGTCTGACCCACCAAGAAAAATGACTACCAGCCGCCACTGAATTGAATCATTAAGTAAACGTTTAGGCTTTGTTTAGAGAGACAAATATCAAATTAATGATTTTAAAAAAAGTAAGACTAAATATTTATTTTGATTCTGTGAGCCCGAGAGTGCCCTGGTAAATGAAGCAAATACCCAGGTGACGATCCATCAAGACTGTTCCTCTAGACACAAAAACACTTTCATAGGCAAATGTTTCTATAGAGTGGGTATACTGTAATGTACTATAATACAATATAAATACTACACAATACAGTAAATGTCACTATAATGGTTGGTTAGATTCAGGGGCGGCTCGTCATTAAGGGCCAGTGGAGCCCGGCTCTACCATAATCGAAAGGGGGAATAACGTCCCGGAATAGTAAATGCTAACAAAAAAGCAATGATTTTTCCGAAAATTTGTGTCTGGCCCCACCAAGAAAAATGACCACGAGCCGCCGCTGGTTAGATTATACCACATTTCTATTTATTCTACTACTCGCATTTCTTACATTTTTAATGAAATTTTGCAAATGTTGATAAATCGGACATCAAAATAAAAAGCACTGTATTTTGATTTTAAAAAAAACGTATTCATGACTGCTTTGTATGTTTAAAGTTTCAACATTGCTGCTTTCACAGCATGGTTCATTTTGTACAGATTATGGATTGATGTGTATATTTTGAATATCTTTATTTATCTGATTGTTGTATAACTTACATGTGTAATATATTACAGCCCAGTTGACATAAACCATATACATGTGTTGCAGATCATCCCAACATCGCGTCTCGGAATTTTGGCTAAAATCAAAGTGCTAGTGTCCACTTGATTGCTGCCAAAGGATGGGAGCCTTCATAGAGCTAATAGGCAACTAAACCAAATTTTAAAATTCCGAGCAGCTCTCCTTCGAAAAGTTGACGACGCTCAGGATTTTACACGTCTGAGACGTGACCGGGTACCACCATCGATGATTTGTAAGGGCCCAAAAAAGAAAAATCACCCCAACATAAAAACTACCATCGGAAGTTTTATAAAGGCTTTGTGCATTAAAATATAATCAATGTATTTTAAATTGTTATTTTTTTTTTTTTAAAAGCTATTTGTTAATATCATTAGTTTAAAAATAATCGTGATATTAAAATAGAAATCTGATTTCTTCCTTACAACAATATAGCAGTCTTACTTACAATATTTGATTCCATATTCTTATTTTGATCAAGAGAGATGATTCTCACACAATTAGCATTTGTTCACTCTCACAACCAGCTTCCATACTCAGTACAGTCTCTAGCGATGCTACATAAAACGATAGTATATTTTTAGTAACATCCGAAGGGAATATAACAAGAAGAGTCATTTTCTGGAACCCACAGGAAAAAGGAAAGAGAAGGAGGTATTGAAATACACGGAGAATAGATTTGGAGGCAGAAATGAACAATATACAGAAGCACTAGAGGAAGCTTCAAGAGACAGCTAAAGATAACAAGACTTGGCATGAGTTGTTGATGGCCTATGTACCAAAATGGGTTTAAAAGGCATAATCCCGAAGTTCTGAGTTCGAATCACGCTGAGGATAATTTGCTTGCAAATTGTTTCCGTTGATTTTAACAAAGGACGATGGCGCCACCCGTTCAGAAAGCAATGGCAAACTACTGAACGTATAAGTGGTGCCTAGAAAATCAACGATTCGTTTACTGTAGTTGATGGCTACGTCCTTTAGGACATGCCACGATTTTCATTTCATTTCATATATATATATATATTAACAATGTATACGACAACACAATTTCAGATGACGAAAGTTATGTATCATTTATTAGCTTCATAAAAAGTAAATACATATACTTTGCTTGGATTTGAGGTTTCTTAATATGTCTCATAGTTGATATTATTCCATTATCATTTTTTATATGGAATCATACATTTCAAATCTTCGTGCAGTTACCATATTTTGTATGTGATCTTCGCATACTTCCATTCTATTTCTTTCATTCAATGTGTAACATATGTAATACATATCAACATCATTCGCCATATCGGTAAGCAATCTCAGTCATGGTTCGCCATCGATCACCAGAGCTCCAGATTAAGTCTGTGTTTTTGTCTCAACAATCTATTAAAACATTTATCTCTTTGACTTCCCCATGTCATTTTCCCATCAATTTTGCCAGTTGTCACAAATTGTTTCAACTATTTTTCTCCTCGTAACATGTCAACAAATATTGACTGTTTACATCTAGCATCTTGAACCAATATTCGGCTTTCAGTTGTTTCGTTAAGAACTGTTTCATTCGTTTTACTGTCCGTCCATGGAATTATTTGCATCTTCCACAGGAACCATCCACTGCAATTAGGTGGTTTATCAACTTGTCTGCGTCCTTCTTTGATATGTACAAAGACGCACAGGTGTATATATATATATATATATATATATATATATATATATATATATATATATAAGCGTTATATATATAAGCGTTCATGCCTATCGTTTATGATCAGAACCATAACCTCAATCTTGTGTTGTTGCATGTCTGTGTGATTTGTACGCATTCATACATTGTCATTCCTACCACGTGTAAAACACACATGGATGGTCTGTGCCAGAAGGTAGTAATGACTTTGACAAATCAACCAGATCATTGTTATGTGATGTGATCAACGTCATGGCACATTGGACATTCCATGCGTGCTCTTTCCTCCGCTGCAGCAGCCATCCTAAAGTCCATTTGGTCTTTCTCACCATACTCATGAGAAGTTGATTAGTATACCTTCTCTCTCTACCACAAAGACGATACTGTCTGGCATGTCCATACTTAACTCCTAATTCAAGATGAATGAAGACTCACCTTTCAACTTACCTATCTTGTGATGAGATGGTTCCTCCATCCACTACAAAACAAGTATAAAAACATTTCATAATCCATCTTACAACTGAGGATCTCTGGCTAATGTTCCCATATTTAGTCTGGCATATCAGCTTGTTCAGCTGACATCTACAGTTTGCTTTCTGAGTTCTAGATTATCGTTTCAATGTAGATATCTGAAATATAGGTAATATGTACACTTGAGATAAAGTGATTGATTGATTGATTGATTGATAGGACCATCACCAAAGCACTTCGTTGAGTAACAATATGTGCTCCGATCTCTTTTTTACAAAGGAAAATCTTAGCTGCAGTGTACGAACTCCCTAGCACCGGCGAGGATCCCCGATGTAATTTTGAAGACGGTCATAGTATTTTGTAGAAATATTATTTTTAACTTTTACTAATGAATTATGCTAGGGCAGCAGCTCTCTACCCGGCTTTTATCGATTGTGAACTGAAAAAGGAGTCTTTTACGTTCTCAGATTGAACACAGGACTTACGTTTTATCGCCCGTCTCCCATATGATTAGGAGCGCGATTTCGACTAAACTGAGATCAGGGATCTTTGGAACAATCCCGATGGCTTCACGAAGGAACGAACCGAGTACCTTTCGCATAAGAGGTGAATGCCTAACATCTGCACCACAGAGTCCAAGTGTAAATATGAAACAATGTTTACAAATACAATAATATGTACAAATAAAATAATGTGTACAAATGAGAGAATATGTATATGTGGCACTTTTCGTCTTTACATACCGTCAATTGGCAAGTGGTTTACTGTGACAACTCTATCATCAGCTAGTTTTTCCCATGTGCTGGGACCTATAGAAAAGTTTTTCATTGATGCTTTGCAGACATCTTTATATCTGATCAGTGGTCTGCTCTGGTGCCTCTTCCCCTCCGAAAGTTCACAGAACAATATTTGTTTTGGTATGCGGCAAGTTTCCATTCTTCTCACACACCTCAACCATCTTAGTCGTCTACTGCTGAGCATGCCCATGATTAAAGGCAGGTTTGCACGTTGCAGTACTTCAGAGTTGGTTATCTTGTCGTATAACCTGATGTTCATAATATTCGGAGACATCGAAGGTGAAAGATGTTAAGTCTCCTCTCGTGTCTTGAGTAGGCTGTCCATGTTTCTGAGCCATATAGTAAAGAACTAATTACACAGGCTCGATATATTTGAATCTTCGTCTGCAATGTCAGTTTTTGTGTTGTCCCACGCTCGCTTTGATAGTATGCCGAATGTAGTAGCCGCACTCCTATACGAGCGTTGACTTCTTCATCAAGAGAAAGGCTGGCAGTGACCATGGAACCAAGATAGCAGAATTTTGGAACTGGTGTTATAGATGTATATATAGAGAATATGTATAAATAAGACAATGTGTATAAATGAATTATGTGATGACTGCACACAGATCAAACACTAAAACTCCTCAGGACTTCATACACATACCAGAACACAATACTCAACAAACATTTCCTTTTTTAGGACTAGCCCCAGGCAACATGGACGCACAAAGAAAAACTGCCAATATGCTGTAATATAACAAAAAAATATCATCCTTCTTAGGCTGAAAAGTACGTGCCTCGGCTTCATATATGTTTAATCCACCACTTAACAAACAAAGAAACGAAATGAATTATGTACACCAATAAGCTGTGTATAAAGGAGACAATGTATTCACGAGAGATAATATGTACAAAGGAGATCATTTGTACAAGTGAAATTATGCGTACAAATTAGATTAAATTATTCCAATTTCTTCCTTTGACTATGAAAGTTTAACCGTGAGAAAGAGAATAGTCTGACTAGGGACGAGTAGCGTTACACAATTATGTTTCTTAGTCTTCTTCTTCTTCACGTTCGTTCTTTTCGACCAATTTTAATCACTCTTTGACATATGTTTGATCTTTGCCAAGAACGTGTATACGTTGCCCATTAGTTTGGTGGGCCCCTAAACGCGTAGACTTCTACACGTTTAGGACACATGCATCCGATTTCAGCCAATGTTTCTTAGTGACTCAATGAGCAACTCTCCGAAGGTTTGAGTGGGTAAACGGAATAAAGTTGTCTCAAAAGTACAAGCAAATCAAGCTTATCACATGTGTTTGTGCAAACACTGTTCGATGGAATCTGACCTAATTATTCTGTGTACAACTGACGATGCGTTTATGAAAGACACTCCCCAGTAAAGCTCTTTTTTACGTGATCGTATCCCTTGCGTTTTTCTTCCTAACAAGATCATATCTTGTGACAGGGAAGACCCAAATCTGTCTTTCAGTACACTACATGTCGCACTGCTCATGAAAACCCAATATCTATATTGCGGCAGAATGCCAGACAGAAGACTGATATGACTTAATCCCTGCAAGTACCCTGGCGGAATGAAAATGTTGAAAAAGCATGGTTGGTAAAAGAATCTGCTACAAAGTCATGGCAAAGAACCCGAAAGAAACGACTTAGAGATATGTGTGATGTTGCTGAAAAGTCTGCTGTTCGCCACAAAGTCCCTTTTGATCTCAAAGCATTGGCTAGTGAAGCAAAGAAAGAGTTATGGGAGACTTTCATAACGCAAGCCTGTGGTGATAAGTCTCTACATGAATTCTGGAAGTTTTATCGCAAAATGAAAAGAAGGACTGCCAGACAGTCTTTTCCTAATTTACATGACTCGTCAGAAGCCGTATTGACAACAGATAGAGAAAAGGGGCAGGGGTTCCTTCAGCGTTTCGTGGAACAGACAGAAAAGGGTGTTTAGAATGGTCGTCATAATATTATGAATGTTCTTTGTGATATAAAAACACTTGAGAGCTTTGCACTGATTTCATAACAGAGGAGAATGTTGTAAATGCACTCAAAACGATCCACAAACACTACTCCAATGCCTGATTGTGTCCAGAATCATCACATCAGCTTGAAAAGACTGTTGGTACTAATGTAGTTGTGATAGATTTCAACAACAGTATACGGAATGCTGTGGTACCCAAGGATTTGCTTCATAGCCATTTACGACCGTTCTGTAAATAAGTGAATGATCCTAAAGTGCTCAGAAGCTACCGTATACTCACCTTACAAAATGTATATGGCACGTTACTGGAGAAGATAGTGGCCAGAAAGGTAATTTGTCACTTAGAGACAGGCCACATTTTCCATGCCACGTTGGGTAGCTACAGGCCAATGAAAGGGACAAGAAACAATGTTGGCACGTTTGCTTATGAAAGCTTACAATCCAAACAAGAGACTGTTGCTGTGGCGATCGACATGGAGGACGTTTATAACAAAGTGGTTAAAGAGGGGTCTCTATGGCTAAGTGGTTAAACCCTTTGCCTTTTGAGTCGAAGGTCGTGGGTTCGAATCCGGACCGCATCGTTTTGTTCACGAGTGCAATTTTTTCCAGTAATATATATGGAACTGCAGTAAAACTATTTGATTGGCAAACACGTAATTACAAAGTACTGTAGTTTTACAAATTACAAAACAATGACAAAATCAGCAAACTGGTAAACAATTGGCAAAACACGTAATTACAAAGTACTGTAGTTTTACACATTTTTTCATTGTTTTTGTAATTTGTAAAACTACAGTACTTTGTAATTACGTGTTTTGCCAATTTTTTTCCAGAGACCCCTAGGATTGTTGCTGAAGCTACGGAGTTCGTGGTTGAACAATACTCTCGGCAGGTGGTGTGCCATTTCCGCGGAGAGGGACCGAGCCATATGGGGTAAACCCGGTGCAAGAAAGTCAATCCTTCGGCTTAAAAAACCCTTTAAACAAAGTAAATTTTTCAATAATTGTGTGTTCTTTGCTTAACTGTTAGGATAATCCTTGGCTGGTGAACTGAATAGCTGCTTCTTTGATGGATTAAACTGTTGCACTACGTTTATGAACATGGACTTCAGTTTCTGGCGTATATTCCCTGGATTACCCAGGGTTATCCACTAACACCCTTGTTATTTAATATTTACACAGCAAATCTAACCAATGTTTTCACAACAGTTTCATTTTCTTGTTGTTCTGAAATGTCAATGCTTTATGTTCTTTTGTTGAACACGAGATAAATGTTAGCGATTCGTTTGTACTGTCACGTCTTTCATACCTGTGTATAAATTATCACCATCTTTATGATGTTGTGCGTCCATATCAACAGATCAATACGGGCCTTAGGACACATTTTCAAGTTTCTCATTACAGTAATGTATAGCTTGTCTGTGTTTGAAGGTGGTTGGGGGATGATTGCTTTATAGCAATTTCTAAATTGTATTTCTTCTTTTGGATCGTTTAAACAAGAAATAATTTATGAAGTATACAATCGCGCATACTACTCGCTACTTGCTGATTCTATTGATCATGCATGACCGGGCCTGTGGTATTTCAACGTCGGTTAAGTTAACAAACAAACAATCAATTGATGAAATATAAATAACAACAACACGCTTCTATAATAACTTGTTTTATTGTTGTAGTAACATGTTAGAAATATCTTAAATGTTGGCTTCTTGATATCCATTTTACATCATCATCATCAAATAGTTTGTCCTTAGCAGAACTTTGCAACCCCAACAGTTCTTCGGAATTTTCCCCTCTCATAGGCCAGATGTCCTGCTTCTGCAGCAGTCATGATCAAACTATCAGTTACATCCTGAATCCATCTTCTCCGTGGTCTTCCTCTTCTTCTCTTTGCCGGGATGCCTCCTTTCATGATGGTCTTTCCCAACCCTTCGTGTCTCTTTATATGTCTAAAGTACTTTAATTTTCTCATTCTTATTTGTAGCATCAGCCAGTTTTCTTTGATTTTGATAAATTTAACATACATTTTATATTTAACGATTTTTAACAGCTATAAAAAATTAATTTTTCTTTTGTCTAAAATTATACTGTCTAGATTTCTTTCTTATTATCTTTAGGCTAGACAGTTCCAAGACGGACGATATCGTTGTCTGATCATGTCTCTCCCTTGTACCTATCCTAGCGATTTATTTCTTAATAGATAATATTTAAGACCTCTCTTGTCCATTAGCCTCTATGTGTATGTGTCAACGTATGCGCCATTTGATCTTACTTGATAGTTATGATATAGAAAAGTTCAGAATTCGATAGAAAAATTTACATGCATTTTGTCAATTTTGGAAATTATTTTGACATCAAACATAAAACAACATGTGAACAATTCTGTGAATCGACGTAATTCACAACAAAATGGTAACAGTTAAGTGGTGAATTAAGCCTCTATATGCTCTTTAAACCTAAAATGAGTTTTTTTAATTTTTTTATATCAAAGCGTTTTGGCATTTTTTTCTTGGTGGGGCTTTGTGGCCTGGGATTCGTCCTAAACAAGTCGCATTATACACACGACTGGTCATCTACTTATTTCCTACTAAAAGATTGCACAAAACATACTGCGAATCAATCTTTTCTGTATAATCAATCAATCAATCAATCAATCATTGTTGCATAGAAACGAATAACAATCATCTGCATGTTTATAATTTCAATTGCTGTCGTAGTCAAGAAACAAGTCGGTTATGTCTCCCCTGTACACATAAATGTTTCTTATCAAGAAACAAGTCTGTTCTGTCTCCCCTGTACACATAAATGTTTCTTATCAAGAAACAAGTCGGTTCTGTCTCCCCTGTACACATAAATGTTTCTTATCAAGAAACAAGTCGGTTCTGTCTCCCTGTACACATAAATGTTTCTTATCAAGAAACAAGTCGGTTCTGTCCCCCTGTAACATAAATGTTTCTTATCAAGAAACAAGTTTGTTCTGTCTCCCTGTACACATAATGTTTCTTATCAAGAAACAAGTCGGTTCTGTCTCCCTGTACACATAAATGTTTCTTATCAAGAAACAAGTCGGTTCTGTCTCCCCTGTACACATAAATGTTTCTTATCAAGAAACAAGTCGGTTCTGTCTCCCTGTACACATAAATGTTTCTTATCAAGAAAAAAGAATACAATTAACATATTGCGACAGGGAAAACACATACAACAAATTTCAGTAATTAATTGAATACGTCCCACGCTAACAAGATTCCAGTCTAGACAAGAAGCTGACAGACGTTTTCTTCATCAGCAGGGGCGTCTCACACAACAAGTAGGAGGCTTAATAGAGAGGTCAGGATGTTATTTACATATACAAAATAAAATTTCCCGTAGCATTTTCAGATCATATGGTATAAGGTGCCTGTTACTTCCCATTTCTGAGCCCTAGTGTGCAGGAGAAAAGAGGACTGGTTTCTTTCCTTACTTGTATATTTCCTTACGTGGGATCGAACCCCCAACCCTCTTGTGCCCTAGTCGATATGTGAAAGTTTACACTAGACCAAGGTTGACAAGACTAGCTCTTTCCACGCTTTAAGCCGCACACTGCGCCACGGCGAAGTCCGTTGCACGCTTTAAGCCGCACACTGCGCCATAGAGTTGCTTCCTTATAAGAAGTCTTTCTAGTTTTACTTCTACTGGTTTACTTCTACTACTTTTTAACCTTGTTATTCTATTGGGTTGTCCAGTTTTCTTCAATTTAATATATAATAATATATATATGTTTATTTATTGAGGAGTAGTTGAGATCGTAATTAAAAATCTTTTTTATTTTTACTTCCTTGAATTAACTGCTTAAAAATTGAGGAAATAAATGGGCGTGGAAAGAGCTTAGACTACCCTCAGAGACGCTTTGTACCTATCTACCTCTGAGGTTAATTCATATTTTTCAAGTTTGTTTTCTTACTCTCCGATATAACTAAAACAAGGTTCACCCTTAGGTTGAAAGTGCGTGCCACGGCTTCAAGATACTAAAATCCCCTACATAACAAACAAAACAAACAACAATATGTCACAGACAAGTTGTATGGAAGATGGAGTTTGTACATATCTTATTCAGACATTCTCCAGCATGCTGTTCCTTAAAAAATCTGAATTCTTTATATAAAGGGTTTTAAAACCTATACATTGACTTCAGTGCACCGGGATTTTACCCCATATGGCTCGGTCCCTCTCCGCAGAAGTGGCACGCCACCTGCTAAGAGTATTACACAAAACACGAACTCCATAGCTCTGGCAACAATTCTAGAGGTCTCTGGAAAAAACTGCACTCGTGAACAGAACGGTGTGGTCTGGATTCGAACTCATGACCTTCGACTCCCAAGGCAAATGGCTTAACCACTCAGCCACAGAGACCACCGAATAATTCTTCGTATTCATCTGTAAAACCATATTTCCGTAGCATCCATAATTTGTATTCCATATTTGTTTATTCTTCTACGACTTTATTTTCTGTGTCTTTGAGATTAATTGCTCAGATATCCTTGCCTTCTTTCATATCTATGCTTCTTAATCTTGTATTGCTACATGTTGATTACACACATTTATATGTCTACTTTAATGTTATCTTTCCATTTCTTCCTTGGCCTTCTGAGTGGCATGTTTGTTTATAAGATACCTAAAATATATTGTTTATATTAATCTTTTATCATCATCTAATTTCAACATAATAATAGCTATATGTTACAACAATCTACTCTAAAATAACATACATTTTCTCTGTTGTAACATTTTCCAAATCTGGCATGTTCTTTTTATGCTATCTTATTTAGAAATGAAGAGTGAACAATAGTTCACATACAATGTGGTCTGACTTGCCATTGTAGCCAACGGATGTCAGATTAATATTGTGATTTTATGCCAGACAATACTAGAAAAAAAAGATGAAAAATAGTAGAACAAATTACAAGTTATTTTCATACTGAAATTACGTTAAAAGCTTTAGATTGCATTTGATTAATATCGTCCTTGCTGTATCCAGTGTTTAATAATAATTTCTCTTGTACCGTTATACGTTACATAGTGCATGTAAGCAATTTCTCCATACCACTCTATCCTGGGTAACTCGCTCAATCTCTTCCATGAAACTGAGACCGATATTTCTGGTCTCACTCAGCAAAGTTCGTTTCAGGGACTCCTTAGGTCGTCCTCTCTTTCTTGAACCCTCTGCATCTCACTGCACTGCCTGCTTTGATATTCTTTCAATATTTCTTCTCATGGTGTGTCCAACATATCTCCATCTTCTCCCTCTTATAACAGTTGTTACTCGTGGTTGACCATACATTTCTCTGATTTCATCACTTTTCCTGAATTCGCTCCATTTTATTTTCATTATATAACCACTGTATCCTACAGCATAAATCTGGCTAGTTTTTTTGTCTTCGCATTTTCACATATATTTAACATTTGGTATTAGGCATGTAAAAGGCATAATGTATTACATCAACATCTGCTGCGTCTCCGCATCAAAGGTTCACTGCAATGGACCCCCAACACCACCTATCTTGTCTTTATGATATTTTATGTGTTTGAGTTTTGTTTCTTCCACAAAATATTTTTCTTTTTTTTTTGCTATAAGTGTAAAAATATAAAGCAAGGAAACACAAATTATATTATCGAGGTCCATTCTCTGAAGTCAACAAAGTTAAAAAAAAAGAGTCAGTTTACGTAAATGTGGCTTTAAATGAGTCAATTTCACAATTCTGTTGTAACATGTGTAGAACTATAATAATAAATCCTCTCGTACCGTTATACGTTACATAGGGCCTGCAAGTAATTTCTCCATACCGCTCTATCCTGGGCAACTCATCAATCTCCTCCATAGAACTGAGACCGATATTTCTTGCCTCTCTCAGCTCTGTGTAGAACTAGCAAAGTCAAAAAATACCTGTGTTTGTATCATTCTATTTTCATTCTGTAAATATCATTACATGGCTCCGTTACGCGGCCACGTGCGATACTTACGGTTTATTTTATCGAAATTTGAGGAAATAGGAGAAGGGAAGGTTAGATGGTTCAAGGGTGTGTATGTGGAAGTGGATGGTTCAGTGATGTACCTTTCTGAAGTGAGTTAAATAAATGCTCAAAAGAAGCCCAACAACATCGAAAGGTCACAACTATTCTCCTGTGATCAATACACAAAGTATGCTGCATTCGTTTCTCATTTCGTTAACGAGTCTCTTTGAGGTACCCTGATGGGTTAGTGGCATTTCCTTTGAGAACCCTTTTACTTGTCTTTGTAAAATGAGTATTGTTGCCACTTGTCTAGCATTCAATCCATCCTTTCTCTCTCTTTCTCTCTCTCTCTCTCTCTCTCTCTTTCTCTCTCTCTCTTCTCTTCTTATATATATATATATATAAATATATAACTCTCAAGTCAAGCATCAAAGAGAGAGAATCATTGCAAGGAAACAAAAATTACATAGAGTCGTTTCCATTTCTTTATCATGTGGATTATTTCTTCTGAATCATGCAGATATAACGTTTTGAAAGTACGCGAAGTAGCAGGGCCGTGCGGTATATTTTCTCAATATGATGCAAGTAATCGAAATGCCACCCCTTAAATGTTTTTTCCTTAAAATAACCTTCAATTATAATATTGATTTTGCCCTTTTGCGGTGCCGCCTGATGCGGCCGCCTCTCTGCATTATATCACAGCGCGGCCTAGCGAAGTAGTATCGTATTTGTATACACAGAAACTCGTATATGTATATTGTACCCTTTCTTCGTACGTATATTCTTGATTTATTTCTAGAATTAATTGTATTCAATGACAGAATATAGATGATAATAATGCATAGTTCTATGCGTTACATAAATACAACCAGTGGTGGAAACTATGCATAAATTTCTTATGAAGTGTTTCATGGTGTTCTGTAGGTTCTCTTGCCTACTACCGTTGTTGACAATCGTAATGTAGGGCCGTGCCGTGCTATGATACAGAGAGGTGGTCACATCAGGCGGCGCCGTGAGGGGAACGACATAAGCAGCGAAATCAAAACCACAAATTGAAAGTTATTTTAAAGAAAAAAAGGGCGGCATTTCGAAGACTTGCATCATACTGAGAAAATATACCGCAAGGCCCTGTTGTAATGTATGGGAAGTTACTGCGAGATTTGTGTGTCAATGTAGACTCGCTTTGCCTATTTTTTTGTATATAATTAGTATACTATTACTGAAGTACTGGTTTTAAGTGTATTCAAGGCCCGCCTGCCCGGCGTGTTTGTACCCCGTTGGACTACGGGTGACTATCCCTCTGTGTGTGAGGGTTCAATTCCGCGGGATGGCAGAAAAATCCACAGATTCCCCAGATTTACGGTGTTCGTGGCACCGAACCGAAGGGTTACGATGTCCATGGCACCGAGCCGAAGAGCTGAAAAGCTCAAGTGCTTCTGGATCGAAAAAAGTGTATTCAAGAAACAGAAGCAATTGCATTTCTGAATTCATTTTCTTAACTCATTCAATATTTTGACTTTATAAGTTTGGTCAATTGCATCCAACAGAGTTTGTTAGCTTTTATTTTTATAGTTCGACTCTAAATCGTTTAAATTATTTAATGAACTGCGAGGCTTGAAATAACGATGTCAATGACAGTGATATTTTAAAATAATGGAGTGGATATTTGAGATTTCAGGCCAAGATACAAACACTGAATAATGTAAAGATCAAGTTTGTTTCAAAAACATGTACAACACAATTAGTAATGATGGGTGGGGTCTATTTTCTTTGTTCGCCCGCTCTGAATTCAGGCGTAGTCATAGCGCCCAATATGGCGTATCTGACTGATTGTTGCATGAAGACTTACTTGTCTTATCACCAGTGTCTCTCTCCAACCAGGTGAGCCTTACTTTAACTTCAGAGATAGTTGTAATTTAGTTCCTCAAGTAAAGGATCAGTGTTTCATGTAGTTCAACTTTATATCATGTGCACAACAAGAATGTTTAACAGAAGCTGGCCTTGAGCCCCGCAAGAATTTCTGACACAAGCTGGCATTGAGCCCCTGAAAGAATTTCTGACACAAGCTGGCCTCGAGCCCCTGAAAGAATTTCTGACACAAGCTGGCCTCGAGCCCCTGAAAGAATTTCTGACACAAGCTGGACTTAAGTCCTGGCTAGAATTTCTGATACAAGCTGGCATTGAGACCCGGAAAGAATATCTGACACAAGCTGGCCCTGAGCATCGGCAAGAATTTCAGACACAAGCTGGCCCTGAGCCCCTGAATTTTCACGGCACATGATCACTAGCCGTGTTATCACCTTTGCCATTGCCACCCTCTCTTTAACGTCTTGAAGATATACGCAAAGTAAATGAATGACAAAAATGCAGGTAGGATAAGATAAATAAATCGTCTCGTTCTGCAGAAATAGAAGATAACAAATTTGGTCTCAGATGAACTTAGAAACAGTGTGATTTGATATATCCTAATGAACCGTATAGATATGAGCAGTGTTTTGACATGAAAGCTAAAATATACAAAGTGGTAAAACTAGTGCACCCATTCAACTTAATATTTTTCTATCCAGGTCGGGTCGTTACTGTTACATACACAAGATAATAACACAAAGCGTTACAGAACTTTCACGAACTTGCAAAACCATGGTTCCGAAACTGAGACAATGTGGTAGCGATTTGTTAAAGATTCTCTTATATATTTGATAACGGATGTGGGTCAAAGGTGAGTTTCATTAAGTCTTCCCTGACAGCTGCTTGGTGGGCACCTGGTATGAGTATCTTTGACGTGAAATCCACCTGGCTTGTAAAGGAGTGGATACAGTTGCAGTTATATGTTGGTTGCTAAAGTTTAAACTGTGAAATTGTAGTAAATATTTTAGCTTTTTTGTGTGTGTAGTTTAACTAGATTTGAAGGTGGTAATATTTTATATTGGTCTCCAGATTAATTCTGCCAAGACCAAAATTATGGACCTCACAAACTCGACAGACAACATCGTAATAAATGGCCAAACACTGGAGAAAGTTGAACATTTTACATATTTGGGTAGTAAGGTGTCAGACACGATGAAAGAAATAAACTCTCGTATTGCTATAGCAGCTAGTGCCTTCAATAAATTAACTAATATCTCGCAATCTCAAGACCTTAGTATATGCACAAAAGTTAAATTATTTAGGTCATGTGTGATTCCTGTACTGACCTACGGTTATCAAAAGTTGGAAATCAACAAAGAAAATTGATAAGAAACTGGACAGCTTTGAGAATAAATGTCTACGAAAATTATTAAAAGTAAAATGGAGTGATTTCGTTTCTAACAACAAAAGTGAGAGATAGAACACAACAACAACCCGTATCAAATATTATAAGGAAACGAAGGTGGAAATATTTAGGTCATGTTCTTAGATCAGACGAAAGAGACTAAATCAACGAAGTTCTTATGTGGTCACCAGTTGGGAAAGAAAACGTGGAAGACCAAAAGACCACTCTTCGAAGAACCATCCAACAAGAAAGCAAACTATTGGGATGTAAAACCATACAAGATCTCCAACTGCTAGCAAAGAACCGTATCACATGGAGATCTAAAACCTCTGCCCTATGTGCCGCCTTTGGCACGAAAGGAACAAACTAACTAACTAACATTTATATGCCAGGGCCAGACCTGAAGCATCCTTAAGAAACGGGTCGAGATACTCTCACATATTGAAAACTTTCTATAAATTACTTAAGTGGCATTCACAAATTATTTTTTTCCCCGATCCAGAAGCACTTGAGCTTTCAGATCTTCGGCTCGGTACCATGGACATTGTAACCCTTCGGTTCATATTATTCGGTTCATATCAAGTTAATATAATGTGGACATCCTATTGTACTGCCGCGGCTTGAAAGGAGAGAAAAGAATATGCAGCAATGTGTACCTGCCAAGCATGTCGTAAGAGACGATTAAGGAGGGAGTACGCGGGGCTGGCTACCTCACCCCGTAGAAAAGATACCTATAAAAACTTCAACAAGGTTGAAGACCTGTGCCCCGTTGAAAGGTGAAGATGAAGACATGCTATTTTTTTTTCGATCTATAAGCACTTGAGCTTTCAGCTATTCGGCCAGTTAATAAACTTCTTGCTTTGAATTTAACTCACACCATTTACAGACAAAAGTACAACCTGCTGCCTTGCAGGTCGGCTGGGGATAGTCAAAGGCTAACGGAGAGCGAACCCAGTAAACGCTGGTTGAAATCGGACACGTCGCCGAAGGACAAGCACCAGAGCTCCAAATGGTACTGAAGATGTGACGTAAAACAAACGTTCTTGGCGAAAGCTGTTTATATATATCACAAAAAAAAAGGACCGAAGAAGAACGACCTAGAGAAGAAGATAAAATGACTAGCAAATAGTGAGGCTACGTTTTGGATATTTTATCCGATTCTGGGTTAATTCTCATAGGGGAAAGTAGGTTTATAAAGTACAGTAGTCCAGAGTCTCTCCAATTTGATTTCATCAAAATCATTCTCTTGCAATTCGATATGTTGCATCTGCAGAAGAAGCATTACAATTAATATTAAAAGGTGTTGAGAAACTCTTGACTTTGTTGATTGTGTTGCGAAATCTTTGAAACTCTCCACACATTGGCGGTGCAGGGCATTAAAGGAGTCAGCATAGCTGGTAAACTTAGCAAGAGAGATTTTCTACTCTTTAAGTCTTACAAAAAATGTGTATTTCGTTTAAGTAATTTAGTTTAGCACAGTTTCAGATTATACTCATCAAATGCTGAGACTTGTCAACTAAAAGCATAAATTGGTAGAACCAAATAGAGAATGATAATGTTTTGACTATACTACTGTGCATGTCCATGAACAGTTATATATCAGTCTGTAGGTTCAGAATCTCTTTAATATTTTTCAAGACTTAACCAGCGCAGTAAAGCAGATGCTACACTCGGGTTTGACATTTCGAATGAATTCTTGAAAGTGACGATTGTGGATTCCTTTTAATTTTATGACTTAAAGTCAAATATGACAATATACATTTAATGTCCATCCAGCGTGATGAAAGTGTCATTGGCAGAGTATTTGTACAGAAGTTTGCCCGCCAGTCCAGCGTGTTCATAGCGCGTTGGACGACGGCTGACAAGAACCATGTGAGTGCGTCTCAATTAAGCAAGCTTGCAGAAAAGCCACAGGTTCTCAAGATTTACGGTGTTCGTGGAGAAGAACCGAAAGCTCAAATGCATCTGGATAACAAAAAATATAAAAAATACAGAAGTTTTATGAACGAGTCCAGTACCTTCCCCAACTCAGATAGTCACGAAACAAATTTCCAGTCCCTGGAGAGAAGAATATACTGATCAACAACTAAACACCACAACAAAATATGAAACTGTTTGTAGTCCACAGTAAACTAATCAGATTACCAACAAAATATGAAACTGTTTGTAGTCCACAGTAAACTAATCAGATTACCAACAAAATATGAAACTGTTTGTAGTCCACAGTAAACTAATCAGGTTACCAACAAATATGAAACTGTTTGTAGTCCACAGTAAACTAATCAGATTACCAGAGATCGTCGTCAAAGAAGAAGACTATCTTGTTACAACAAGAAAAATTACTGGGAAGTGAGATATAAGACGACAGAAAAAGAGCTATGATAATCAACAGTCTACTAACATGACATAAAGAACACTAGCCACGAAATTGATCATCAGTTCTTGCGACAGAGAGTTGAGAAGATCGATGAGCGCCGACGTCAGAAAACCCAACACTTGATGATTAGTCACTGCTAACGTGGTTTCTTGCGTGAATCAAGCCACGTGTTTAGGAATGTGCTACATTTTATTGTGTGCACTTTAGAAAGATATTCTCTACATATGCATTACAAGCGTTACTTCACATTTCAAAGCTATCTCCACCTTAATCCCCAAACCAAATATTGAAACATTCAAACAGACTTCAAATAGTTGTTGCATTTCTGTATAAACTATAGAATAAAACTACCGGATGTTGAATCCACGCCATCTTTACATTGTATTCAAAACGGAAGGTAACTCCTATAGAACCAGACAATCAAAGTCCCAGGAGATATGTTTCATTTGTCCCTTGCGTTTCCGACAGGCATATGGACACAATCTTCACAGTTTCATGTCTAAGGCGTTGAGACTATCATTCATGTAATGTCAATTGTATCCAGTTGTCAACACCATTCATGTTTGTTAAAGTATAAGAGAAAGATGAAAACAATAGCATTCACTCACACATACACACTCGCACGCAAACTTGGGCGTCCACATTCATTTTTCCAGGAGGAGGAAGTGGGAGGATGGGGAACAAAATGAAGAGGAAAAATATGTAGTTGATAGTTAACCCATTCTCACTTCTGAGCTCATACACTGGCTCCCAGTATTTGTTAACATGACGCAAGTCCATTATACTGATTTTTTTCAGTTTGCATTGCTATATGAATGTGTCCGGAGATCTATACAAATTACAAAAGGAAAGGGTTAACTACGCAAAAATTAAGATGGCATTTAGATAAAACTGTTTTAACGAAACGTTTTTTTCCCGGGGAGTAGGTCACTTTCACCCTCCTCCGCCTCAACGTATTGATGCCCATGCACACATTCTTCACACACTCGCACGCTTTTGTACATGAATACACTCAAGCATACACAAAACCTGAAAGGCATTTTCTTATTTCTACGACTCTTGTCTGGAACCGGAAGCTAACTAGTTTACCAACAGAGACATGTCTAATTTTATGATAGATATACTTGTTAGGTATTGATTACAAGGTTGCTCAACAAAGTTAAAAATGTATATCTTCTTCAATAATTTGACTTAGAAGATCAGAAATTTTAGAATTAGAAGAATAGTGGGTCCCTTGTAGGTGATGCAATATATTAAGAAACAACAAGTCAAATGGTTCGGTCACGTTTCAATGGTTACCACAAGACAATCTCTGACAAAGAGCACTAGGACTCAGATACAATGATAAGAGACCAGGAGGACGACCTCGTAAACGATGGATTGAGGGAGTATCCGAGTCACTAAATTTCTCCTTGTACAAAGCGCATAAAGAAGCTGGCTCCATGTGTCTTTTTTTAACTTGAAACCGAAAGTCAAAACAGGATTATAGAATAAATAGATAGATCTACTTACATATCACTATGTTCTTTCTAACATATCTTTTCAAAGTATCTTCATCATCATTATATGTCCCACCAATGTGGTGCCGGGTCCCGCAATGGAAGCAGAGAATAGTACCAGTACGACATACAATGCATGTCGAAAGAGGCGACGGATGTAGGCCCTAGGAGACTACCTCGTAAATAACAAGCAGTGCAGAAATCAGATGTGCTGGCCTACTTGTAGGCGCATGACTGGCACAACGTACAATCGCTTTTAGGCTCAGATCACACACAAATCACAAAGAGTGGTTGACATTTGGTCGATATGGAGCGTTTGAAGAAGAAGAAGAAAACGATTAAATGTCATAACAGCTGGCCTAGGTGATCACGAATCTCACAAAATCCCTTCCTGATTACTCACTATCAGCTCAAATGTCCACTCTCCTCAGTGCCATGTAGCTAGACTGCTCATTCCTCTTTCTCAATGCCCTCCTCAGTCTAGTTCCACATTGATTTTTCCGGTTGTAACTAACTGTTTTAAACCTCAATTTCTTACTACATTTTACTGTTTACGTAGTCTATACAATTGCAAGATGGCAGTAGAAAAGAACCAACTAACAAAGTTGTTAAGATGTATAAGGACATTAGCTTCTTCTTCTTCTAATGCTCCATATGGACCACTTGTTAAACTACTCTTTGTGATTGGTATATGATCTGAGCCTAAGAGAGATTTACGTTGTACCAGTTATGCGCCTACAAGTAGGTCAGCACATCCGTTTTCTGCGAGGCTTTTATTTACTAGAGTAGCTAACCTAGGCACCTACCTCAGTCGCCTCTTACAGCATGCCTTGTAGGTTCCAGTGTTAATATTCTCTGTTACCATTTCGAGCCCGGCAGTACACGGGCGAGGACATTAAGAAATGTGATAGAAAGTAAAAAAAAAATTATAGAACTTGATAGATGTTACATACATTATGATGTAGTCTATGTGACATCTGTATGAGTTTAAATTATGGAGAAATAACACATCATATAGCCTATATAGAAATTGAATTGGTTTTCATTATGTATAAATAATATTCTGATCTAGAACAATTTCTAACCAAGAACTGCGTACACAGTGCCAGTAAGAGAATGTGAGCACAATCATCGAGAAGAGATGCTGGAGATGGATCGCACACGGGACACGTATGGAGACTAACTCTGTCACAACAACTGCACTGGGATGGATACCGGAGGGTAAACTAAAACGCCGAGGACACAAAACGACTTAGAAGAGACAGTGGAACAAGAACTGAAAGAAATGAATTAAAACTGGAGTACAATACACAGGACGGCCAAGAACAGAGAAGAATTGTGTGTAATTTTTGCTGCCCAAAGAGCCAAGTACGTCACAAACTAGACAGAGAAAGCGAAAGAGACAGATAAATTAAACGCTATGCAGTCTATGGAGCTATTGAAGGGTCTATTTACCGTGCATTAAATAATAATTAACTTCACGTAGTTAATAATATAGACTGTGCACTAAATATTAATTAACTTCACTTAGTCAATAACTTAGACCGTGCACTAAATATTAATCAACTTCACTTAATCAATAACTTAGACCGTGCACTAAATGTTAATCAACTTTACTTAATCGATAACTTAGACCGTGCACTAAATATTAATCAACTTCACTAAATCAATAACTTAGACTGTGCACTAAATATTAATTAACTTCACTTAGTTAATAACATAGGCTGTGCACTAAATATTAATCAACTTCACTTAATCAATAACTAGACCGTGCATAAATGTTAATCAACTTACTTAATCGATAACTTAGACCGTGCACTAAATATTAATCAACTTCACTAAATCAATAACTTAGACCGTGCACTAAATATTAATCAACTTCACTAAATCAATAACTTAGACTGTGCACTAAATATTAATTAACTTCACTTAGTTAATAACATAGACTGTGCACTAAATATTAATCAACTTCACTTAATCAATAACTTAGACCGTGCACTAAATGTTAATCAACTTTACTTAATCGATAACTTAGACCGTGCACTAAATATTAATCAACTTCACTAAATCAATAACTTAGACTGTGCACTAAATATTAATTAACTTCATTTAGTCAATAACATAGACTGTGCACTTGACTGTGGCCAGATTTCAGTGAAATAACTAACCAAATCTTCCTGTCAAAACGTATTAGTAACAAAATAATAAATAAATGAAAAGAATCTGTATATAAATAAAGAAATGAAGCTGATGATGACGATGATAAATTAGATGTTGAATGAGAGATGAATCTAAACAAGTAATCAGAGAATTGAAACTGGAAACGACATATCTGTAAATAACACCAGAGCACTAGAAGATGGATAGGGTATCATTAGTGTTACTATAAACATCTCTTCCTTTACCCCTTGTCAACGACTCTGGAAGAATCATGGTACTGTTTGTAAGATAGGGACTAATCAAACATAAATATTGACAATTCCTTGGTTTGACTTATATTTCACAGTTCCATCAGCAAGGGTCAGAGAGCACAGGGCAAATGTCATCACTTAAGATGTTTGTGGGGAGTTTTCTTGCCTCCCAGAACATGTTAGAACCATATACTTGTCATTATAATATGTGTGTGTTTGGATGGATTGTTAAGTTTGCAAATCTAAGATGGTTGTATGACGAGGAAACCAATAAAATGGTAATAGCAGGCTTTCACGCAAAAATCAGTCAGCTGCTCCACACGCCTGAATTTATAGCGGGCGAAGCAGAAGACGAAGTAAGAGGGTTTAGAAGAGGAGAGAGAAAAGAGAGAAGAAGGAAGGTTGGATCATTTTGTTTTTCTTAAGTTAATTATTGATTGATTGATCCACCGAGTGGTAACCGGGCCCAAATTGGGGTGTAAAGAATAGAACCACTGTTACCTTGTCACGCATGTCGTAAGAGAGCGACCAAGGAGGTTTGGTGAACTCGGATGCATGTGTCCTAAACGTTAAAGTCTATGCGTTTAGGTGCCTACAAACCAATGTGCAAGTATACACGTTCTTTCCAAAGATCAACATATCACAAAGAGTGATTAAAATTGGTCGTAAAGAACGAACGCAAAGAAGAAGAAAGATTGATTGATAGATAGGACTATCATCATTGTACTTTAGTGAATTACCATGGGTACTCCGATCTCTTTCTTACACAGGAAGATCTCAGCGGCAGTGTACGACCTACGTAGCACCGTCGAAGATCCCCGATGTAATTTGAAGATGTTAGAAATATTTTGCATATTGAGCTTTTTTGTGTACTCTTTCTAATGAATTGTCTCTTTGACAGAAGCTTTCCAGACTGCTCTTCTCGATTTTGAAATGTTGAGGATATTTTCCCGTGCTCAAATTGAACATGATATTTACGTTTTATCGCCCGTCTCCGATAGGACTAGGAACTAGATATCACCTACACTTAGATAAGAAATCTCTGGAAAAATATCCTGATGGCTTCATGAGGGAGCGAACCAAGTACCCTTGGAACAAGAGACGAGCACTTAACCTCTATACTGTATAGAGAACGACAGGTCCATGATGTAGGTACCTGCTAGGTAAGACATAAGAGTAAGTACTTCATGATTGTTGGAATAATGAGAATGACAAAAAGTGTATTTCTGTAAAGGGATAAGGAAAGAAATAGTTATGTGGATCTACTTATAATAATATAACTCTCATTGAGCTATGTTATTACTGACTTGTAGTTAGATTGGGGACAATCAAAGGCTAGCGGAGTAAACCGTACACTCAACTGGACGGCAGGTAAACCAAGTAGTCAAAAAAAGACCGGTAACCTGGGCAGACGGCGCTCAACACTCCGGGAGGGTAGGTTGTCTAAGGGTAACTACCCTAAAAGAAAATAGCAACTTGCTGCCTTGCAGGTAGGCTGGGGACAGCCAAAGGCTGACGGAGAGCGAACCCAGTAAACGCTGGTTGAAATCGGACACATGCCGAAGGATAAGCACCAGAGCTCCAAATGGTACTGACGATTGTGAACGTATCATACCCGTTCTTGGTGTTAGGCTGTTTATATATCACAATAAGAATGATAAAAATGGCCGTAAAAGAACGACGGCGTGAGAGCGAGAGAGAGAGAGAGAGAGAAAGATAGAGAACTATGTGACTACATTTCGTGTCTTCCTCTTCTTCTTCAAACACTCCATATCGACTACTTGTTAACCACTCTTTTTGATTTGTATATGATCTGAGTCTAAGAGCGACTGTACGGTGTGCCAGTTATGCGCTTACAAGTAGGCCAGCACATCCGATTTCTGCGACGAATTTTACTTACTAGGTAGCTTCCTAGGCCCTTACCTTGTCGCTTCTTACGATATGCCTTGTAGATCAGAGTGGGACTATTGCTTGTTCCCTTGCTAGACCAGCATTTATTCGTGTTTAAAATTATGTTAGAAATGTGACAACAAAATATTTAGACAAACTGTTGCTGCGTCAAAACAGTTAATAGTAAATATTAACATTATACACCCAGTTACCTTTCCTGTACGTACAAAACAATATTTATTGATATATTGAAGTATGCTTCAAGTATATTCCTACTTGTACTGTTATACAGTCACTTCATTAATAACAATTACAATCAAATTATATTTATATATGGCCTTTTTCATCTTTACAGACGGTCAATTGGCAAGTGTTTTACTGTGACAACTTCTGAGTTTTCGATTTTCTCTCTTGTCGTTCAGCTCGTACATAAGTCTCTTCTCAAAAGACTCTGCGCCCTTTCGTAATTTGGCTTTCCACACAACTCTGTCATCAGCTAGTCCCTCCATGTGCTGGGACCTATAGAAAAGTTTTCATTGAGGTTTTGCAGACATCTTTATATCTGAGCAGTGGTCTGCCCTAGGTGCCTCTTCCCCTCCGAAAGTTCACAGAACAACATTTGTTTTGGTATGCGATAAGTTTCCATTCTTCTCACATGTCCCAACCATCTTAGTCGTCTACTGCTGATCATGCCCATGATGGAAGGCAGTTTGCACGTTGCAGTACTTCAGAGTTGGTTATCTTGTCGTACCACCTGATGTTCATAATCTTGCGGAGACATCGAAGGTGAAAGATGTTAAGTCTCCTCTCGTGTCTTGAGTAGGATGTCCATGTTTCTGAGTCATATAGTAAAGAACTAATTACACAGGCTCGATATATTTGAGTCTTCGTCTGCAATGTCAATTTGTTGTTGTCCCACGCACCTTTGATAGTATGCCGAATATAGTCGCCGCACTCCCTATACGAGCGTTGATTTCTTCATCAAGAGAAAGGCTGGCAGTGACCGTAGACCCAAGATAGCATAATTTTTGAACTGGTGTTAGATGGTTGCCATTTAAAGTGATATTTGATGTGTTACCTCCTTGACATAATACAACTGTTTTGGAGACACTTATTGTCAGAGAAAATGGGTCGCATGCCTTTGACAAATTATTAATTAGACATTGCAGTGTAGTCTCACTGTGGGCGACTAAAGCAGCATCGTCAGCGAAAAGGAGTTCATTGAGAAGTATTTCCGTCGTTTTTGTCTTGGCTCTTAAGCGAGCCAAGTTAAACAATGAGCCATCAGATCTAGTGCGGATGAAAACATCACCATCAGCGTCCCTAAGGCGTGGTTCAAAAGGACTGCGAAGAAGATGCCAAAGAGAGTGGAGGCAAGAACACAGCCCTGCTTGACTCCATTCTTAACCTCAAAACTATCAGATGTGCTGCCATCGAACATAAAATTAATACACAAATTTTCATCATATTTTAAAAGTGGTATGCAGATGCTTATGAATGTATGTCGCTCAAGCAGTAGTGAGATCGTTTACAAACCCAAGCGTACCTGGTTCAAACCCCACAGTAGGTAAGTTTGGAAGCAAATTCGTTTCCGTAGGATTTTTACAAAAGGTAAAATTAGACCTCACCGTTCAGAATGCAGTGGTAAACTACTGAACGTATAAGTGGTGCCAAGAAAATCAACGACTAGTTTACTGTGGTTGATGGCTATGTCCTGTAAAGGATATTCCACGATTGTCATTTTCATTTTTGTCCATGCGGATCCTTACCGGTGATATAGGACTCGTTCACTTCTTCTGAGATATTTCTGTGTAAGAAAGATATTGGAGCACATATAGCTTTCCACGGATTTACAATTACGATGGTCGTATAAATCAATTAATCAATTAATTAATCAATCAATCAATCAGTTTAATAATTCTATACGTGGAGTCCGTAATCGAAATCTGATCTGAATTTGGTCTTCTCCATTTCTACGTAGTAAACTACCAAAGAATATTTTTGTAACCTCCCCCCCCTCCCTCTTTCTGCCCTCCACCGCCTTTGCAAAATATATCTGAAAGTCAATATATATATATATCGATGTTCTATTACTTAGCTTAACTTAGATTTTTTATCTGGTTTGTTATTTTGGGTTTGTTATATGCTTTTTGCTTCCTCTTTTCTTTTCTTTGAACACGGATTAACGAAGCAGTCATTGGGCGGTATGTTTTGTGACATCTTGTATGGCTGTAACAGTATCTCTCTATCGTGTTCGGTCCATGCCCACCTTTGGGTATATTTACAAATTGAAATATATTTTCTTATTTTTAAACGAAATTTGGTGGATGATATGTAGTTTTGTAAATAAATAATTGTGTTTTTATCAAAAGATAACGGAATGTGACAAAATACAGAAAGAACCGATAATGATAAAAATACGTCAAGGTAAATTTTGAGCTTCTTTGATAAGGAAACTAGCCATAACGGAGTTTGCGAGACTTGGTCACATGGGACAGACAAACTGGCGCACGCTGCGGCACTTATTATTGTATGTATTAAGCCTTTCTATATGACATACATAGATGTGAGTACACAAGTTGAAAATAGTATAAATCTAATATTGTATCGATGGTTTTAATTGATATGATGGTCTACATTTACCTACATCTATTTATCTGAAAATAGTCTCCGGAGATCTGATGCTTTATTATTTGTCTGTTTCCCCAGGGCCTAATTGCCTTGTCATTAATGTCAACAGCGACCATGTCGTGGTCTCTGTCTTAACAAAAATTGAATTCGCAAATTGAAATATATTTAAGAGTGTAGCTTCTAGCTACGTTGTAAGAAAGAGATCTGAGCACTCATGGTTACTCACTGAAGTGAATGATGATCCTATCAATCAATCAATCAATCATCAATTAAGAGAGTAACTTATAGCTATTACTAAGTAGAAATTTTATGAACTCAGTAGAAATATAATTCTCGAAATCTGTATTGATATGTTTTGTTGTTATGATCAGATGGTATTTATCAACATCAGGTGACTTTACATACTTTGACGATTAACTGCGGAGACACACGTTTAAAAATTAAATTAAATCTGTAACATCAACGGTAATCATCAAGTAGTTTGACCTGTGCAGAACTTTGATACTCTAATAGTACTTTGGAATCTCTCTCTCTCTCTCTTTCTCTCTCTTTCTCCCTCTTTCTCTCTTAGGCCAGATGTCCCGCCTCTGCAGCCCAATTATCAGTTTAATCCTGAATTTATCTTCTTCATGGTCTTTCTCTTTACCTATTTTCGTGATGTCTCCTTCCACGATGGTCTTCTCCAACCCTTGGTCTTTACATGTCCAAAATATTAAAATGGTCTAATTCTTATTTTTAGTATCAGCTAGTGTTCTTTGAGTTTAAGTTCTTTCTCGATATATCTTTGTGTTCGCTTCTATGTCCATTATATACGGAGGACTTTTATGTAAGAGTTGTATTTAAAAGCATATATAGATTTCTCCACAGTGGTTGATGTAAATATCCAGTTTTGTTTCGTTATAGAAGTAATCAGTTTATCCAGATCATAAGGTAATATTAGTAATATATATATATAGCTAAGACCGGGCCGTGCTATGATGCAAAGAGGCGGCTGCATCAGGCGGCACCGTAAGGAAGGGGGCAGCTAAGCAGCGAAATCAAAGTCACGATTGTAGATTATTTTAAAGAAAAAAACATTTACGTGGCGGCATTTCGAAGACTTGCATCATACTGAGAAAATATACCGCACGGCCCTGTATATAGCTATTATCATTGATTATTTAGTGATTGTTATCAGGGCCAATGAATGATCAAGTGAATGCAGAGTTTAAAGAACCCCAGTGGAAGCGCAGGAGCCAATGAATATGATAAATAAATAGATAGCAGACAAGTATTTAAGGCTTCCAGACAAAAAATAATTACCAAATACAGGATACGAACCATAACCTTACTTCTTACGGCAGCAATTGCCTAGCCCTGCAAACGAGCGTTTTTCTGAGCAAGGTCAGCTATCTCAAATATTTTACTTCTGTCTACTTTGATCTAGCTGGAAATACTATGAAAAACGCTCGCCAGCAGGGCTAGGCAATTGCTACCATAATAAGTGAGATCTGGCTCGAATCTATTGTTTGGAAATATTTTTTTTTCTAGAGGCCTATAATATGTGTTTGCTGTCTATGTATTTACCATGAAGGATCAAGAATTTTATGAAATGGTTGTATATTCTTGGGAACTTTGCAAGTCATTGTTGAATTATATTTTTTTCCTTTCTAATGGTAACTGTAAAACTAAACTCATAAACGTTATTTGAATAAACTTTCTGAAGTAAATAAACAATGATTTTCTGTGTTGTACATGCAAATTGTAGCATATCCTTTTACAGGACGTAGCCATCAACCACAGTAAACAGTCGTTGATTTTCTAGGCACCACTTATACGTTTAGTAGTTTGTCATTGCTTTCTGAACGGTGAGGTATATTTTTACCTTTTGTAAAATTCCCACGGAAACGAATTGCTTCCAAACTTGCCCACCGTGGGGTTTGAACCAGGTAGCTTGGTTTGTGATCGAGCTCACTACCTCTTGAGCTGCAGACGCTCACTTGTGTTGTACATAGGGTTTGTTAAAATATTGTATCGTAATAAATTGTAACTATGTCAGAAAAAGAACACAATACAAGGGACCTTCTTCTTCTTCTTCTTTGCGTTCGCTCTTTACAACCAATTTTAATCACTCTTTGTGATATGTTTGATCTTTGCCAAGAACGTGTATACGTTGCACATTGGTTTGATAGGCCCCTAAAAGCATAGACTTCTACAGGTTTATGATACATACATCCTATTTCATCGAAACTTCCTTAGTCGCCTCTTACGACATGCTTGGCAGGTAACAGTGGTTCTATTCTTTACACCCCAAATTTGGGCCCGTAACCACTCGGTCGACAAGAGACCTAAATGTAGACATAATAAATAAAGAAAAAGAAATAGTGTGTTTATGGGTGAAGGTTATATTATAAATACAAATTTTAAATTATTTAGAGCAGAGTCTGGTCGAATGGATTTGAGAGCGGATCAAGGAGTTTTTTTTCCCTGTCGTGAGCATAAAGAAACAATTCTAACATGCACAGTTTTGCAGCGCATTTCCCATGCAAGAAGTGAATTCCTCAGGCTTATGTGCCCCATGTTCTACACTGCAATAAAAAGCGGTCACACCGGCAGTACAGACAGTTATATTTTTTATGGAAATGAAGGTTTATGAAAGAGATGTGCTACATCTGTAAAATAGTAATTCAAGGACAACAGATGAAGCACATCGAGATAACGCAATACTTTGTATTCTGTCCGTTTTATTCCTTTCTGTTACCAAATGAATATAGGCTTCAACGTATCACTAAAGTTTTTAGTAGCTTTCCAATTTATTGGTCTTTGTTGAAAACTATTGATAAAATTGTTGCTAACATAATGTCTGTTTCTTGTTGTTACTGCAGTTAATGGGTGTGAAGCATGGGCATTTAATAAGGCAGTAGAACACACATGTGTACTTTTGAATATAAGTGTTATAGAAGAGCCCTCCGTCTATCATAGACAGGAAAAAAAACAACAAATAGATTTATCCAGAAAGAACACAAATACAAAGAAAACTGGCTGATGTTACAAATAAGAATGAGAAAATTGAAGTATTTTAGACTTATAGAGAGACACGTAGGGTTGAAGACAACCGTGAAAGAAGGTATCCCGGCAAAGATGAGAAGAGGAAGACAACGGAGAAGATGGATTCAGGATGTAACTGATGGTTTCATCATGACGACTATTGATGCGAGACATCTGTTCTATGAGAGAGATAAATTACGAAGGACTGTTCCGTTGACCAAGTTCTGCACAGGTCAACCTATTTGATGATGATGCAGTTAATGTAACAGAATCATGTGTTTACGATTTTAGTTGCTAACAGTAATCCAACTGAAGATAACCTAAGGGAATATTGTTCAATATGATATAGATCTCTACATATACATTTCTGGTTTTAGGAATATAGAATTATAATTCCACATCAGTTATCAGAGGACTATTATCATAGTTCTCTGGCCATGTCCATAGGTGCTCCGATCTCCGCATCAGCAAATCCAGCAGCGTCCAGCGGCCCAACACTCCAGTTCGATGTTGATTAATCAATCTCTTTGCATTTTTGTGATGCCGTGATGTTTCACTGTCGACCGTTTGCCAACACGCCGTGTTCATGTTAGCATGAATACAGAGATAACAAACCAAGCTTAACGTTGTTTTCACGTGTGAGGAGCTGTATGGCTGAGGAGCTGTATGACTGAGGAGCTGTATGGCTGAGGAGCTGTATGGCTGAGGAGCTGTATGGCTGAGGAGCTGTATGGTTGAGGAGCTGTATGACTGAGGAGCTGTATGACTGAGGAGCTGTATGACTGAGGAGCTGTATGGCGGATGAGTTGTACGGCTGAGGATATATTTAGTATTTAGCGTGGATCGAGACTTCTGGTCGTGCTACAGAGATAGCGTGCACATGTGCAGGAACCGACTGTAACAAGCTCCGCATATGTTGAGTTATAATATAGCATTTTGACAGATCTCATGTAAGATAGGGAAGACAGCGCTGACAAATACAACAGAGCTGATTGAAATCAGATACGTTTTACGTCAATTAGTAGTATGAACAGTTATAAGAAAGAGAAGATAGAGATATGTTAAACATTCTCTAAGAATAAACCATCAACAAATTAAGAAGAAAGCATTGAATTGGAGACATATTATTCCAAAACAAAAAAGAACACCTGGGAAAAACATGAAACGAACTTTACTGACAAAAGCAGGAAATGTCGGACTCATTTCAACAAAATACATTGAACCAGGATAAAGCGATGTGGAGAAATTGCTGCTTGCATGCCAATTATACTTTATAGCGATGCGAGGGAACTAATAAGCGTAATAATGTTTAAGAGACTGGGGTGTGCAAACTAACTTTCAAAATGTGTGTAAACATCTGGGACATGTTCTAGCTGCCTCTAACGCCATTTAATTTCTGTTTGCAGAAGCTGCTACTACTTATCGCTAACAAAATGTCAGTTCTTATCGTTCACAAATAATTGTTGCTAAAGAAGTAAAACATTTAGCTTTTGCCACGAGACTGTCATCTTCTGTGACCTTTCATTCATCACTTCTGCACTCTTCCAACCTGGGAATAGTTTAATGTCCGCCGATGTCTGAATCCTAATTAGCCCCATCTTGTACAGATCTGTTTGTATCTGCTATCAGCATAGGCGTTGGTATACTATCTACTTGTTACTACCAAACCATCTTTCGTTTCTTTCACTCACGTCTTCTCTTAACTCTTAATACTCATACTAAAACAACATTTTTACAGTTTTTCTGAAAATGTCGTTTTTATTGAATGTTTTCTTAACAAAATATATTCTATGTTTCTTACATTAAGGAATACTAATTCATATATCCAGTGGTGGCTCATCATTAAGGGCTAGTGGGGCCTGGCCCACTAGCCCAGGTTGTCCAGGCCCCACCAAAAATCATGAATGACTAATATATAACCTAACCCAAAACCATAATTTTTCCGAAAATATGTGTCCGGCTCCACTAACAAAAATGATCACGAGCCGCCACTGCATATATCTCCGAAAAAGTTGTTTAGATGGCATAGCAGAATCCTGTTAGAAAGAAAAATAACAATCATCAAAGCCACCAGAACAACGTTAGACAAATACAGAAAACCACCAGAATGGGCAACAACCCAGCCAAAGTGTAAAGACAAAAGAAGAAGAGGTTTTCATATATCAGACTGCAATTTTGAAAGCTATATGTCTTATATCTCAATGAATAAAGAAAATAACAAACAGATCTGTCCAAAATGAACTTATAATAAAATGAAATATCTGATAAAAATAAAGTTAAAGTTAAATTGCATATCCTTTACAGGACTTTACGAATGAACCCCAGCTTTTTAATGCTGTTTGTGATGTTTCTAGACATTATTACGTTCAGTAGTTTGCCATTGCTTTATGAACGGGTGGTGCCATCGTCCTTTTGTAAAAATCCACTCGAAACAATTTGCAACGAAACTGTCCATAGCGTGATTCGAACTCAGAATGTCGGGGTTAATAGACCGATTTACTATCCCCTAAGCCACAGACGCCACCTGATAAAAATAACAAGGTTGATACTAACAAGATGAAAAATAAGTAAAATATTTTTAACACATAAAAAGACACGGAATTTTGGATAAGACAATTTTATACAGGGAGAGATAATCCGAGAATGCAGAGAAGAGGAAGACCGTGTGGAGGGGCATACGAGATGTGATAGATGACTTTAAAGAGACTGCAGGAAATCTGGGCTATTATAGTGAGAATTTATAAGGGACTGTTATGATTGATGGTGGTGTCTGTTGCCTAGCGGATAATGACTCGGTCTAATAACCCCGACGTTCTGAGTTCGAATCACGCTGCGGACAGTTTGATTGCAAATTGTTTCCCGTGGATTTTTACAAAAGACGATGGCACCACCCGTTCAGAAAGCAATGGCAAACTACTGAACGTAATAATGTCTAGAAAAATCATAAGCAGCGTTAAAAAGCTGTTGTTGATTCGCAAAGTCTTGTAAAGGATATGCAATTAACTTATGATTGACAGTTCTACACAGATTACTGGTTGGTGGTGATTATTTGTTTTCCTTCTATCTTATTAATAAACTTAACCACTCTTTGTGATCTATCTGGTTTGCGCCTAGAACTTGAGTACGTTGTGGTCTCTTTAGACCCCTACTGCAAATTGAACAGACACATTCAAATTTCAGTGACAGTGTAAACATAGTATCCAACAGGACAAACATTTATACAGATTTATACGCCGGCCTGTCCAGCGTGCTCGAAGCGCGTTGAACTGCGGGTGACTAGCCCTCTGTGAGTGCGGGTTAAATTTCACGAGCTGGCAGAAAAGCCACAGGTTCCCCAGATTCACTGTGTCTGTAGCACTGAACCGAAGGGTACGATGTCCATGGCACCGAGCCGAAGAGTTGAAAGCTCAAGTGCTTCTGGATCGGGAATAAAAATACAAATGTGTATGTAGAAGATTTTGTAGATAGAAAAATCATAACTTTAAAGTACCCCATCTGGATTTATTTTGATATGACCATCATCATTGCAATTCGGTGAGTAACCATGTGTGCTCCAATCTCTTTCTTACACGGAAGATCTCAGCCGCAGTGCACGAACACCGTAGCACCGGTAAGGGTCCCAGCTTTAATTTAGTAGAATGTGAAAATATTTTGTATTAAATTAATCTTAAATACTTTTTATAGAATTTTGCCTGTGCAACAGCTATCCAACCTGCTCTTCTCGAGAGGTTCCTTTACGCACTCAAGTTGAACATGGACCTACGTTTTATCGCACGTCTCTGATAGGACTAGGCACTCGATCTCACATACACTGAAATCAGGGATCTCTGAAAAAAAACAATCCCGATGACCAGTGCCGGATTAAGGCTAGCGCGGGCCCATGCAAATTTTAGCGCGGGGCCCTAGGTTTTGTATGATAATAAAATAAAACACAACTTTTACAAACAAACTTGTCTCGATTTAATGTGAGCAAATTTAGAGATAATACTAAACAAATCAATTTCTCTAAGTAAATTCAATGTTCAACGACATAAGGTGAGGTTATTTAGACGATCTTGTCCATCGTGTTTCTTAACTCACTTTTTATACGCTTTAATGTCGAAAAGAACGTTCTCCGCTGCAGTTAGTAATCATTAAAGACAAGTAAATTCGTAAGACTATTTCTACATTTGGTAAACACGACTCTAATGAATTTTCCATTACAAGTTTATTAAATTGCAGTTCAAGAGCCTCATGCTTTTCGTTGCTAATAGCAGCAGCTACATTAGTTTTACAGCAGTAGACGACTAAGATGGTTGGGACATGTGAGAAGAATGGAAACTTGCAACATACCAAAACAAATGTTGTTCTGTGAACTTTCGGAGGGAAGAGGCACCAGGGCAGACCACTGCTCAGATATAAAGATGTCTGCAAAGCCTCAATGAAAAACGTTTCTATAGATCCCAGCAACTAGCTGATGACAGAGTTGTGTGGAAAGCCAAATTACGAAAGGGCGCAGAGTCTTTTGAGAAGAGACTTATGTATGAGCTGAACGACAAGAGAGAAAAGCGAAAACTCAGAAGTTGTCACAGTAAAACACTTGCCAATTGACCGTCTGTAAAGATGAAAAAAGCCATAGACATTTGTTTTAAGAAGTTCAATGAACTGCATAAGTTAGTCGCCTAGGCTTTCTTCCAAATCCTCTTGGTAAGAGCTGACAATATTTGGAGTTCTTTTCAAGATCTCTTCCTCTGTAATAGATTTTAACTGCCGGAGTATTCCAAATACACCAGTCACTCTATGGTACAGCCTAAATCAATAACTTTGCAAACAAAACAGAACAGTTGTCCTTTAGTTTCTGTATAACACAATCAATCTCTCACGTGAGTTTTGTTTGTTGGTGTATGTGTATATGTGAAAAACGACTTTCGACAAAATCGTGGATTGTTTGAAGTTGTTTGGCCATTCACCAATATCGTTGGAGTAAATTTTACTTTCGTTGTGTTTTTGGCTTGTAGATGATGTTGCTACATTAGAAGCATTTGCTGTGCTTTCTGCCTCTCTTTGGCTTCAAGATGATATGGCTAAATTGGAAGGACTTGCTGTACATTCGATTTCAGTTTGTCTGGTGGAAAATGTGGCTAAATCGTGAAGAGTTGCTGATCTTAATGGTAGTATTGGTAATGATGATTCTTCTAAGGCACTGCTTTCATCTACTACACAGTGGGACACGTCTTCTGTATTTTCTTCTTCGATTTCGTTGGATTCAGCACCATCACAAACGACATCTAAAAATTCAGACAGCTTGCGTGTTTTTGATATAACATCTGGTTATTTTTCCATTTTCATCTGTCACATAGGCGCGGGGCCCCTAGAAGCGCGGGGCCCGTAGCATTTGCTACTTCTGCTACTAGGCTAATCCGGCTCTGCCGATGACTCCACGAGGGAGCGAACTTTGAAACGAGAGACGAGGACCTAACGTCAACGCTACAAAGACCCCGAAATCTGGAGCTAAACTACTGTAGCATAGTATCAGACCTGACTGTTCATAAGGAGGCCGTCAGAACTTCTTCGAATGCTCCTTATCGACCACTTTTCAACCACTCAGTGTGATTTGTATATGATCTGAGCCTAAGAGCGATTGTATGTTGTATCAGTTATGCGCTTACAAGTAGGCCAGCACATCTGATTTCTGCGCTGCTTGTTATTTACTAGGGTAGCATCCCTAGGGCGTACATCAGTCGCCTCTTACGACATGCCTTGTAGGTTGAAATGTTACTATACTTTGCTTCCTCGCGGCCCCGACAACACACGGGCTGCCGTCAGAACTAACTCATGCAATATTCTATTTTCATGATAATGAAGTCTCAACCTGTGTGCGTCACCTTGCAATGACAATGTGTATGCCCGGATATAAATATACATACTCCGTTCTACGGCCGTAAAGGGTAGCTCTTTTTTTTCCCGATCCAGAAGCACTAGAGCTTTTCAGCTCTTCGGCTCGGTGCCATGGACATCGTAACCCACGAACACCGTAAATCTGGGAATCTGTGGCTTTTTCTGCCATCCCGCGGAATTGAACCCGCACACACGAGGGATAGTCACCCGTATTCCAACGCGCTACGAACACGCTGGGCAGACGGGCAGGGTAGCTCTTTTCTACACATATGTTTAATGTTTATTGTAACCACACTCAACCACAGCCAACTCTAATATTGGGTCGCATAACTGACAGAGAACCCCTGACATGGTTTCAATTGGGGGCTGGAATTTATATATGTTTGATAGAACACTGCATCAGTGCAAGCTTTTGTGCAATTTTACTCAATTCTATGAGTCTATGGTTATTTATTGATAAAAAATATTAATAATACTGATATTCCTTATTGTTAAAGGTAACTTGTTACATAATATAACCTTGATTTAGCATGTTGTGTTGATTTTAAAATAAGTTCGTCTATATACAACAATACTGGAATGTGAGAGCACGTGACCGGTTGTGGTCTGATTTCCCATTATTTTTACCGGAGTCCACCGGCCGTATAAATTTATAGTTGGCTGTGACTCAAATATCTTTATACACAATTCAAGCCAATATCTTTGTTTATTATCCTGACATTGTTTTATTATTTACTTGTGCTTGTAATTTTCTCATGCTCATATTGTCTATAAATGGTGATAACTATCACATGTTTATCATCCCACTAGTTTGTTATCAGAAACATTTGTTTAGAAATAAGTTCATTCTTACAGAGCTTATCAAATACACAGTTCTTCTTGGATTGGTGGCAGGAGGAAGAACAATCTTCGATTCTAGTATCTTGACATTTCTTTAGTTTGTCGCTTCGTTTCCTTGCGTTGTTTATCAACGAAAGATGGATTCCTTATGTGTGTTATTTCAACTTGCACCTGATAATGTCGATAGCGGAACTAGATTGTAGAGATCGGGTTCTGTTCTGTTTGATACAAATGTCAGGGGAGTAGAAAGAATGTATCATTTATGTACCACTCTCTGCTTTATGTCGATAGTCTTTTGCAGAACGCCGCTGAAATCACAGTTCATTGAAAATACTTACAAATTCCAGTGAGTTCTCTTAAGTTCTCTATCGTTCAATGTTTCTTTAATGTCTTATTGCCACCGTCGTTTTGGTCGTCCGCTGTTGCGTCTTCCAGGAACTATAAAAAAAAAACTGTCGTTACTGCCTGTAATACCGCTTTTAGGGCGATGTAGGACAGAAGGGATGTGAGCCTGTGGAATTTAATGGCCGCATGGCTAGGGCAGTCGCCGCGAAACTTAAGGTTAGAGTGATTTCGTTAAGAGTCTAAAAGGGAAGGATTGGCTTCATTGCACCTGGTATTCCCATATGGATCCGTCCCTGCCGACAGAAATGGCACGCCATTCACTGAGAGTATTGCACAAAGTACCAGCTCCTTACCTCAAGCAACATTGTTAGGGATCTCAACGACAAATTTCACATTTTACTTGGTCCGGACTCAAACTCACAACCTTCAGAACGACAGACAAACGTCTTAACCACATCGCTATATAGAACCCCTAGAGATTTTACTACTCTACGGAGTGCCGTGACTCAGAATAATAAAGCAGCTCTCGGATACTGGTTTTTTTTTGCAGTGAGTTGTGAGGCTTCTCAAATGATATCAATGAAAAGTATCTGCAATGAATTATTAGCAATGAAGGAGGCGCTGGATCTGACATTAAAAACATACTGAGTAAGGCACGAAGTACATTCATGACCCTTCAGACCTCCTGGAAATCTGCCCAATACAGCATCAGAACCAAGACTAGTATCTACAACAGCTGTGTGCTGTCAACATTGCTGTACGGATCGGAATGCTGGGGAATGACAGAACAGGATATGTCCAGACTCTCCACCTTTCATACAACTTGTCTGCGAAAAATCTTACGCGTGTACTGGCCGACTACTATCTCGAACCAAGAATTGTTTGCACGATCCCAACAAGAGAATATGGGCACTATTATCCGAAGACGACGCTGGAGATGGATTGGACATGTGATGCGCATGGAGACTGGCTCCGACACGAAAACTGCACTGAGATGGACTCCAGAGGGTAGGCGAAAGCGGGGAAGACCCAAGACGACTTGGAGGAGAACGATAGAGCAAGAACTGAAAGAAATGAATCATAGCTGGAACACAATACAGAGGAAGGCCATGAACAGAGAAGAATGGGGTGCGTTTGTTGATGCCCTAAACGCCAAGGGCGTAACTGGCTAAAGAGGAAAGAAGAAGAATGAATAGTATCTGCAGTACCTCTTATACATATTAATGTGTGTGTTGATGTGTGTGTTTTCGCTTAAGTACTTGCTTGAGCCTGTATTGTATGTGTGTGTGTGTGTAGATATAACATTTTGTCCGAAATCATTCATAACTGCATATATATATATATATATATATATATATATATATACATAATAATAATAATAATTCCTCTCGTACCGTTATATGTTACATAGGACCTGCAAGCAATCTCTCCATACCGCTCTATCCTGGGCAACTCGCTCAATCGCCTCAATGGAACCGAGACCGATATTTCTTGCTTCTCTCAGCAAAGTTCGTTTCTGGGTCTCCTTATGTCGTCCTCTCTTTCTTGAACCCTTTGCATCCCACTTCAGTGCCTGCTTTGATATTCGTTGATATATATATATATATATATATATATTATATATTTATATATACTCGTTGTAAATTCTTCTAATAGCTAAGTAATATGTGACACGACTCAGGAGATTAGACAGGAACGTGTATTATGTTTTTAATAGCCAGAACAAATGGATCTATCGAGGCATCGGACTTGAACTGAAAGAGCCAGCCACTTCTAAAGAAGGCTTAATATAAGTGAAGACACGTGGATTAGATTCTAAGACTTAAAAGAACAATTCCTGACCTTTGACATACTATAAAGAAGCATTACTTGATTGTCAAGGATAAAAGTAAACAAATAAAATGTTGTATAAAAAGAATAGAAATATTCCACAGTGTGACACATATTTAAATAGAACAAATATTATACATTTTTAAAAACACATACTCGGCCCGTGTGTTGCTGCTGCTCGCAAGGGGAGTAGCAAAAGTAACAACGCTACTTAAAACGCATGTCGTGAGAGGTAACTAAGGTAGGGGCCTAGGGAAGCTATCCTAGTAGAAAAAATCGGATGTGCTGGCCCACTTGTGGATGCATAACTGGCACAACGTTCATTCGCTCTTAGGCTTGGATCATATACAAATCACAAAAGGTGGATAACACGTCGTCGATATGGAGCGTTCAAAAAAGAAGAAGAAGAAAAATAGCAAAAATGATACAAAGTACGCTGATGTAAGAATTGAGCGATATGAATATATAAAAAAAAATAGGATCACTTGAAGAATTATGACTTTTAAATAATCTATTTTCTTTCATCTGTTTAAATCTTCAACAAAGCATACAGAGACTGAAGCATTGCTTTCTTCTTCTACAATAGTCATCATCAAATAGCTTGTCCTGAGCAGAACTTTAAATATGATCACCCCAACAGTCCTCCTGAATGTATCTCTCTCATAGACAAAATGTCCTGCCTCTACAACCGTCATGTTCAAACCATCAGTTACATCCTGAATCCATCTTCTCCGTGGTCTTTCTCTTCTTCTCTTTTCCGGAAGGCCTCCTTCCATGATGGTCATCCAGTGCTTCATGTCTTTTTATATGTCAAAATAGCTCAATTTTTCTCTTTCTTATTTGTAGCATCTGCCAGTTTTCTTTGATTTTGAGTTCTTTCTGGATATATCTATTTGTTCTCTTCTCTGTCCATGATATACGGAGGACTCTTCTGTAACACTTATATTCAAAAGCACATATATGTTTTTCCACTGCTTTAATAAATGTCAATGCTTCACACTCATACGTTGCCACTGGGAATATGCATGCTCTTAGTATTCTGATCTTTGTTTTCTTATCAGTAATGCCGATAATCAATTTTTCATTAATTATTGACATGTTTTAGAATGTCATAAAATCATGTCACATTTATATTTATCAATGAGTAAAGTTCAAGGTCATGTACGTATCTTTGATTTTTCTTGCAGGTTAAAGAGTTTGGCAACGGTAAACATTCCAACCATTTTGACGCAATACCCAGGTGGGTACAACGTCTGCCATTTGCAGGTTACGAATGCTTCGATACACAAAATTACAGAACAAGAAATGCCACATTTACTGCATACAGTTCAGCTATTGTTCCAAGCAGCAGGCATTGTTGTGGAGTCAGAGAAATTTCTGAATATGTCAAGTCTCCACGTTGTGTTACTGTTATTTAAGGAAAGGGGCAAAAGCATGGTGTGATCATATTGAATGTTCTATTTGTATATGATTAGGCAATCTCTATGTTAGTTTGTTCCTTTCGTGCCAAAGGCGGCACATAGGGCAGAGGTTTTAGATCTCCATGTGATGCGGTTCGTTGCTAGCTGTTGGAGATCTTGTATGGTTTTACATCCCAATTGTTTACTTTCTTGTTGGATGGTTCTTCGAAGAGTGGTCTTTGGTCTTCCACGTTTTCTTTTCCCAACTGGTGACCACATAAGGACTTGTCGATTTAGTCTCTTTTCGTCTGATCTAAGAACATGACCTAAATATTTCCACCTTCGTTACCTAATAATATTTGATACGGGTTGTTGGTGTGTTCTATCTCTCCCTGTGTTGTTAGAAATGAAATCACTCTATTTTACTTTTAATAATCTCTATGTAACAGAATTATTTAAAAGCAGGGAAAGTTATAGTATAATCTGAATGCTAATAAATTATTATTCAAACAGTTTTTTTTATTGGTATGTTTAACCCAATCGACGTTAACTGCTAAATTGCAAGAGCTGGAATTAAAGATTGGATTGAGCAGAAAAGAACAGCAAAACAGGTATATGAGTAGGCTCATCAATCAAAATCGGACTGGTACGGTCAGTCGATTGACGCTTGTGAAAGAGATGGAAGCACATATGGACATGTCCGGAGTGCAATGAAGATATTTCAAATCTGAAGCTAGACTGAAACTAAACAGAACGTGAAGTAAATATTAACACTTTTACATTGAAGTTTAAAATGACAATCACAGAGTAAATTAACTGTAGAAATGGAGATTATAAAATACTGAAAATGTGCACTGATGTCGCCTATATTATACTTCTGCACGAATTTCATTAGTACGTAAACAGAACCGATACACTGTTAGCATCAATAGGTACGCAGTCTCTTTCAGCAGATGGCAGTCGTTATATGACGACGGTTCATGTTGCTGAATGGATATGCGCGTGTCTTTTTAGGTATCTCCTAGGTTAATGGTGAGCCATGCATTGATTCTTCCTCTAGTTTCAGTGTCGCATGTCTTCGATTATCGATGTTAAAGTTATAAATCTATGGTTCTATAACAATATCAGTACGTCACCTCACCTCTAGTCAGATGAAATGCTCCTTACTGTAGATTTTAGAAGCCAGCATATTAGATCTTTCTAGCTTCACCCTAAAGATTACATTCTTAATAAATATGAATTCTTAGTAGTTATAAATGTTGCATAATTAACTTGTTTTGTGACAACAATGATAATTTATTTACTCCTGAAACAATTAGAATATTTTTAGCACAGAGATATATGACAGGATTTATGGAAATGTCCCACACTTAATCTATTTTTAGCTCTGCGTTTTTGGAAATGGCATTATACAATTATTCCAAGATGTAACATGCAAGAATCTACTTTGATGGAAGTGTCACTAATTATTTCTGTTTTTTTGTGTGTAAAGTACCGACAAATAGTGTGAGTAAGTAAAGAAAGTAAAGGAACCCTTTCATACATCGTGGTATAGAGGTCAATACAGTGTTAGGCCTGTATTTTTCATTGACCGTCGGCACACAATGGGTGATGTGGTCAGCATCACGCCGGCCGCCTTTACTTCCCAGAGCATGTCTGTACCCAGTTGAGGCTGGGTCGACCTGAGAGCCGTCGTGGTCGGGAAAAATTCCACGCACATTGCGGAGCTGAACCCAGACCACCAGCCTTGCGAAGCGAGTTCACTAACAACTGCTCTACAGCGGCTCTCAAATTGTGTGAGTGTTATTCGTTAAAGGAAATAGATTAAGTTTGTTACTATGCAAGGCAGATGAGTGTCGTAGGAAATGGGGGTTAGCAGTTCGAATATTGTGTTTATCTATTTTTGTTTTCGGGACCTCTTAATACTTGTACATTGTTTATTTGTTGATCATATTCTTTGCTTCCGTTGCTTCCTCTGGGGTTCCTGCAAAAAAAAAACTCCTTGTTCCATCTTACTATGTTGTACAGATTTGAACTTGTCCACATTCTAGGAATGTCATGTTGTCATGACAAAATACAAAACTAAACAAATTACACAAGGAACTTAGTATGAAACATTACGGCAAAGTCTCTGCATGTTTTGTACAAGAGATTTACAAGATACATTGAATAATTGAGGGTGTAGTTTTTCATACCAAAGAAACACCGCACCTCTCAACGGGTTGTACAATTCCGTGAGGTGTAAAAACTCCTTCTTTGAATGTGTCTATGGGTGGCTACTGCAGTATCTAAATCATTGAGCCGTTATCTCTTTAAAAGTACTTCTGGTTAGCTAATGTCACTCGCTCATCTCACAAGTCTTTGATTTTTGAAAATTGACAAGCAATAATCGAGAGTCGGACACAATAACGGTACAGTTTAACTCCGTAATAGAAATCACACACAGAGATGCAATAGCTATACTATTCTCCATCTTGATGATGCAATTTTGTGAAGTAATTGACGAGAACATGTAGAATGTTGCAGTTGTAGTCTCTTCAAAAACATTTATTAGCAACGATTTTCAAAATATGTTAGCACAGTCAACATATGAGACAATAACTGTTTTCTCAAACCAATAACAAAATATGTTAGCACAATCAACATATGAGCCAATAACTGTTTTCTCAAAATCAATAACAAAATATGTTAGCACAGTCAAGATATGAGCCAATAACTGTTTTCTCAAAATCAATAACAAAATATGTTAGCACAGTCAAGATATGAGCCAATAACTGTTTTCTCAAACCAATAACAAAATATGTTAGCACAATCAACATATGAGACAATAACTGTTTTCTCAAACCAATAACAAAATATGTTAGCACAGTCAAGATATGAGCGAATAACTGTTTTCTCAAACCAATAACAAAATATGTTAGCACAATCAACATATGAGCGAATAACTGTTTTCTCAAACAAATAACAAAATATGTTAGCACAGTCAAGATATGAGCCAATAACTGTTTTCTCAAACCAATAACAAAATATGTTAGCACAATCAACATATGAGCCAATAACTGTTTTCTCAAAATCAATACCAAAATATGTTAGCACAGTCAAGATATGAGCCAATAACTGTTTTCTCAAACCAATAACAAAATATGTTAGCACAGTCAAGATATGAGCCAATAACTGTTTTCTCAAACCAATAACAAAATATGTTAGCACAGTCAAGATATGAGCCAATAACTGTTTTCTCAAAATCAATAACAAAATATGTTAGCACAGTCAAGATATGAGCCAATAACTGTTTTCTCAAACCAATAACAAAATATGTTAGCACAATCAACATATGAGACAATAACTGTTTTCTCAAACCAATAACAAAATATGTTAGCACAGTCAAGATATGAGCGAATAACTGTTTTCTCAAACCAATAACAAAATATGTTAGCACAATCAACATATGAGCGAATAACTGTTTTCTCAAACAAATAACAAAATATGTTAGCACAGTCAAGATATGAGCCAATAACTGTTTTCTCAAACCAATAACAAAATATGTTAGCACAATCAACGGTACTTTGTCATTAGCCGGCCGCAAAAAGACCTGAACAACGAGTTCCGGGTAAACCCGGGTATCCCGTAGGCGTGTCGGGGATTGTCCAGTATTTTCCAAAGGTCGAACAGTCTGCGCGGTTTATTCCATTTGCGTTTTTAGGGGTTTCATGTTGAAAAACCTTTCGTTTTCGGCTTTAAAAAAAATTAAGTAGTAACAAACAATCGCAAGATTTTATATTTTTGTGGCAGGGTTAGGGTTAGGCAATTTCTGTGTTTTTTTCCTATAATATAATTGTTCCTCCTTTCCTCGCTGTATTTGTGTTGTTATCACTGTATATGTATCGACATACTATATTGACATACTACATATATTTTGTGGCAGGGTTAGGGTTAGGCAATTTCTGTGGTTTTTTTTTCCTATAATATAATTGTTCCTCCTTTCCTCGCTGTATTTGTGTTGTTATCACTGTATATGTATCCACATACTAATGCTTGACCTACCTGGGTCCCAAAGTGGACTGTCCACGACTATTTACAACATATCTAAAAATAGATGACACTTTCCGACAATTTCTAAAAATAGGTCTTCCTGTCAGTTGTGGCCGGCTAATGACAAAGTACCCAATCAACATATGAGCCAATAACTGTTTTCTCAAAATCAATACCAAAATATGTTAGCACAGTCAATATATGAGCCAATAACTATTTTCTCAAACCAATAACAAAATATGCACAATATAAAACTAGATGGACTTTTGACATTTTCTTATCGGATCACATTAACATTTTCTTATCGGATCACATTAACATTCATGGGAACTTCAAAAGAAAAGTAGAAAGGAGAAGTGAGTAAGGACATTTAGGTGAGTAACCATGTGTGCTCCGATTAATTTCTTACACAGGAAAATCTCAGTCACACTGTAGAACTCATTAGCATCGGCGAGGGTGCCATATGTAAATTTGAAGATTGTGAAATATTTTGAAGGAATTTTATTTTTAATCTTTTTTTTTTCAAATTAATTTTACCCGAGCATCGGTTTTCTAGTCAGCTCTTTTTTATTAAATATCTTTAAATATCTTTAAACATAGCGACCAATGACAGTCATATTTTGTGACACACTCCCTAACCATACATAAAGTGTGGAGGACAAGCGTGCCAAGCGCGCATAATGGAAACTACTCACATTTTATTTGAAAACGTGAAAACTCTTAGCCGATGAAAACTATAAATATTTATGACGGTGGCCATTCCCTGACGTCGCAGTAACGCGAGCTTGGAAAGCGTTGATAGAAAATGTTCTGGATGTCTAGATAATCATTTTTGTTGGTAGTTCCAGACAAAAATATTTGGAAAAATCATAGTTTTTGGTTAGGTTATATTTTAGTTTTACTATTATTTGCCTATTCCTGGAAGTAATCCTCTCTTTACTAGAAACACGTTACACATTATTTTTAGTGGGGCCTGGACCCACTGGCCCTTAATGACGAGCCGCCACTGCTGAATTGTTAAGAAATTATTAAGTTAACTAATATCGATGTCTGCTGCTTTTCGCGTGTGTGTGTTGATGTCAACATGAACACTAAAAGAACGTTATACAAGACAATCTTTCTCCCCAACATTATACTATCAGTTCCAAACCTAGATACTGACATCAAATCATATAAGAAAATTAGTCACGACAGAGATGAAGTTTTAAAAAAAAAGAATTTATAAGACGAACTATTGACTTCATTGCACCGGGTTTTTACCGCATATGACTCGGTTCCTCTCAGCAGAAATGGCACACCACCTGCCGAGAGTATTGAACAAAGCATGAACTCCGTAGCTCAGGCAAAAATCCTAGGGGTCTCTGGAAAAAACTGCACTTGTGAACAGAAGGCCGCGGTCGGATTTGAACACACGACCTTCGACTAGCAAGGCAAAGGGCTTAACCACTCAGCCACAGAGACAGAAGTGACTGGCTTAGAAATGAAGACAAGAAAAAATGAATACAACATCATTACTAAACTTCATCATGAAAAAATGGATACATCATCATTACTAAACTTCATCAAGAAACAACACATTAATTGAGTCTGCCACATAAGCAAATTACCAACATACAGTCTCAAAGAGCAATGCTACTCCGTTGCAGTCTGTATACAAAGCAAAAGGACGTTCACGTAAAAGGTGAACAATAAAAATAACAAAGACAGTGATACTACTTACAAAGCGCACACGGTAGCCCTTCCTAGAAATTTCTTCTAATCATAATTCTATAAGACAAAACAGGGTTAGAGAAAAGAAGAAAAGAACAATAACAAAATTGTGCCCTGTTGGATAATATACATACACCCAGTGGCGGGTCGTGATCCTTTTTGTTGGTGGGGCCAGATACACATCTTCTGAAAAATCATGGTTCTGGATTAGGTTGTATTTTAATTTATTAAATAATAAATGCACGTTACACATTATTTTTGATGGGTCTGGCCCCACTGGCCCTTAATAACGAGCCGCCACTGTATATATTGTATTGTATTGTATTGTATTTCTCTCGTACAGTTATACGTTACATAGGACGAGCAAACAATTTGTCCATACTGCTCTATTCTGGATAACTCGCACAAGTTCTTCTATTGAATTATGTCCGATATTTATCTTCTTTCTCAGTACAGCTCGCTTGAGGACTTCTTAATGCGCCCGTTCTTTCTTGAATTATTGGTATTCCATTTCAATGCTATTTTGTAACTCTGATAATTTCTTTTCAGAGTATGCGCTGATATCTCTCTCCTCTCTCTCTCTCTCTCTCTTATATATATATATATATATATATATATATATATATATATATATATATATATATATATGCAGTGGCGGCTCGTGAATCACTTTTGTTGGTGTGGCCAGAAAAATGTTCGGAAAAATCATGGTTTGGTATTGTTATATTTTAATTTAGAAAATAACAAATACAAATTATACATTATTTTTGGTGGGGCCCGACCAAACTGGCCTTTAATGACGAGCCGCCACTGTAATATATATATATATATATATATATATATATATATATATATATGCGTTTGTGTGTGTGTTATATATATATATATATGATGCTCGTCCATCACGGGTGATGATGACCACACAAATTTTCATCCAAGGAAATGTAGTTGCGCTATGTTTGTCTGTGTGTGCGTAGATGACTAGTGAGCCCGATACGGGCTTGAAATGTTCGTGTAAAGTGTGGGCAAGGTATACTTGTACTTGTGGGAAGTTTTACTGCCTTTCTGTTTTGACGTCTTTGCTCCATCCGTGCTGTTCTATCTGCCACGCAGGCCGAGGAACCGTGTCGAAGAAGTGTGCGCCAGGCTGATCTGTCTTGAGCAGCATTCTCCCAGTTGTTGACATCTATGCCAAAAGATTTCATCGAGTTTTTGAGTGTATCTTTTAATCGCTTTTTCTGGCCCCCCTGTTAGCATTTACCGCTATGCAGCTCACCATAAAAGAGTCGTTTGGGTATTCTGCAATCTGGCATTCGAGCCACATGTCCTGCCCCTCTTATCTGGGACGGATTGATTTCAATCTACCAAGGTTTACAATGTATGGCTCGTTCCATCTCCACAGAAATGGCACACCATCTGTCAAGAGTATTGCACAAACCACACATTCCGCAACTCCAGCATCAGCCCTAAAGTACTCTAGAATAAATTCACACAAATTGAACAGCGTAATCCAGATTCAAACCCACGACCTTCGAGACGCAAATCAACGACCTAGCACTTAGAAACAAACTTTCATATTAAATAACCGGTTGTCTTACGTGAGATGCCCTTTTCACTCTTCCCCAATTGTTTTCATTCTTCAAATTCAATACCTCGTTTCCCCAATCAGTCCTTAAAACATTTAGTCTTTATAAAATCCATCACATTCTCGGTTGCCCTATCTCTTCACCCTAACATCTCTTCAGCACAAACCACGCCCACTCGAACACTTACAAAATTAAATCGGCAACTACTCGAGATCATCCTCGACAACTGTCGCAAATCAATGACCCCTGGGCCATACAACATTGGAACTCTCTTGAAAATGAGGAGAGAAATGTCAAGAAAAGGAAGTGGATTCCCTTAGCATTTCTCCCTGTGGGGATTTATCGTCCTGGACAAAGAAACATCCCTATACGTTTAACTTTTCAATCTTTTGCGTGGAGTGCTACTTTATATGTGTGGAGTGACATTTTTTCATGAGGATAGTGCGAATTTTGATGCGTGTGGTTTGTGCGTGTGGTTTGTGCGTGTGGTTTGTAGCATGTAGCAAATAGCACCGCAATACATATTTGAAAATATAATCACTTAGTAAAATGTTAATTAAAGGAGAGTTTATGGTTTCTATATGGTGAAGTGGTTAAGACGTTCACTTGGCGTTCTAAAAGATGTAGGTTCGAATCCGGACCACGTCCGAGTGGTTACCGGGCCCAAATTGGGGTGTAAAGAATATAACCACTGTTACCTGCCACATATATGTCGTAAGAGGCAACTAAGGAGGTAGGGCGTGGGGCTAGCTACCCACACCGTAAAAAAACTAGATGGCTACAGAACGGAGAGCGAACCGAGTAAACACTGGCTGAAACCGGACACATCGCTGAAGGATAAGCACCAGAGCTCAAAATGGCGATGAAGATGTGACATAAAACACAACAATGCCAAGCTGCATGAATCAGATTTCCACATGAATAGAATTTATGGGGAGGTCTGGTACATCGGTCTGGGCGGTGATCGCAAAGAGAGAGAGAGAGAGGAGGAAATCCGGACCGTGTCATATGTCCAATTTTGTCGAAAGATCTATAGGAATGTTGCTGGTGCTACGGTGTTCGTGCCTTATGCTACACTCTCGCCATGTGGCTTTCTATTTTTGCCCAGAGATGGAATAATATGGTGAAACTCGGTTCCTGCGCCTTTATACCCTTTTATGTTTAAAACAAATAATACAATGATCATACAATGATCAGAGAAATCACCTTCTTTTTTGTCCCTGGGCACGCAGGAGTTAGGGGTAATGAACGAGCTGATAGATTGGCCGGCTTGGCTACAATATCAGAAGGAGCTGCCATGGATCGAATGACATTCTTCACGCATTGAGAGAGTCTTTCCGAACAGAGGAGTTTCAGGGCTGTGAATCCCACTCGCTGACCCGATTGAAAGAGATGGGTGTCAATATTGGTACAGCCCGAAAAGAACGACATACTAAATATGCAAAGAGATTGATTAATCAACATCGAACTGGCGTGTTGGGTAGCTGGACGCTGCTGGATTTGCTGAGGCGGAGATAGGAGCACCTATGGACATATCCGGAGTGCTATGATGATAGTCCTCATATAACTGATAACTGATAACAAATAAAACGTTATATCTGCGTTCAGTACATTATGTGATGTCTCTTTTTCTATGCACCTTTTTGTGGTGTGCATATCAATCCTGAATTGAGTGAGTTAGTCCACTCATCATCATCAGATGCCGTGCCGGCTGGCGTAGACGATCATGAAGCTCCACAAATCTCTGTCATTATTGTTTTCTATCCTCTCAGATGGTGCCACAATTCCATGCCATAGAGTCACGCTATCCAAACGTTTCTGTCACTGGCTTCTTCTATATCGTCTCCTCTCGATTTTACCGGTTGTTTCAATGTATTTTAAACCTTCCTTTTTCATCACAGGTCTGAAAAATGATGACTGCCTCTTTCTTATATTGATGATTAGCTTTCTCTGTGTCTTGACCTCATTCAACACCTCCACATTAGTCATTTTAGCAGTCCATGGGATTCTCATCATTCTTCTGAAAAACCAAATCTCTGTGGTTAGTCAGGTAGATGCTAATAATACAAAAGTACTAGTCGTGTTGAGGAAAGTGGCTGAGCAATTTATAATTTAAGGGACAATTGAGATATATATATAAACTGGTAGTCTTTGTGACTAAGTGGATACGCCATTGTCTTGCGTTCAGAAAGTCGTGGATTCGAATCCGAATCGCACAGTTCTGTTCACAAATGCATTTTTTCCAGAGACCACTAGGATTGTTGCCGGTGCTTCGGAGTTCATGCTTTGTGTAATACTCTCGATAGATGCTAGGAGAATGGCCGAGCCATGTGGGGTAAATCATGGTACAAAGAAGCTAACCCTTTGATTAAAACCTTTTATATGAAAAAAATCAAAAATCGCCCGAGTGGTTACCGGGGCCCAGATTTGGGGTGTAAAGAATAAAACTACTGTTACCTGCCACGCATGTAGTAAGAGGCGATTAAGGAGGTTTGGCTGAAATCGGATACATGTGTCGTAACCGTGTAGAAGTCTATGCGTTTAGGGGCCTACAAACCAATGTGCAACGTATACACGTTCTTGGCAAAGATCAAACATATCACAAAGTGTGATTAAAATAGGTCGTAAAGAACGAATGCAAAGAAGAAGATATGAAAAATGAAAATCGTGGCATATCCTAAAGGACGTAGCCATCAACCACAGCCTTTTATATATATGTGCACATTTATGATATAAGAAACTCTTCCGTGGAAGGAGCGAGAAGATTATTTTGTTCAAGTTAGAAAGAGAGAGAAGGTAGACATAGAGAGAGAGAGAGAGAGAGAGAAGAAGAGAAACAGGGAGTTAGACAATGGAAGAAGTTAGAGGCAATATGTGCACGTGGTTACTTAAGGGGGTCTGTGTTTCTATATTTGGAGTTTATGTTAGATATGGGCGATGTGCTTATGACACAAAGAGCAAGCGTAAGAGTGATAGAAAGGTCAAGATAAACCCTCTGCATTTAACACTGGAAGAGTGTGAAGTGCTGGTGACCTTGCAGCACTAGACAACATCATTTAGAGGTGAACAGACTATCTATTTTAATCGCTAACTTTTCCGTTCCTCAACTCGGCATGTACCTTTATCAGCGGTATTGACAACAAAGTATTTAAGCATGTTTTATTATAATTTCTAACCAGCGAGCCTACAAACCTAATTTATTATCCACTTGAACGAAACGAGCAGAGCAAGTCCTACTGTCTCATATAGCTAAGTGATTAAGCCGTTCCGTATGTCATGGGTTCCAAACGCTACTCTTTTCCTCAACGCATTTTTCTTACATCCCTATTATTGTTACCAGAGCTACAGGAGTATTTTTTAATAGTTAATATTTAATGAGAATACAATTTTAAAGGGGGTCTGTGTGGCTGAGTAGTTAAGCTCTTTGCCTTGCGAGTCGAACAACGTGGGTTTGAATCCGGACTACGCTTTTCTGTTCACGAGTGCAGTTTTTCCCAGAGAACCCTAGGATTGTTGCTGGAGCTACGGATTCGTGCTTTGTGCAATACTCTCGGCAGGTGGCGTGCCATTTCTGCGGAGGGACCGAACCATATGGGCGGGGGGGGCGGCGGGTAAAACCCGGTGCAATGAAGTGAATCCTTCGGCTTTAAAACCCTTTCAACAATTTAAAAGCAAACAAAAGTAGTATTATACAAACACTTCTCATTCTTCTATTTTCAACCAATTTGTTCTTTACAAACAAAAGTGATAACTTACGTAGACATTTAGTTACGACGTGACGCCGGAGTGGTTACGGAGGTCCAAATTTGGGATGTAAAGAATAGAACCATTGTTACCTGCCTCTATGTTATAAGAGGCGCCTAAGGAGGTTTGGTTGAAATCGGATGCACATGTCCTAAACGTGTAGAAGTCTATGCGTTTAGGGCCTACAAAACCAATGTGCAACGTATACACGTTCTTGACAAAGATCAAACATATCACAAGGAGTGATTAAAATAGGTCGTAAAGAATGAACGCGAAGAAGAAGAAGAAGGAGTTACAATGTACAGGGAAGACAAACGATCCCGTACAGCTTCTACCACTTTTTGTTGGTTTTATTAACTGGCAATATGGACTTCCTAAGCCTTCTCATCATCATCAAGGTGCCTTATCCTTTATAGGACGTTGCTCTCTTTGCAGCACATCTGAAATTCACTCTGTCTCTTGCCAGTTCACCCACCTTATCGATGGTCATGTTCATTGTTTCTTTAATATCTTGTAACCATTCTTCTTCTGCGTCCTGGGACCCTGCCTCTAATATTGTCTAAGCCTTCTATACGTATCTAATCCAGTGTTTATTCTTCATTTAAGGATCATCTTCATCGCACATCGGACATGTCCATAATTGTTCCGATCTCCTCCCAAAGATGTATTTCAATGTGTTTAGACTAACAACTCCCGTTCTGTGTTGATTGATGTATCTACTGGGTTTTCTCGTGATTTTCCCGTCTTTCCGCACATATCGGTATGTACAACTTGCGCAACCGAGATAGAGAATACCCTTTATATTCGTCGTTGAAATCCTAATCCAATCTCCACGTAGATTCATTTTTTGTTTGTTGACTCAAAAGTTTAATCATGATGTCTATAGATTAACCCAATAGATGCCGCAGCACCACATGTTGCATACATTCAACAAATGGTATACCAAATCTGAAGAGAGGAACCGAGTCTTAAGAGGAAACCTGATGCAATGAGAAGACAATCTTTCGTCTTTAGACGCTCCGTAGCAGGGCAAAAATAACACATCCGATTAAGACATTATAGAAAGAAGGAGATAAAATATACGGAAGATAAAACAGGAAACGTAATAAATTGTTCCCTAGTGCTTTGATTATTGAGAGCTATAAATTATCGTTCTTGAAATAATATAATTATTTATGAACAACAGAATGACCTGTCCTTGTATTAACGATACATGTATCGTATAATCCATCATTAATTTGTGCAGTGTGTAATCAAGTGTTTGTTACATTATCTTATTGTGTGTGATGTTAAGCGAATCTCTGTGGCTAAGTGGTTAAGCGCTTGCCTTGCAAGTGGAAGGTCGTGTGTTCAATTCCAGATAACGCCGTTCTGTTCAAAAGTGCATTTTTTCAGAGACCTCTTTTGCAATACTCTCTGCATGTGGCGTGCTATTTCTGCGGAGAGGGACCCAGCCATATAGGGTAAAACCGGTGCAATGAAATCAATCCTTTGACTTTAAAATCCCATTTATGTGTTGTTATTAGTCGAGAAATATGACATAAATACATATGTTTAACAACTAAATGGTGTATTTTCCGTCATGAATTTATCCTTTTTTAAATGTTTGTTGGCCTACACGCTCTGAAACAACAAGAAAAAAAAAGAACCGTTCTTCGGTTGAAAGTGGTGTGTCTAGGGGTAAGGAAGCTTTAATCGTCTACAAAATAAACTAACAAATAAATGGTTAATATAACACTGGGGTCTCTCTAACTAGTTAATTCTGATTGTTTCAAATATATGCTGGCCTGCACAACTCCGAAATAAAATATACTCGCTCTTTGCTTGAAAAGAGCTTGTATTGACATGAAGAGGCTTAAATCCACCCACCCTCTTCCCCCACTCCCTCGCCTCTTCCCTCTTTAAACAACAATCCAAACAAACACCTCCAATTTTCCGTAAAAATTGACTCGTTTTCAGAGTTGGTAAAAGAGCCCTGACATAACTAACAAAGAGTTGATCTTTGGTTGAAAATAGCGTGATCTTGCATACAGACTTTTCTCTTATACCAAAAACAAACAACACAAAGACATACATGTATAATGTGTGAAGGTACATCAACATTAACACAAGAGAAATAAGAGGCTAGTTGCAGAAACTCTCGATACTGTTATTTTTCTTCTAGCTAAACATCAATACAAAATATCTTAAGACATTACACAGAACAGATAATGAATGGGTAAAGATGAAATGAAAATCGTGGCATATCCTAAAGACGTAGCCATCAACCACAGTAAACTAGTCGTTGATTATATAGACACCACTTATACGTTCAGTAGTTTGCCATTGCTTTCTGAACGGTGAGGTCTATTTTAACCATTTGTTAAAATCCCACAAAAACAGAATTTGCTTCTAAATTTGACCACCGTGAGGTTTGAACCAGGTACGCTTGGGTTCGTGATCGCGCTCACTACCGCTTGAGCTACAGACGCTCAAAGGGTAAACATACAAGAATCATACTAATACATAATAGGAATAGGAATAGGCAAGTGAAACTAGAAATCAGACTATCATTTTCAATTGATAAACATCAACATCATCAAAATATATTGTACACTCTATCCAAGCATACGCTTACACAGAAGTAAGGAAATTTGACAATATATTACAGGAAAAATGTAGAGAAATTAGAAAGAAATACAAAACCAACTTTCTGGCAATGTCTATTAGCACCTTTTATAACAGCAGGTATCTGAGTCTGGCATCACCTGTCATCAGGAAACGTGCTTAGAGAATGATATAAGCTGAACTAGCTTCTGACAAACCTGATCCCAGTTTGATATACTCATATCATTCGTTTTCAAGTCTTACACATATGCATATAGCAATCGACAAGTTATCACACCATTATTTTGTCAGAAAATTCAGTTCTTTGTACAGGTCATCTTTATGGATACGGATATCCTTCATCAGACTCCTGTAATCCAGTCATCGTCGCTGAAGTTAGAGAATTGAGAGCTACCATCTTAGAAATCGCAGCAAATTTTAACAATTTTTTGTTTGTTACTTCGACAGTTTCCAATATTTCGAATATAAGCTTCAGGCAGCGTACTGGTAATGCTTTCATCTTTATCTGCGGGGACAGCGTAGTAAGTGATTCATTGCCTAAAAGAGGGTGTTAACAAGCTTTCTTCACAATTATATATATATATATACATATATATATAATAATAATAATTCCTCTCGTACCGTTATACGTTACATAGGACCTGCAAGTAATTTCTCCATACCGCTCTATCCTGGGCAACTCGCTCAATCTCCTCCATGGAACTGAGACCGATGTTTCCTGCCTCTCTCAGCAAAGTTCGCTTCAGGGTCTCCTAAGGTCGACCTCTCTTTCTTGAACCCTTTGCATCCCACTTCAATGCCTGCTTTGATATTCTTTGATCATTTCTCCTCAAGGTGTGCCCAACATATCTCCATCTTCTCTTTCTTATAACAGCAGTTGTCACTAGTGGTTGACCAGACATGTCTGATTTCATCAATTCTCCTGAATTCGTTCCATTTTATATTCATTATTTTTCGCAGACATCTATTTTCAAATGCATTCAACTTGCTTTCTATATCTTTAGTCACTTTCCAACTCTCGCTAGCATATGTTGGGATTAATACAACATTTGAATTGAAAATTCGTAATTTAGTTTTAATACTATATAACTTGCAGTTCCATATTTTATTTAGACTTTTAAAAGCTGATGTTGCTTTGCCAATTCGTATCATAATTTCTTTTTAACATTTCATGTGCAATCAAAATTGCTACCCAAATAGGTGATCTGCTCTGTTATTTTTATCATTTATATGCATATATATATATATATATATTCAACATTACAAAAATCAATATAAAAACAGTTAACCATGGATTATTTACCACTTAGGTGTTAATAATAAAAATACAACTTCCTGTAGCCTTTTCACTTGTAGGTATGAAATTCCTGCCACTTCAATTTATACATACCCTAGTGTGCAGCAGATAGGAGGACCAATTCTTTTCCTCATTTGCGGAACGTGAGTGTGGTATCGAACACCTCCCAAAACCTCATCCTATGTGTCCGAAGTAGTTCGACTAATGCGAATCGCTATATGCATTACATGCCTAATCCGTCCCAGCTAATCCGTCCCACAGGTGTTAATGAATGAATGAAAAACGTGGTATATTCTTTACAGTAGGTAGCCATCAACGACAGTAAACGAGTTGTTGATTTTCTAGACACCACTTATACGTTCAGTAGCTGACCATTTCTTTCTGATCGGTGTGGTCTATTTTTACCTTTCGTAAAAATCCCACATAAATGAATTTGCTTCCAACCGGCCTGTCGAGGAATTTGAACCTGGTACGCTTGGGTTGGGAACGAGCTCACAACCGCATAAGCTACAGACGTTCACAAACCTTGACTGGCCTGCATCCAAATCTCAAGGTCTGTCTGTAGACAGTGACCTACTATTTGTTTATTTTTAGAGAATTACGTCACATGCATTAGTCATAGCTGGTTGAACAACACTACACAATGCAGTCGATACGAGACACATTAAAGTGATATTAATTATTCATTTGAATAATAGCTGTGTTAGTGACTAAAACAGACAAACAAACAGGAAAACATCAGAACAACAAATCGATAGATCTTCATTAATATGGACAAATGAGACGATTACAGACAACGACAATGTAATAAAATAGAGGACTTTTAAGATTAAGAGAAACATTAGAAGTAGGTGTTTATAAATTCATGAAGTCGCCGGCGTGGTGCCAGGGCCTGTAAGAATAGCAAAGAATACTATCACTGAATCACAAGGCATGTCGTAAGAGGGATTGATGTAGGACCTAGGAAGCTACCTAGTAAATCTTCTTCTTCTCCTTCTTTGCGTTCGTTCTTTACGACCAATTTTAATCACTTTTGTGATATGTTTAATCTTTGCCAAGAACGTGTATACGTTGCACATTGGTTTGTAGGCCCCTAAACGCATAGAACTTCTACACGTTTAGGACACATGCATCCGATTTCAGCCAAACCTCCTTAGTCGCCTCTTACGACATGCGTGGCAGGTAACAGTGGTTCTATTCTTTACATCCCAAATTTACACCCCGGTAACCACTCAGGCGACCTAGTAAATAAAAAGCATCGTATAAATCGGATGTGCTGGACTACTTGTAGGCGCATAACTGGCACAACGTACAATCGCTCTTAGACTCAGATCACATACAAATCACACAGAGTGGTTAACAAGTGGTGGATGTGGAACGCTCGAAGAAGAAAGAAGAAATTCAGGAAATGATGTATACAATATAATATTAAATGTGTAATGAATATTCAAAAGCAAGTTCTAAGTCTCTCAATGTGCACCTTTAAGATATCATATGTGCACAGATTTTCAAATATTCAATGGGCACAGTCTCACTATATGTGCACAAATATAGCATCTTATGTGCACAGTACTTTTCAAATATATGTGCACAGTACCTTTCAACAGATAGTAATAAATGACTTAAATATAATCTAAAGGCAAAGAACGGACTTCATTGCAACAGGTTTTCCCATAGAGCTTGGTCTCTCTCTGCAAAAAAGCAACTTACTTGCCGATATTATTACCCACAGTACGAACTCTGTAGCTCCATCAAGAATCATGAAAATCTCCGTAGAAAAATGCACATGGAAACCAAGCGAGGAGGTACGAATTCAAACCACCGACCCCCAGAATGTAAGGCTAAGTCTTCACTCATAGACGGAGTTCTTATTCAAAAATAATTTCAAATATGCAATCAGATTTATAGTAAGAGTACTATACACAGTAGACGGAATCATAGTCAAATAGCTTGTACTGATTAGTGTTCCTACCAAATGGAATATATAACAAATACGATATAAATACTTATGAGTCAGTTTGTCAACTCAATGAGATATATACACACGTAGACAGGAATCATAGTCAAATAGCTTGTACTGATCTGAGTGTTGCCACCCTACAATGGAGATAATAATACAATTCGTAGCTTAGACTATGGGAAGTTTAGTCACCCCATTCTGTACCTAGTTGAGGGTAGAACGCAACCTTACAATGGAAATGCTTGTACTGGATGAGCGTTGCCACCCTACACTGGAAATAATGAAACAATTTTCCGTAGCTTATTTAGATTATGGTGTGAAGTTAGGTCACTTCACTTTCTTGTACCTAGTGTGCAGGAAGTAGAACGGTCAATTCCTTTTCTCCTCTGGAACGGCGAGTGTAGGATTGAACCAACAACTCACTTTGTGCGAGTCGATAAGCAACCGCTTATGCTTTTCGCTAATCCGTCCCACAACGCTGATAATACCTTTTTATAAACGTTTATAAAATATATACTATGAGTCCCGGCTATCTTCTTCTAGAGAAGACACCCATTGAAACATAAGGTATCAACATATTCCCTTCAACCAGATCTGTCTTGAGCAAGTCAACTTAGTTCATTACAGGTCTTTCCCTCCTCTACTCTTTCTCTGTCTACAATTCATCTCCCTATCTCTCTAGGTCACCCTCTACATCTCTTGCCTCCCGAATTCCTTTTCAGAGGCATCAGATCCGCTATAAACCCATTAAATAATCGTGACTTATAAGACAAGGGTCTTCGTTTATCTAATATGAGAACCATTGCTAAAACACGTGAAACTCGTTCTGATGTGAGTTTCTCTGGAGGGCTGTGTTTATTTTGACACTTCAGCAAAGAGCATGGGTTATATGACCTCGTTCTGACATTTTCACCTTCTTGCGCGTGCTACATTGCAGATATAAATAAAGGTAAGTCCCAGTTATCAGACATACCTTCCTACCAGCACATGAACTGGCAATTGACGTCGGTGTAACTTGGTGTGTGGTGGAGTTATTATATCAAAATCAAATATACTTTGATCGTGACTGTGAACGACAGCCTATACTTTAGTCAAACCAGATGTAAGCTTATTATTCACTCGATAAGATTGGGAAAGAAATTCAATAATTCATTTTTTTATATGGGATAGCGGACTCACAATACAGCGAAAACACGTAAAAACAAAGTACTATAGTTTTACAAAATACAGAAACAGTGACGATATACAGCAACGTTTCGACCCAAAGGCCTTTATCAAGCAAACGATACAACAAGAATGACGGATTTCGAGGAACACTACAAATGGACGATTACATATGGAAACATTCAAACCTTTCTCACAATACAGCGGACTTGAAACACACTGAGCACAAAACATAGCAAACTAAGAACACATCAGACAATGAACTAACAATCTCAAACAACAGACACAGAATAGAGAGGACTCGGAACAGAGATGTCTTAGAACAGTGGGAAGGCAACAACAGCGTACTAAGAACAAAGTGATCACGTAACAAAACTAATACAGTTCATAGCAAATTAAGATCATATCTACATTTTAAAAAAAGCAACGAAAACTCAATACAGGATGATTCTTAGAACGAATTCCTTAAACAAGAAATGGCAATTTATGGACATGCTCTCCGATGGATATTGGTTGGACTACAAGCTCTCTGATAGACAGTGGATGGACTTCAAACTCTCCTATGGACAGTAGATGGACTACACGTTCTTCAATGGACAGCTTGTAGAAGCTCTCTCATGGACAGTGGATGAACTACAAGCTCTATCATGGACAGTGGATGGACTACAAGCTCTCTTATAGACAGTGGATGAACTACAAGCTCTCCGATGGACAGTGGATGGGAAGAAGGCATGACGTCCAGGAACATGGAGACGAACAGTGAAGATAGTTGATAGATTGATCCCAGACAGCATGGAAACAATTTATATAAAGGCAGTAGAACCGCAGCAATGAGCATCTCTTGTGGAAGTTTTAGATGTCAAACAGTTCAAAAATAGAATATAGACAAATAATAGACAGATATAAACAGTTAATGAAAAGTGTCAGGTAAATAGAAGAGGAGAATGTTTGACAGGAGAATTACTTTATGACACATAATCATGATCAAATTCCAAGAATCGAAAGAACATAATGTAAGACCCTGTAAAGTGGATCGATAAAAGTATGGAACATACTTTTTGTGAACAAAGAAAAGAAAACAAAGACATACACATATTTAGGGATGAAATATTTATTCTATACATTCAACACGGCTGCACAATTGTTAGTGCATTTGATTTCTTTCCAGGAGTTAGGTGTTCATTTCCTATTTTAAAGTATGATTTTCAGGCCTCTAACAGTTCTCATGTCGACTCAGACTCAATTTGGTAGCAGACAAACTCTAGGAAGAAAATGTTTCAGACATGATTTTAACCGCATCGTCCATAGAGGAAATGAAACAGAGGAGATGGCAGGGGTTGGGTATACATTAAAAATATACAATGTTTTGACATTCGCCAGAGAGGAAAGAACTACCAATATCTGCATCGACAATCGCCCATTAAAACAATTAAAAGACTTCACATACCTGGGGAGAATTTTTTCAGCAAATGGAAGAATAACAAATGAAATTCAACACAGATGCAACAAAGCAAACCAAATGATTGGGCAAAGGGCTAATTTTAAAATGCAAACATGTCACCATGAACACAAAAAGCAATGTTCAACACAATCTTTCTCCCACATTATGTTACCAGTGCCAAACCTGGTCACTGACAACAAATGATAGAAGAAAACTAGTCACGACAGAGATGAAGTGTCTACGCAGAATGCTGGGTGTAACAAGAAGAGACCTGTTGAGAAATGAAGACATCAGGAAAAAGTGGGTACAACATCAGTACTAGACTTCATCAAGAAACAACAAATTAAATGGTTCTACCACATAAGCAGATTACCAACAGACAGTGCACATCAAAGTGCAATGTTGCTCCGATACAATGTGTACAAAGCAAAAGGTCGGCCACGGAAAAGATGGACCTCAGAGATAACAGAGGCGACGAAAGACACTATCTACGAAGCACATACAAGGGTCCGATTTAGAAATCTCTTCTTGACCTGACGCTGTGAGGCAAACAGGATTCTAGAAAGAAAAATACAAAAAAACACCCACATGTGGCTTTGAAATGGAATCCAGCAGGCACGAGACGTAGGGACGGCCTAGAGAAATACACCTGCTGCCTTCAGGTCGGCTATGGACAGTTGGGACAGTCAAACGCTGACGGAGAGCGAACCCAGTAAACGCTGGTTAAAATCGTACATGTCGCCAAAGGACAAGCACCATAGCTCCAAAAGGTACTGAAGATGTGACGTAAAACAAGCGTTCTTGTAAGGGTGTTTATATATCACAATAAGAATGATAAAAATGGCAGAAAAAGAACGATCGAGAGAAGAGGAGAGAGAGAGACATGGAACGACGAACTGTAGCAGAGAAAGTGAAAGGCTGAAAATACCTGGAATTAACTAAGCAGGCGCTCAAGACAATCTGGCTGCAGAAAATTTGTTGACTCTTTATGCTTTAACTAAAGTTAAAGGGAGATGAGGATGACCGATCGTGTTACTTTGGTAATAAAAATCCCGCTAAAAAAGTTATTTCTCAAAATAACTCATGGTATTAAAACGGGTATATATATATATATATATATATCTACAAGCAACAGATTTTCAATGTAATTGAAGCAATGTTCTGTAGCAACTTTATTTCGTATGCTAAGCTGATGTTGGTGGCTGTCTTTTCCGGTGTAACTTTTCGTAGTCATCGCATTTCACATGTAATTGTGTTTTGCGACTGTACTTTTACTCAATGTCCAAGCTTGACGCTGGTAACATAAAATATGCAGCTTACTGATGACAGCAAACATTGTCATAATCATTATCATGGCAGTCTACAAGCGACGTAGAAGAAGAAGATATATGTAGTGTTTACTACAAAAGCAGTTTCTCGAGACTGATAACGAGTGAAGAAAAAAACATACCGAATAGAGTTGCGTGATGTTATTGAGAACAACTCGCGTGTTCAAGAAGATTATATACTAAACATAATCATAATGATGATCATGATACACTTTGTTCCCGTGTTCTAGCTTAAGAACATCACAGGGAGAATACATGCGCATGATGTGATTCTGATAGATGAGGCAGACGTGAAGAAATATGGAAACAATCAAAGCCAGAAGTAAACGAATATGTCCTTGATGTCGTAAGAAGAGAGGACTATACAGTATATATTTCATAAGAGTAACTGACTCTCATTATCATCATTACCATAAAAATGTCTAAACTGATTGGTTTTATAGATATGGATATGACTTTTGTTATATAACCTTTCCAAATAAACAACAAATATTTCAAGTTAGAACAGCAATATCTCTGTTTAAATACAGTTCAAACAAAAGTGGAGGTTCATACTATAGTCTATAGTTATGGTTGATATGTACATCATATGTTACTTTGGCATTGTTTGCACTTCTTATGTTAGTGAAATCTATTCCCGACGAAGAGGGAGTTTAAAATATATTATCAAGAAAATTAATAGTTTTTGTAAGAATCATACACTAAACGTTGTTTATCATCAAAAACGCCCGAGTGGTTACCGGGGCCCAATTTGGGGTGTAAAGAATAGAACCACTGTTACCTGTCACGCATGTCGTAAGAGTCGACTAAGGAGGTTTGGCTGAAATCGGATGCACGTGTCGTAAACGTGTAGAAGTCTATGCGTTAAGGGGTCTACCAAACCAATGTGCAACGTATACACTTTCTTGGCAAAGATCAAACATGTCACACAGAGTGATTAAATTGGTCGTAAAGAACGAACGCAAAGAAGAAGAAGAAGATCATCAAAAACAACAATGTCTTGCAACATGTGGCCAAACTGTATGACAATATATTTGTTAGTTTTCTTATCTTGTTAACTAAAAAAAAGACAATCCTTGTTCTTAGCGAGTCTTCCACCTAACTGCCATCTCCGCATCAAAGGTTGGCTACAGTAGACCTTCAACATCCCTCGTCTCTTGCCTTGATGCTGCATTTTGTCAGAATGAAATGTGTACATCGCTTGATGTTTCCCTCCTACTTGTGTCTAAATATTCTTCTCTCTCGTCATTTCCTTCCTACTTGTGTCTAAATATTCTTCTCTCGTAGTTTCCTCCTACTTGTGTCTAAATATTCTTCTCTCTCGTAGTTTCCCTCCTACTTGTGTCTAAATATTCTTCTCTCTCGTAGTTTCCCTCCTACTTGTGTCTAAATATTCTTCTCTCTCGTAGTTTCCTCACTTGTGTCTAAATATTCTTCTCTCTTGTCGTTCTTTAACTTTTCTCCCTATTAAGTTTCTGATCAATGTGTCATGTCTCTTTATGTGTGTCCAAATACTACTATGACAAATACCATGAACAAGTTAATTTTATTTCAGGAGTGACATAAATAAAGATTTATATCTGCTTTCCAAATAAATCAAAATAAAACTTATGTCTATACTTCATTTTATGTTTGTGTAATTTAGCAGATTATTGGTTATTGGTTATTGCATCGATTTTAAAATACTTTGGATAGACCTACAGGTGAAAAGTGTTTCCACCTGTAGATGTTCAGATATTCAACAAAATTATTCCTTTCATGATCATTACAGATTCTTTCTCATATTTTCTAATTTGTCATATGCGCCGAGAAGTAGACAAGCACATCTGGTTACTGCGACGCTTTGTATTTACTAGGGTATCTTCACTAGGCCACATCAGTCGCCTCTTACGACATGCCTTACAGATCCCTATGGTACTATTCCTTGCTTCCTTAACGGGCCCCGACACCACACATACGAGGACAATCTTGTATGTGTCTGATGCTTTACACTTAATTGAAATTATCGGCGACAGAGCACATACACAGTCCAGGCGAAGGCAATTCAGAATCTTACCACATCTCAGAAAGTCAGATACTTAATTCTAGCTGTGAGACTGGAAAATGAACGGTGTAGGATATTCATCATCATCAGGTGCCGTCTCCACATCGAAGGTTGGCTGCAATGAATCTCCAGCATCCTCTGTCGTTCGCCTTGGTGTTGCACTCTGCCAGACTGTAACCTGTCCATTTCTTAAAGTTTCCTCCCACTTATCTCTCGGTCTTCCTCTTGCTCTTCCCCCTCAACTTTTCCCTCTAGTAAATGTTTTATCATGGTATCATGTCTTTTTATGTGCCCAAAATACTTTACTTGTCTGAATTTTATTTCTTTTAATAATTGTTTCTTCATGCCTAGTTTTTCTAAAACTTGTTTATTTCTCTGTTTTTCTGTCCATGAAACTCTGCCTATTCTTCTATATATTCACATCTCAAATGTATCAATTCTGTCTTCTAACTGCTTGTTCATTGTCCATGTTTCCGTGCTATACATTAATATAAGATATATATATAGCATTTGATCATTCTTATTTTTAGCCTGTTTGTAATTTATTTGAATGTCAGTAACTTTCTCATACTATTGAAATTATTCTTGGCCATTCCTATCCTCTTTTTAATTTCTGTTATACATCTGCCATCATCTGTTATCATCTGACCAAGATATAAGAAACTTTTTACTTGATGTAGTAATTCTCCATGTATTTTTATATTCATTTTAGGTTTCTCCATTTCCTTGTTGATCATCATAGTTTTTGTTTTCTGTATGTTAGTATCTAATCCATATTCCTTGCTAGTTCTGTCCAATTGGTCCACTAGTTCTTGTAATTCTTGTTCACTTTCTGCTACCAATACTGTGTCATCTGCATATCTTAAGTTATTTATTTATTTCCCATTGATTTTGAGTCCTGGCTTTTCCTCTAGTTGTTTGAAGATTGTCTCTGTGTAGATGTTAAATAGGCTTGGTGACAGAATGCATCCTTGTCTCACTCCTCCTTTATGGAGAGTAGCTATTTTCATATTTTATTATTGCTGGATAATAAACATCGTCAATTGATTTTCAAATTCAGCTCACCACCTTTCAGCTACGTTGAAGTGATAGTGACCCTTACATAAAGTTATCTTTTAAAATAAAAATATATGAAAGGTCTTTTATTCACTTTGAAAAATTAAGAGAAAATTATTCAATAAAATAAATAATTTTTCTGTTATAATTTAGTAATATAATATTTGAAAACATTTGTTCATATTCAATTACTCAGTCTGTTAAAAGCGTATTTCAAAATGTAATCATTATTTTAAATGATCAGTTTTTTTTTTGGTTTCCCAGGTAATTAACCTAATTGTTAGCAGCACTACTGTTTGCTATTAACTGGAAGTTATTATTGAAACCATAGCAACAGAAGTTATGTTACGATCATCATCATCATCATCTTGTGCCATCAACAAGACAACGTTTAGTCGCAATGGATTTCCAGCACATTATGCTTCCTACATTGGAGCGTCTGGTCGAGTGGTTTAGAGCGCGGCTCCCATGCGGGAGACTCGGGTTCAATCCACGGTAAGGCAAAGAAGTTTTTTTCTGTTGAGGGCATAAAGAAAACATCCTAATATGAACAATTTCCTGGCTATTGCACTAGCCATGCGACCATTAAGTTCCACAGGTTCCCGTTCCTAATGTCCTACATCGCACAAAAAGCATTATTACAGCCAGTAACGACAGTTTCTTTAATGTTTCCTACCCTGATTACACTCTGACATGTTTCCTACCCTGATTACACTCTGACATGTTTCCTACCCTGATTACACTCTGACATGTTTCCTACCCTGACTACACTCTGACATATTTCCTACCCTGATTACACTCTGACATGTTTCCTACCCTGATTACACTCTGACATGTTTCCTACCGTGACTACACTCTGACATGTTTCCTACCCTGACTACACTCTGACATGTTTCTTACCCTGACTACACTCTGACATGTTTCCTACTCTGACTACACTCTGACATGTTTCCTACCGTGACTACACTCTGACATGTTTCCTACTCTGACTACACTCTGACATGTTTCCTACCCTGACTACACTCTGACATGTTTCCTACCGTGACTACACTCTGACATGTTTCCTACTCTGACTACACTCTGACATGTTTCCTACCGTGACTACACTCTGACATGTTTCCTACCCTGATTACACTCTGACATGTTTCTTACCCTGACTACACTCTGACATGTTTCCTACCCTGACTACACTCTGACATGTTTCCTACCCTGACTACACTCTGACATGTTTCCTACCCTGACTACACTCTGACATGTTTCCTACCGGGACTACACTCTGACATGTTTCCTACCGTGACTACACTCTGACATGTTTCCTACCCTGATTACACTCTGACATGTGTCCTACCCTGATTACACTCTGACATGTTTCCTACCGTGACTACACTCTGACATGTTTCCTACCGTGACTACACTCTGACATGTTTCCTACTCTGACTACACTCTGACATGTTTCCTACCCTGATTACACTCTGACATTTTTCCTACCCTGACTACACTCTGACATGTTTCCTACCGGGACTACACTCTGACATGTTTCCTACCCTGATTACACTCTGACAAGTTTCCTACCCTGACTACACACTGACATGTTTCCTACCGGGACTACACTCTGACATGTTTCCTACCGTGACTACACTCTGACATGTTTCCTACCCTGACTACACTCTGACATGTTTCTTACTCTGTCTACACTCTAACATAGTTCCTACCCTGACTACACTCTGACATATTTCTTACCCTGACCACACTCTGACATGTTTCTTACTCTGTCTACGCTCTAACATATTTCCTACCGTGACTACACTCTGACATGTTTCCTACCGTGACTACACTCTGACATGTTTCCTACCCTGACTACACTCTGACATATTTCCTACCGTGACTACACTCTGACATGTTTCCTACCCTGACTACACTTTGACATATTTCCTACCGTGATTACACTCTGACATGTTTCCTACCCTGACTACACTCTGACATATTTCCTACCGTGACTACACTCTGACATATTTCCTACCGTGACTACACTCTGATATATTTCCTACCCTGACTACAATCTGACATGTTTCCTACCCTGACTACACTCTGACATATTTCTTACTCTGTCTACACTCTAACATATTTCCCATCCTGACTACATCTGACTATGTTTCTTACTGTCTACACTCTAACATATTTCCTACCTGACTACACTCTGACATTGTTCCTATCTGACTACACTCTGACATATTCTTACCCTGACTACACTCTGACATGTTTTTACCCTGACTACCTCTGACATATTCTCTATTGACTACACTCTGACATGTTTCTTCCTGACTACACTCTGACATACTTCTTACCTGACTACACTCTGACATGTTTCTACTCTGACTACACTCTGACATATTTCCTACCCTGACTACACTCTGACATGTTTCCTACCCTGACTACAAATTGACATCTTTCTACCCTGACTACACTCTGACATATTTCTACCCTGACTACACTCTGACATGTTTTTTACCCTGACTACACTCTGACATATTTCTTACCCTGACTACACTCTGACATGTTTCTTACTCTGTCTACCTCTAACATATTCCTACTTGACTACACTCTGACATGTTTCCTGTCCTACTACACTCTGACATATTTTACCTGACTACACTCTGACATGTTTCCTACCCTGAGTACATCCTGACATGTTTCATACCTGTTCACCACATATTTCCTACCTTGACTACCTCTGGCATGTTTCCTATCCTGACTACACTCTAACATATTTCCTACCATGACTCACACTCTGACAATTTCCTACCATGACTACACTCTGACATGTTTCCCCCATAACTACACTCGTGACAAGTTTCCTACCATGACTACACTCTGACATGTTTCCTACCATGACTACATTTCTGACATGTTTCCTACCATGACTACACTCTGACATGTTTCCTACCATGACTACACTCTGACAAGTTTCCTACCATGACTACACTCTGACATGTTTCCTACCATGACTACACTCTGACATGTTTCCTACCATGACTACACTCTGACATATTTCCTACCATGACTACACTCTGACAAGTTTCCTACCATGACTACACTCTGACATGTTTCCTACCATGACTACACTCTGACATATTTCCTACCATGACTACACTCTGACATGTTTCCTACCATGACTACACTCTGACATATTTCCTACCATGACTACACTCTGACATATTTCCTACCATGACTACACTCTGACATATTTCCTACCATGACTACACTCTGACATGTTTCCTACCCTGACTACACTCTGACATATTTCCTACCATGACTACACTCTGACATATTTCCTACCTTGACTACATTCTAACATGTTTCCTACCATGATTACACTCTGACATGTTTCCTACCATGACTACACTCTGACATATTTCCTACCATGACTACACTCTGACATGTTTCCTACCATGACTACACTCTGACATATTTCCTACCATGACTACACTCTGACATGTTTCCTACCCTGACTACATTCTAACATGTTTCCTACCATGACTACACGCTGACATGTTTCCTACCATGACTACACTCTAACAAGCGACTATTTGTCTGAGTTTTGAAGATTAACTTCTAACATCCCCACCTTCCTTGTGTCCACAATTTTCTCCTCCAATATGGTCGTCAACAACACGTCATATTTAATGTGTCTAAAATATCTTATTTGTCCAAGCTTTTATTTTCTTTGAGTAGTTTTAATTTCATCCCTTGTTATTCCAACAATTCTTTACAACTATCTAGATTTGAATGAAAAATGCACGTTTAAATATTATGATAGATGTATTACGTGTCCTTTGATGAAGAAACAACATTGGCTACGTTGATATTTAACACTAGGCATGAACTGGTGTGTTAGGCCGTTGGACGCTGCTGGATTTGTTGAGGAGGAGTTCGGAGCAACTATGGACGTGTGCGGAGTGATATGATGATAACCCTCTCTGATAACTGATAACTGGGTATGATAAAAAGATGTAGTTAGATCGTTAGTTAGTCTATTGTCTATTGTCTATTGTCTATCCCCAGATGGATGATGGAATTACTTGACCACTCTTGTCGTTAAGCGTAGGAAGGGGTAGGAGCTTTATTGTGTGTTCCAGGGCCAGATGAGGCTCCCATGTTGTGTTACATCGGTGTTTATTTAGTGTGGTATTGATATTGTCTATTCACCTTTTTCTTGGTCTTCCCTTGACTCTAGTACCTGATCTATTTTGTACTGTATGCTGTTATTGGTGGTTCGATCGAAGAACACTCCTACAAGTAAGTAAACTATTGGGATGTAAAACCATACGAGATCTCCAACTGCTAGCAACAAACCGCATTACATGGAGATCTAAAACATCTGCCCTGTGTGCCGCCTTTGGCATGAAAGGAACAAACTAACTATTGGTGGTTAGTTGTATTCCATTCTCCTTAAATGTTCGAACTACAGCATTTAGTTAGTTAGTTAGTTAAATATTTAACGTAACTGACGTGACCTCACTTCAGCAAGAACCAGAGATGATGAACTTCTTTCAACAGGTGAAACACAATATAAATGATGACTCGTATTTTCACTAATGAATGTAACAAGTTACGTGAGAATACTCCATGATGGAAGATGTCTGAATGCTAGATATTTAATGATGCTCGTGTCAGATTCTCATTTAACGTTACCGTATCGTAGATTATTTGTTCTTGTTACCTTGGACAATCTATAATTTTATATATACATTTTTTAATGAGCTTTGCCGCACTAAGTATGAACAAATTACTTTTTTTCCTTATCTGGAGCAGAGAACGTTACTCTAGAAGTTAACGACTCAGCAATAGGGTACTTAAGAAGTCGGAGAAGCCTCGCCTGAATGGAGAGGGACACTGATGATAGGGAAAGTAAGTCTTCACGCAAAACGCAGTCAGAGGCACCATACTGGGCGCACTGACTACACCTAAATTCATAGCGTGCGAATGAGAAGAAGAAAAAGAAGAAGAAGGAGAAGAAGATTCATCGCTTAAACGCAGTGTCTAAAACTCTCTCTTAATACCCTGATTATCTACCAATTACTGTCTCTTTGCCTCCCTCTCATACTTATGTCTCTTCCCCTACCTCTTTAACTCTTATCTCTTACTGTCTATAACATAAAGAGTAATGCGTAAGCGTTTGCATATTGCTCGACTCCAGAACGTTCCACACGTGTGGAATGGATTGGCTTTCCTACCTCCTGCACACTAGGTATAAGAATATGAAGTGACAAACAAAAAACTCATACCTCCAAGTTCTGAAAAGTCTGCAGGTAATTTTATATGTACAGTATATATTATAATAATGGAAAACGTTTGGTTTCCTCCAAAGACCTTGTATCTCTTCTCCCCATCTGTAGCTGATAGAAGCATTGCTCTACATACAATTTGATTGTTCGATGTCCATATCTCCATGTCTATTCATGTCCTGAATGAAACAATTGTCTGCGTTATAGCTGTCCCCGATAGATGCAGTTATTATATGTGCATTAACTGTTCTGACAAGAACCATTTAAACTTCTTCTTTTGTAGTCACACTGCTACCGGATTGTTGCTCAATGTCGTGATTTTCTGTTTTTGTCTTAAGATGTTCTAGTGGCTTGGGTGATTGTTATTTTTGCTCTTTGACAGGACTCTGCTATACCATATATCCATCTTTTTCGTGGTCTGCCTCTCGCCTACTTTCCTGATTATTTAGACTAATACGTTTCATACAATACAAAATCTAATATGTTCATTTACGTATTCACTCACACAATAGAAAATAAAACTTATTTTCATAAAATTTGAATAAATCAATTCGATTTTAATTGTTCATTCGTCCTCCTGTCTCTATGCATCGCTTGTTATCACTGGTGAAATGCAAAAAAAAAAATTCAATGTTAACTTTTGTTTTGCTAGTCTTATGGTGGTTTATTTGCTAGAAGTAAAAAACAAGATTATCGATATATGGCTTTCTCGAATGGATATGAGTTGGGGGAGCGGGATGGGATGGGGGAAGGAAAGAAGGACAGACTAAGAAATATTTGTTCACATTCCCGTGTGCTGTCATCACTCAGTTTGTTCGTTGTAAGTTTAATAGATATACATTCTCTGCTAGATACACATACAAAAAGACAATGAGTTTAATTCGATTCCAAACTTGATTGAACGTTCGTTAGTAAGACTGAGAGATCTGTTTCAAAACTATTAAGCCACCAGGGCCGTGCTGAGCTATGATACAGAGAGGCGGCCGCATCAGGTGAGATCGTAAGGGGGCGGCATAAGCAGCAAAATCAAAATTATAATTAAATGTTATTTTAAGGAAAAATACATTTAAGGGCGGCATTTCGAAGATTTGCATCATACTAAGAAAATATATGCACGCGACTGAAATCAACCATGTATTTTTTAGTATGTTCTAGGCGGACGATAACCGGGTGATCAAAAGTGGAAGACGGTGAAAGGCTCGGAGAGCTAAAGAAGATATTTCTATCTGCACATTGAATAAAACTGGGCATAGTAAAGTAGCAGAAACAATCTAGGTATCTGCCACTGAAAAATACACACACACACACACATACGCACCCACACCCTCTGCACATTCACATAAGCAAACTCTTACACACAACCGTTTCAGTTTCAGTTTGGAATATCTTCATTGCACTCCGGACATGTCCATAGGTGCTCCGATCTCCTTCGCAATATATCAAACAGCGTCCAGCGACTGACAGTACCAGTTCGATTTTGATTGATGAGCCTACTCATGTACCTGTTATGCTGTTCTTTTCTTGCTACCCAGCTGCTATTTCTTTTCTTGCTACCCAGATGCTATTTCTTTTCTTGCTATTCTTATCTTCAAACACAGCTCCTTCAATCTAATAGTTGACGTGGATTGGCTTAAATGAAAATTTTCTTTGCGGCCCCACTTTATGAGGGCGTTCAAAATATCAGCTCTACACACAACCGTACACACATACAAACACCCTTACACACATACACACACACATACTGACGCACCAGTCCATACATTCACACTCGAAATCACACACCTGAATATAACACACAAAAATGGACTAGCAGGCGACCACATTTTCACTTAAATGAATATAACCAAGTTTGTTTGAAACCAGGGTGGGCGCAAACTCTATGAAATCCACCATCATCTCATCCTCTATCTCCATCACTCCCTATCTCTCTCTGCCTCTCTCAAACCACTCCACCTCATATTTGTTAAATATCGATTATACACGGCAGATCCCAGCCAGCGTTTAAGTAACGTGGACCGAGTCAAGGATTAAACGCCCCCGGGCTGTAAGCGGAACCGCCAAGATTACCCTCGTCATTGAGAGGGCGCACAGGAAAAATTAAGCTCTAGAAAATAAGCTCAGCAACAATCAATGTAAAAAAATATCTTGTTAGCATTGAATTTTTTCCCTGGTTTTCCTTCCGATTCTTGCTTGTTTAGCGCTACTCTTGTTGCTCACTTTTGTATTTTACATCAATACAAAGACTTTGTTTTCTCGCGTTATCACCTGTATTCTGTACGAATCTTTACTGATACGTCGCTACATCGCTTAATTTATACAAATGTTGTCATTTTTTAAAAGCATTTACTGAAAGTTCAACGTGTTTTTTTTCTACTTTTTCGTTGTTGTTGCGATGATCGTTCATTTTAGAATAGGATTCTAGGGAATGCTAACCCGAAACAAATTCTTGCAGAAAACGGATGCACCAGGCCGTAAGGCGCATAGCATGGTGCAACGACCCTCACAATGAGGAATGGGATAACGGATTCTACAGTCGCCAATCTGCCTCTGAGATTTAGCCACGCGGTAAGAATGTCAGACTCACAATCACGAGGTGGCCAAACTACTGCAGGAAGAGGTCGAACAAACGGGAAGCAGAAATCATAGGAATTATATCCTACAGAACTGCCCCAGTATGAGACTTGAGAAGAAAGAGGTGCCCACTACACTAGTGTCCAAGACAAACTGTATGGCGTGGCTGATAATCTGAGACAGACGACTGCCTTTATTAGAGAATCCGAAATCCTAATCTAGTGAGAACGCAGAAGAAGAAGAAGAATAGGATTCCGGATTCTATGAAACTTTAAGCATTGAATTCAATTCTACCCTCTCTGTGGCGTGGAAGTACTGTGTCTGCTTCTCGCTCTAGACGTACTCAGCTTGTTCTCCGCTTGAAGCAATTAGAATATGTTTCCAGATATCAATATTCTTAATCAGGGGCGGCTCGTCATTAAAGGCCAGTGGGGCCTGGCCCCACCAATAATCGAAAGTGGGAAAGCTTCCCGGAAAAGACAAGTAATAGTAAATACTTAAAAAACAATGAGTTTTTCCCAAAATTTGTGTCTGGCCCCACCAAGAAAAATGAATACGAGCCGCCACTGGTCTTAATGTAGGTGAGATCGAGTTCCTAATCCTATTGGAGACGGACAATAAAACGTAGGTCCATTGTTCAATTTGAGAATGTTGAAAAATTCTTGCAATTTAAAAGGTGATAAGTAAACGTTGCAAGGCCGCTGGTGGGACAACATTCATTCAAAAGATTGTAAAACACAACTTCTTACTAAATTTTTTAATATATAAAATTACACTACGGACCTGTGCAGGTGCTACGGAGTTCGTGCACTATCTCTGAGATCTTAATGTGTAAGAAAAAATTCAGAGGACACATTGTTATTCACCGAAATGCAATGATGATAGTCATATGAATCAATCAACTTTATCATACATTTTCTGTTAAAAGATGGTGAGTGTGGTCAGATTCTTGTTATAAGTTCTGACACGTGAGTCCTTCTCAATGATAGACATGCAGTTCTGGAAGAAGTGTGTTGAACATGTGCTCCGAGAGAAAGACGAGTACTGGCACCGAGATGGATTACAATTTGTCCAGCCAGTAACAATTATCAACCTCATGGAATCGTCAGATTCGGGATGATACAAATCATATTTTGATTACAGACTGAGAACTAGCAACGTATACATTTCCATATCCAAATGCGTCTACCATCATACAATTTGTGGTGAAGTTAAGACACCCTGGGGTCTAATGGTGACCGAAGGAGAGGACTAACTGTTGCATATTGTATCCAAGTTCACGATTGCACATAAAGGGCAACACACTTAATTACTTGACCTATCAAGTTAATATGGAGATACACCTATGAATAGAATTGACATGGACAAATTCTAGGGATACTGTAAAATCTAAAATTTGAGCCCCCGTATTTGCAATTGTCATAAAGATCAAAGGAATTCGCCGATGTGCAAAATCTGTAGCATCTACGGACTACTGGTTAGCTTTATTTTAGCGTCATGGATATTCTAAGGCTGCATGCAAAAAATCACTGAGATCCAACAGGTAGTTTTCGAGAAAATCAATTTCAAAAGTGCTCACGAATTAATGGACAGACTATAGAATGGTATGCCTATAGTGGATAGTTTCAAAGAACGTGTTCTACCATCATTTCTGTTACTAATGATACCAATGTTAAATTTGGTATACCAGTTGTGTTTCATTTTGTTGTATCCTGCTCTGAGACGAAGTATGTCTAACTAGTATCTTTCTGAAAAATTGATAATACTCATCGCATCTTCTTTTTTGAATTTGGGGTAAATTTGTTCCCTACTGAACTTGTTCGTCGTAGATGGTATATTAAAGAGACAGCGGTGGAGATGGATCGGATATGTGATACGCATACAGACTAACTCTATGTCACAAAAACTGCACTGTGATGGACAACAGAATGTAAACGAAAGCGTGGAAAGCCCAGAACGACATGGAGGACAACAGTAGAGGAAGAACTAAAAGAAATAAATCATAGGTAGAACACAGTACAAAGGACGGCCATAAAGAGAGAAGAATGATGTGCAATGTTTGCCGCCCTAGGAGCAGATATGTCACAGGATAGAGAGAGAAAGAAAGAGAGAGAGAGAGAAAGAGGAGAACGAGAGAAAGAGTAAATTCAATCGGCGAATGTTCTTCAGATATTTAATCATTTGGCCACTTTTAGTTTTATATGCAGTTTCAAAGCTTAAACTCGAATATTATAAATACAAGTTAATATATATTAAAATTATTATGGTATCCGAGTATAGTAGTGAGAACAACAGCAGCCGTAAACGTCAATGTGCAATGGTATATGAGTCTAATATTGAGAATACGAACAGCCGTAAACGTCAACGTGCAATGGTATCTGAGTCTAATATTGAGAATACGAACAGCCGTAAACGTCAACGTGCAATGGTATCTGAGTCTAATATTGAGAATAAGAACAGCCGTAAACATCAACGTACAATGGTATCTGAGTGTAATAGCGAGAATAATCATCATTATAAAATAGTTTGTCCTGAGCAGAACTTTGCCACCGCAGAAGTCGGTCGAAATTTTTCTCTCTCATAGGACATATTTTCCGCCTCTGAAGCCGTCATGCTCAAACCACCAGTTACATCCTGAATACATCTTCACCTTGGTCTTATCTCCTCTTTGCCGGGATGATTCCTTCCATAATGTTTTTCTTCAACCCTTCGTGTCTTTTTATATGTCCAAAATACTTTAATTTTCTCATTCTTATTTGTAGCATCAGCCAGTTTTCTTTGATTTTGAGTTATTTCTGAATAGCTCTATTTGTTCTCAATTCTGTCCATGCTATGTGAATACTCTTCTGTAACACTTATATTCAAAAGCAGATATTTGTGTTTTCCACTGCCTTGTTAAATGCCCATGCTTCACACTCATACGTTACCACTGGGAATATGTATGTGAGAATAGTAATAGTTGCCTTAAACCTTCAAATTTTACGTAAAGTTAAAATGATACTACAAAACAAATTTGAGACAAGATCGAAGTAAGATGTAGTTACATCATTCATATATCTTATTCATGAAACCTTAGAAATAAATACCTGCGTTTTTCGTTATTTTACAGCAAAGAAAGAATTTCTTTTTAAAGAAATTGAAAATTCGTAAACGTTGCAGCATACTTAAAGTAAACGACATCCAGATATTGCAAGATGATATCCATTATATGAAGAAGGGTTGTAAGCTTTTAAGAGGATTGACCCAAATATTAGATGTTGAATAACTTCCATTATAACTATATATAGTCTGAATACTATTTCCTAATGTAGATCTTCTTCTTCTTTGCGTTCGTTCTTTACCACCAATTTTATTCACTCTTTGTGATATGTTTGATCTTTGCCACGAACGTGTATACGTTGCACATTGGTTTGGTAGACCCTAAACGCATAGACTTCTACACGTTTAGGACACGCGCATCCGATTTCAGCCAAACCTCCTTTGTCGCCTCTTACAACATGCGTGACAGGTAACAGTGGTTCTATTCTTTACACCCCAAATTTGGACCCCGGTAACCACTCGGGCGCCTAATGTAGATAAATGTAATGGAGATAAACACGGTAAGGGGGCAAACTTCATTACAATATTACATGAAGATTGCATTTTCAAAACATTGATTTGTTGCTAACATTTCTTCATGGATCATCAATCGAAAGTAACATCTGAATCTTGAAGTTTGCGAGGAGAATAGGTGGACAACATTCGGAGGTAACATCTCACGATAATGACTTGCCTGTACACACCTGGACATGCTGGAGTGCAAGGCAACAAACGTGCCGACTGTCTAGCCAACAGTGCTCCAAATAAAGCTGGTAGAAGTATGGAAAGAGCCGATATCATCAATGTGGTCAGCGCTCATTTATGTGATATGGGCGAGTCTCAGAAACTGGACCGAATGCGAGAATTATGTTTTTACATGGTAGACATTGTTGTTTTCGTGGTAGAGATATATACTAATTAACTTCTCATGAGTACGATGAGCAAGTGTACTTTTGAATGACTGCTGTAGCGGAGAACGGACAAGCATGAGTATGTCCAATTTGCATTGACGTCTATCGAATAACATAAAATAACATAACAAACATCTAAATTAGCATCATCAGCGTCCTCAACTTCAACATATCTAAACTTGTTAGATGATGATGATGAATTTGCTCCACATGTTCAATATTTCCATATCATGAATGTTGTTGAGTTTTGATCTCAATTCTTACATTACTCCATCACCCGTCTGTTGCTGGGGCTCGCAAGGGGAGCAAAGATTAGTATCACAGCGACCTACCTGACATTTTGTAAGAGACGACTGTAGTATGGGCCTAGCGAAGCTAACCTTGTAAATAAAAGGCGTGGCAGAAATCAGATCTGCTGGCCTACTTGTATGCGAATAACTGGCACAACGTACAATCGCTCTTCGGCTCAGTTCACATAGAAATTACAAAGAGTGGGTTAACAAGTGGTTGATATTAAACGTTCGAATAAAAAGACAAAGTATGACTCTATCATTTTGTAATCACTCACAGTTTCTGTGTTGACATTGTTTGCTGTAGGTATCAAATTAATATATGTTCTCCAATATTATATTTGAGAGCCGTGGTAGCGTAGTTGTTAGTGGACTTTCTTCTTAGGCTAAAAGTCCGGGTTCAGTTCCACAGTTTGGCGTGGAATATTTCTCCGACGATAACGGCTTTCAGGTCGACCTAGCCTCAATCAAGTACCAGGAGAAAGCACTGGAAAATAAAGGCGACATTACCCATTGAGTGTCACGGGGTCACTGACAAATACGAACCTACCAACGTATAACCCAATATATCTGGAGTTATGAAAAAGGGTCCTTAACATGCTATTTATATGTACATTTATTTACTATTTATAGCTGTGATAACAACTTGAAAGGTTTTTTTAACCAAAAAATAAATTATGTATATGAAAATCTACTATAGTTTTTGTAGTGTGATTGTTGCACGTTTGTACACCTCATAAGTTGTTAGCGGTATGGATTGAGTTAATATCTTCAGTTTCAGTTGTAAATTGAATAATTCATTGCACTCTGACATGTCCATAGGTGATTCGATCTCCTTCGCAATATCCCCAACAACGTCCAGTGACTGACCGTACCAGTTCGATTTTGATTGATGACATTACTCATATACCTGTTGTGCTGTTCTTGTCTTGCTACTCCAATATTCAGTCCCATCTCTTGCAATCTAGTAGCTGACGTGAATTGGTTTAAATAAAAATACTCTTTGCGGCTACACTCTATGAGGGCATTCAAAATGTCAGCTCTATCCATTGGCTGATCCCTGTTACGGTGACAGAGCCAGCCATTTGTTATTTCATTGCCAACGCACAAAAACAAAGATAAGCGTTAATATATCTTACAATGGAAAGCAACATCGGTTATAAACTGCACATTCTTATTTATAAACCATGATTTATACTTCTAACATTGTTGCGATGTTATGTTATGTTATGCGATCGACGTCACGGCACATTGGGCATTCCCATGCATGCTCTGTCCTCCGCTGCAGCAGCCATCCTAAAGTCCATTTGCTCACCGTACCCATGAGAAGTTGATTACTATATCTTCTCTCTACCACGAAGACGACACTGTCTGGCATGTCCACACTTAACGCCTAATTCTCGAACTCGTTCCAGTGTCTGAGACGTGCCCATGTCCCATAATTGAGAGCGTACCGCATTGATGATATCGGCTCTGTCCATACTTCTGTCCGTTTGAGTCGGGGCATTGTTTTCAAGAAAGTCTGCACGCTCGCTACCCTGCACTCCAGCATGTTCAGGTGTGTACAGCCACAGCCAGGTTTCTAGCACAGGCCAGACAACTGGCCGGGTATTCCCTGACCTAGATAAGAAAAGGGATATGGAAATTACAGATGTTTGATAGAACACTGCACGCTTTTTCGCCATTTTACTCAATTCGGTGAGTCTATGGTTATTTATTGGGGAAAAATATTTATAATATTGATATTCCTTATTGTTAAACTTAACTTGTTGCATAATATGACTTCGAGTTAGCATTTTGTGTTGATTTTAAAATGAATTCGTCTATATACACCAATACTGGAATGTGCGGTCACGTGGTGTAGTTGGGGTCTGATTTCCCACAATTCTTAACTGAGCTCGAAGGCCCAGTAGTTTATAGTTGGCTCTGGTACAGCCAAGTCATTTTCTTGAGATGTGATCTCCGAATGCTGTCCACCCATTCCACACGCATACTTCCAGATTCAATCAATTGTTGCGATACATCATTATATGATAATACAAGCTTGTTACATTAGACGGATTAAAACAACGTATAGAACATTTGTTATTTAAATCAAGCAAACAAAGGGTGTAGGTTCAACTCAGGAAACCGACGTTTTCTAATGAACGAATGAACAGACACACATAGCTTCCACACACTAGGGTTAGAATATTGGACTATGAATAGAAATGCAAAAGTTACATGGATTTCACACTTAACAGTTTACAAAGGCTACGAAATATTGTCATATAAAACTACCATGTTGCAATTAAAGGGCGTTGCTATGCAGTTATAGCTAAAAGATTTTCTATGCATTTATAACTAAAAGACTCTCTATGCATTTATAACTAAAAGACTTTCTATGCATTTATAGTTAAAAGACTTCGCTATGCATTTGTAGTTAAAAAATGTGAATCATCTTCATAGGGCAGGAATCTGGCATCATTCTTGCTCAATGTGTGATAAGTTGTGTCTTTTTTGTTCTGCCCGTCTATCTGTTTGAGGAAGACACGTTGCCCAACACGCACTCCCTTCTCCCTCAATCACGCTAACTTTTTAATATATGTTCTATACCAACATGCATGCGTGACAGACACAATTACTGAAAGTGAGAAAAACAGAGACAAATAATATAACTGATAAAGAGAGTGATCAAAGAGAGAGAAGACTAAAATATTTGAATCTTACTGATATCAGAATCAACCAATCTTTCCCGTGCAGAACTTTGTTACACTAACAAAATTAACTTGTCTTTCTAATAAACACTGTTCGATGAAACCGTACCTGATTATTCTGTGTCTAGTTATAACGAAGCGTTTGAGAAAGACGCTCCTCAGGGAGCCATTTTTTTAGAATGGCTCGCTGGTTGTTTCGTAAGAACGCTCGTATTGCTAGGCTAGGCAATGGGTGTCGTAAGTAATAAGGGTAAGTTCGAATCCTGTGTTTGTCTATTTCTTTTGTCTCGAAAGCTCTTAATACCTGTACATTGTTTATTTGTTGATCATATTCTTCGCTTCCGTTGCTTCCTCTGGGGTTCTTGCAAAAAACTCCTTGTTTAAATCTTTTCTAATAAACCAGATGTCCCACCTTTGAAGCTGTCATGATCAAATCATCAGTTACATCCTGAATCCATCTTCTCTGTAGTCTTCCTCTTCTCGTTACCGAGATACATCCTTCTATAATGGTCTTCTCCAACTCTATGTGTCTCTTTATATGTCCAAAATACTTCATTCTTGATTGTAGTATTAGCCAAATTTACTTTGATTTTGTATTCCTTCTGAGTAGATCTATTTGTTTTTCTCTCTCTCCGTGATATACGGAGGACTCTTGTGTAATAAGTTAAGTTAATTGCATATCCTTTACAGGAATTTGCAAATCAACCACAGCTTTTTAACGCTGTTTACGATTTTTCTAGGTATTATTACGTTCAGCAAATTTCTGAACGGGTGGTGCCATCGTCCTTTGTAAAAAAGGAAACAATTCCACGCAAAACAATTTGCAACCAAACTGTCCGCAGCGTGATTCGAACTCCGAATGTCGGGGGTAATAGACCGAGTCACTATCTCATAAGACACTGACTCCACCCTTGTCTAATACTTATATTAAAAAGTACATTTATAGTTTTTCCAGTGCCTTGTTAAATGTTCGTGTTTTACACACATATTATGTACCTTCTAGTATGAATTCTTGTAGTATTCTGATTTTTGTTCTCTTATCAGTTGCATTCTATACTGTTTTTAGTTGTTTAGACCATGTTTGTTCTTTCTAAAAATAAATTTCTTCCATCCTATTTCCATCATTTGTTAGCAGTGAGCCGAAATAATTAAAACTGTTCACATTTTCTACTTTCTCTCCGTTGATAAAATATTATTCGTCATGCTTGTTTTATCAGTTGTCCATATTTTTGTTTTTGCCACATTGAGATATAGATTTTGTTTTCTACTTTTCGCTTGCACTTCCATTATTAATTTCTCAATCCTTTTTTGAATTGTTTTTCCGGATATTTAGGACATCATTCTAGGACATTAAAAAAATACAAACAAATACGTGTTATAGAAGGAAATGTCATTTATTGATGTGAAGATATGAATTCAGCAAATGAACACAGCTTTAATACTATCATACTAAAAAGAAGAATGGGTAGTGAAACAAAATGTAAATTAAGTTAGGAAGCAAGAAGAATATGTCATAATATCAATTTCTAGATAGTGTCTTTCATTGCCTCTTTTATTTCTGATGTCCACCTTTCGCTTGGACAGCCTTTTAATCTTGCTTCCACTGTGTATGAGTGAAAATCGAAAATCGTGGCATATCCTTTTCTGGAGGTCATTGGTTAATGGTCTTTTGATTACATAATGCATTCCGGGCAGACCCATAGGTGCTGAGCTTACTTCAGCACATGTCGAAGAGTATGCATACTGATGTAGTCAGTGGATCGCTGGTTCAACTGTCGGGACCCACAGGGAGGGGGAGGAGGCAAACAATAGTAACACTGCCACCAACAAGACATGTCGTAAGAGGCGACTGAAGTAGGAGTCTAGGGAAGCTAAATAAAAAGCGTCGCAGAAATCGGATATGCTGGCCTACTTGTAGGCGCATAATTGACACAACTCACAATCGCTCTTAGGCCCATATCACATAAATTAACACAAAAAGTGGTTAACAAGTGGTCGATATGAAGCGTTCCAAGAAGAAGAAGTTGGTTCAACATATATCTCAACAATCTATTAAACGCAGTTTATAAACCTAATCACATGCTTCATTTTCATTTAACAGACGGTTGTTGAGAAGTTGCAGTACATCCAATTTGGTATTGAGAAGTCTCAAGCGCTACATATCCCTACGACATTATAAGTATCAAATAACCATATCAAGTGAACTATAAATGTGACATAGATATGACTGAACAAATGCACTTCAAGATCTATCGATTTTTAGAACTTGCGTGCAAAGTTCAAATCAGAATGTTATCTTTAAATGTCAAAATCGAATGACAAGTTGCTTTTTTACAATGGTTATTTTTCAACATTGTTTTTGAACTATCCAAAACAAGAAACAACTAATTTTGTATTAATTTTTGCTGACGTTTGCTATAATTGTGCAGCAATTTAACCAGAAACAGTAAACATTTTATTTATCGTCTTATTTAGAACGAATTAAACAAATAAATTACTGTTAAATAAGGTCTTAGATAGAATATGAAATAATTTATAAAAGAGTTATGCTTGAAAAAAAACAAAAGCCAGTCATTTTTAAATTTTGATGTAGACTAAGAAGATAAACATATTGTCACCATCATTAGCTAGTTTGTCCTACGCAGAACTTTGTCATTTCTACTGTCTTTCGGAATTTCTCTCATAGACTAGACTTTGTGCAAATGTCATGTTCAAATCATCAGTCGGGATCTGATCCATCTTTTCGTGGTCTTACTTTTCTCCTCTCTGTTCTTATGCCTCTTTCCATAATGGTCTTCTCCAATTCTTCGTATCGTTTGTATATGCCAACATTCTTCATTGCTTTTCTTTTATATTTGTAGCATCATTCACTTTTTAAAAAAATTTTAGTTTCCCACTGTATAGTTCTAATTGTTTTTATTTTTCTCTTTTCATGGTTTACGTAGAACTTTTCTCATATTACTGTTAGTATTATCTAGATATCTTCTTGGTATGTAATCTGTCATAGCTCTCCTTTATGCCCGTGACAATATTGGTCCATGACCATAGCTTTTGTCTCTACTAAAGATATTTTCTGTCTACTGTGGGACAGATGGTACTACAAAGATAAACTTTTCCCCTTGAAAGGGACATATGTAGACTACAGAGATGTCCAGCGGAACATGTGTATACTACAGATAGGCATCTTTTGTGGAAGCTTTATGTGTCAATAATAATAATAATTCCTCTCGTACCGTTATACGTTACATAGGGCCTGCAAGTAATTTCTCCATACCGCTCTATCCTGGGCAACTCGCTCAATCTCCTCCATGGAACTGAGACCGATATTTCCTGCCCTCTCAGCAAAGTTCGCTTCAGGGTCTCCTTAGGTCGACCTCTCTTTCTTGAACCCTTTGCATCCCACTTCAATGCCTGCTTTGATATTCGTTGATCATTTCTCCTCAAGGTGTGTCCAATATATCTCCATCTTTTCTTTCTTATAACAGTTGTCACTAGTGGTTGACCAGACATGTCTCTGATTTCACACTTCTCCTGAATTCGTTCCATTTTATATTCATTATTTTTCGCAGACATCTATTTTCAAATGCATTCAACTTGCTTTCTATATCTATAGTCATTTTCCAACTCTCGCTGGCATATGTTAGAATTGATACAACATTTGAATTGCAAATTCGCAATTTAGTTTTAATACTATATAACTTGCAGTTCCATATTTTATTTAGACTTTTAAAAGCTGATGTTGCTTTGCCAATTATGTGTCAATAGGGACAAGAAAATGGTATAGATTGGATCGAGGGATATAGATAGATATAAAAGAGAATCCACACTGTAACAATATTTGATTGTCTGATTGATTGTTTGATTGATTGTTTGATTGATAAGACCATCATCATTGATGTTCTGTGAATAACCATGTGTGCTACAATCTCTTTCTTGCACATGCAGATGACACCGACACTGCACGAACTCTGTAGTCCCGACAAAGGTTCCTGATGCAATTTTGAGAATTGTGAAAAATTATCCAAATTTGTATCGATATTGTTTATTGAATTATAGACATTCAGTGACTTTGCAATTTACTCTTATCGAAAAAATGTGGAGACTGCAGTAAAACTTGGAAAAATAGGTAAACACGTAAAACAAAGTACTACAGTTTTACAAAATACATAAACAGTGACGATAAACAGCAACGTTTCGACCAAAAGGCCTTTATCAAGCAAACAATACAACAAGAATGACGAATTTCGAGGAACACTACAAATGGACGATTACAGTGGAAACATAAACCTATCTGATGAAAATATGGGAATAAAAACGAACAACGAAATGAGTGCAACACAAAAACCGAAAGTGGAAAGGAGAGGAACAATAAACCATATAGTGGATAAATGACACATATATGGAGCAAACACACATATAGATAACAAGGCACGAGATAAGACAGTACTAAGAAGCATAGGAATGTAATGCGTTGAGTCCAAGAGGTCGCAAAGTGCCATAGAATGAAATAAAACGGTTCTCCAGGGCGAATCGACTGCGATCATCGGAGGAACATGATCGGATGGCTGTGACCTGGACATCGTCAACTCCTGAATGGCCAGTATCATTGAAATGAGTGGCCACAGGAGTCAAAGAGCATTGGCGAATATCGCGTAAGTGTTGGGCGAATCGGTCACTGAGCTTCTTACCGGTTTCACCAATATAGGCCTTATGGCATCGTTTGCAGGTGATAGCATAGATGATATTGCGGGACTCACACGTGAAACTGTCTTGAATGGTATAGGTAGCTTTTGGAAAAGAGACAGTACAGGTCTGTATTACATAAGCACATGTATTACAGCGCCGACGGCCACATTGGATGGTGCCAAAGTGACTCTGGATGTTAGGCTTGAGGCGACTGTGTACCAACAAATCCTTGAGGCTTCTGTCCCGTCTGTACGCCACCAAAGGATAGTGTTGGAAGACTGAACGTGTCTCAGGATCAGACTGAAGAATAGGAGATGATGGAATCTCTAACGCTCTTGATCTCTACATCAAGAATACTTCATACGACATTGGACTTCTCCACCCTAAACGCCTAGGGCGTTCGAACATGTCACCGTCCGAGTTTCGTGCTCTATCACACCTCCGTCGACGTGATGACATTGTTATCAAACCCGCTGATAAAGGTGGTGCCATAGTCGTATGGAGTAAAGAACTATATCTTCAGGAAGGCCATAACCAACTACTCAACACCCTATTCTACAAAAATATTCCTTCTGATGCCACACTATCCAACAATAGTAAGGTCCGTACAGTCATCAAGAACCTCATTGCCTCCAAAGACCTTCCTACCGGCGCATCATCACTATGTGTCATCGACAGTTGCTTGGGCAAACCCGCATTCTATATGCTCCCAAAATCCATAAACTTCACAATCCTGGTAGGCCTATTGTTTCTGCTTGCTCTTGTCCTACGGAACATATCTCCGCATTCCTTGACAGTATCTTCAACCCTATAGTCACCACACTACCTTCATTCTTGAAAGATACTAACCACACTTTGTCTGTTTTTTCTTCTATTAAGTTGTTGCCTGGCAGGACTTATCGCCTCTTCCTCCTTGATGTCTGCTCACTGTATACCTCTATACCTCATTCTGACGGACTTCAAGCTCTCCAGTTTTTCTCGACAGGAGAACTAACCCTCTTGTCTCCACCTCCACTCTCCTTCGTCTTGCAGAACTAGTTCTCACTCTCAACTCCTTTCAGTTCAATGACCAGTTCTTCGAACAGATTAGTGGGGTCGCCATGGGTACTAAAATGGGACCCAGCTATGCTTGTCTATTCATGGGTCATCTTGAACACTTAGTATGGAACACCTATGATGGCCTTCTTCCGTCCGTGTATCATAGATACATCGATGATTGTATTGGAGTTACCGATATGTCTGAAGCCGATTTGTCACGCTTCATTACCTTCATCAATGCCTTCAATCCTGCTATTCGGTTCACCTCTCACATCTCTACCTCCTGTGTCAATTTTCTTGACATCACTATCACCATCAGCCTATCCACTATCACTACATCAGTATACTACAAGCCTACTGATACACATAGCTTTCTTCTGTATACCTCTTCCCATCCCCAGGCTTGTCGTGACTCTTTACCTTTCTCTCAACTCTTACGCCTTCGTCGCCTCTGCAGTGAGGACGACGATTTTCTTGATAGAGCTCATGAGATGCTTGATTTCTTCCGCCAGCGCCTATACCCGGAGAATGTGCTTACATCTGCCATGCATCGGGTTCAGCTAATTGCTCGCCAGGAGGCCCTCTCTCACATACTTAGAAACCCCAAGTCTGACAGGGTTAAACTTATCTTAACTTTCCACCCTCATAGTTCCCTGGTGAAAAGGTCTTATTCCATCATCTCCTATTCTTCAGTCTGATCCTGAGACACGTTCAGTCTTCCAACACTATCCTTTGGTGGCGTACAGACGGGACAGAAGCCTCAAGAATTTGTTGGTACACAGTCGCCTCAAGCCTAACATCCAGAGTCACTTTGGCACCATCCAATGTGGCCGTCGGCGCTGTAATACATGTGCTTATGTAATACAGACCTGTACTGTCTCTTTTCCAAAAGCTACCTATACCATTCAAGACAGTTTCACGTGTGAGTCCCGCAATATCATCTATGCTATCACCTGCAAACGATGCCATAAGGCCTATATTGGTGAAACCGGTAAGAGGCTCAGTGACCGATTCGCCCAACACTTACGCGATATTCGCCAATGCTCTGTGACTCCTGTGGCCACTCATTTCAATGATACTGGCCATTCAGGAGTTGACGATGTCCAGGTCACAGCCATCCGATCATGTTCTTCCGATGATCGCAGTCGATTCGCCCTGGAGAACCGTTTTATTTCATTCTATGGCACTTTGCGACCTCTTGGGCTCAACGCATTACATTCCTATGCTTCTTAGTACTGTCTTATCTCGTGCCTTGTTATCTATATGTGTGTTTGCTCCATATATGTGTCATTTATCCACTATATGGTTTATTGTTCATCTCCTTTTCCACTTTCGGTTTTTGTGTTGCACTCATTTCGTTGTTCGTTTTTATTCCCATATTTTCATCAGATAGGTTTATGTTTCCACATGTAATCGTCCATTTGTAGTGTTCCTCGAAATTCGTCATTCTTGTTGTATTGTTTGCTTGATAAAGGCCTTTTGGTCGAAACGTTGCTGTTTATCGTCACTGTTTATGTATTTTGTAAAACTGTAGTACTTTGTTTTTACGTGTTTACCAATTTACTCTTATCGATTTTGAACTGCCAGAGATTCCTTGAACACAGGATCAACGTTGTATCGTTGGTCTTTAAGAGATTTCAAAGCCCGTCTGCCCAGCAAGTTCGTAGCGCGTTGGACTACGGGTGACTATCCCTCTGTGCGGGTTCAATTCCGCGGGATGGCAGAAAAAGTCACAGATTCTCCAGATTTACGGTGTTCGTGGCACCGAACCGAAGGTTACGATGTCCATGGCACCGAGCCGAAGAGCTAAAAAAGCTCAAGTGCTTCTGGATCGGAAAAAAAAGAAGAGATTTCAAATTTAGTCACACCTAGAATGAGAATAGATATAGTTGGACAACCAGAAGCTCTTCCACGCTGGAATCAAACCAAACACTGTTGTAGCAAGAGGCAATCACCTAACCTCCACACAACAAAGACCGCCTACAATATTTGTGTAGGATTTGAAAGTTTGTCGATTTTACCATAATGTTAACTGTCCTGGGTGCTTCCCAGTTTTCGTAGAACTCCCACAGGGCCGTGCCGTGCTATGATACAGTGAGGCGGCCGTATCAGGCGGCGCCGTAAGGAGGGCGGCATAAGCACAAATCACAATTACAATGGAAGGTTATTTTAAGGAAAAACATTTAAGAGGCAGCATTTCTAAGACTTGCATCATACTGTGAAAATATACCGCACGGCAATGAGCTCTTAGTTAACGTTTTACATTATCTTTCAATACACAATAGAGAACCAATAACAAACAAATTATCTAAGATAAAATTTTATTCTGTTTAATTGTTGATTATTTTCACTAACCTTGTGATTGAAAGGATGACAGGAAAGAACATTAATTGAACACTCCATCGAAAGTTGAATCTCAAGCACACACAAAAAACACCGATAATTCAGGGAAAGTTAATCCAAAATAAGAGGCAAATATTAATAGTCTCCCTTTGAAGAAAAGTGAATTTTGCCTGCGTTTGTATTCTTTACCACTTCAAAACAGAGCCATTTTATTTCATGTGCATTAGGTTTGTCTGCTTGTTAGAAGACAACATCGACTCATACATACCTGCCTACCTACCTACCTACCTACCTACCAACCTACCTATCTACCTACCTGCCTACATACTAACCTACGTTCCTTCCTACTTACCTTCACCTACCTACATACTTACCTACCTACTTACCTACCTACTTAACTACTTACTTACCTACCTACCTACTTACCACCTACCTACACCTGCCTACCTACTTACCTATCTACCTACCTACCATTTAACTACTTACCTACCTACCTTATTACCTGCCACCACTTACCACCTACTTACCTATCTACCTACTTACCTACCTACCTACCTATATGCCTACCGAATTTTCGACGGCGTCAACTAAACAAGACTTCTCTGATATATTTCGTTAGCGGTTTCGGACTAAGGAGTGTATATTTATAACACAAGTTTTATATGAAGTGAGGAAATCCAAATAAAGACTATTCAGCTGTGACAGATCAGGCTAGGACTTCAGATTAGATTGATTGATTGATTGATAGGGCTATAATCATTTCACTTCGGTGAGTAACCATGCATGCTCCGATCTCCTTTTTACACAGAAAGATCTTAGCGGTGCACGAGTGGTCCAGAGATTTCTGCTCGAAATATAGGTGAGATCAAATGTCTAGCTCTATCGGAGATGGACGATAAAACAGAGATCTCGTATTCAAGTTGAGCATGCACAAAGCTTTGGCATTGGAAAATTGAGTAGGCTGCAAATCTGGTGATCTGGCAGAACTATTAAAAATATAATAACACTCCTACAAAACGTGTATCTATTGTCTATCCCCAGGTGGAAGATGGAATTGGTTGTCCACTCTTGTCGTTAAGCGGTGGGGTGGGAGCTTTAATTTGCGTTCTAGGGCCATATGAGTCACCCTTGTTGTGTTATATCCGTGTTTATGTAGTGGAGTCTTGATATTGTCTATCCATCTTTTTCTTTGTCTTCCCTTCGCTCTAATACCTGATCTATTTTTATTGTATGATGTTATTGGTGGTTGGTTGTATTTCATTCTCATTAAATATATAAACCACTGCATTTGTTGTCTTTCGATGTATTCGGTGCATGAAGTTATGCCAACTCTGCTTCTGATGTTCTCATTTCGTAGTCTATCTTTCCTGATGACCCCCACCCCACCCCCACCTCCTGCCTTGCTCAAACATTTCATTTCACACGTGGTGGGATTTCTGTGGTATGTTGCTGTAAGAGACAAAGTTTGGCACTGGTAACAAAGTGTTGGTAGGAAAATACTTTTCATCTTCTGTCTTTTCACTTCCATCTTGATCTTTGGGTGTTGTAGTAATGGTGCCAGCTGGTAGGTCACTGCATTTGCTTTTTGACATCTTGTCTCTATTTCTCTATCGCGTTTTCCGTCCTCTGTGAAAATGCTGCCTAAATATTTGAATTCAGAAAGTTGCTTTACTCTATTTGTATGTTTTCTTGGCTTGATGTTCTGCTGATTTTCATTTGTGTCGGTCTTTTGTTTGTTGATTTTCATGTTGCATGCTATTAGCAATGAATTCATGTGATGTTGTAGTTGATCTTCATCTTAATAGATTAGACTTTGGTCGTTCGCAAAAAGTTATTTGTTGATTTGGTTATTTTATTGGTTATAGTATTTATTTTCATGTCGATAAGGTCTTTTCGGCACTGTATCTCTTCACTAAATGTTAAAGAGAATTGGCTGATAAACAACATACTATACAGAAAAATTACATACTTTGGTCATATCAATCGTCACGATGGCTTGGAAAGAACAATACTAGAAGGCGGGGTCCCAGGACGCAGAGGCAGACCAAGAAGAAGATGGCTACAAGATATTAAAGAAACCATGAACATGACCATCGACGAAGTGGGTGAACTGGCAAGAAACAGAGTGAATTTCAGATGTGCTGCAAAGAGAGCAACGTCCTATAAAGGATACGCACCTTGATGATGATCTCTTCACTATTCTGTCGATATATATGTTTAAGAGAATACGTTTATCATCTTCAACAATTACACAGTAGAACCTCGTCTGGGCTACAGAACTCGAGCACTCTTGCTGAGATCTTCTTGTACAAGAAAGAGATCTGAACACACATGGTTATTCACCGAAGTGCAATGATGACGGTCCTACCAATCAATCGTTACTACATGTGTACCTAGTTATAATGGAATCTAGTTTACTGCAACAGTTCTTGGCAGTCTTGTTACAAGATCACAGTTGTTGAGTTTCTTCTATGTGACCTATCGAGTTTATGACACGTACGGAATGACCTAAATATTCACAAACGTGAAGGTATATTGATCCATTGACATCTAAAGAAAAAGTTTATTTATCTTCAGTGACTTGTTATATAAATTATTTAGATTGCAGAAATCTTCTGTACCGGGGGGTCAGTCAGTGCAATCCGGTATGGGCAGGAATTCGTAGACAATAATGTTTCTGTTCAACTTCTCACTGGATTGAATTTGTTTTATCTTCACCCGATTCTTTGATTTAATGACACAAAGTTAAGCATATGTTCTTCTTTATTTTGTCCTCTGCTTTTTTGCCGTTATGCGTAGCAGGTTTAACTGATGATCGGTTTCCGAGATAGTGCATGCTCGGTCGCTTGATATGCTGTGGTGTTGTGAAGTTTTAATATATCTGTAACTCCATCATCCCATCTTTTCCTTGGTCTGTTGCTTCCTCTAGATAATTCTATTTTCAGGTTGTACGCTCTTGCAAATGGTTTATTCGGGTTCATTCTGACCAAGTGGCCAAACCATTTGAGTCTCTGTTTTTCAATAAATCTAATAGCAAGTGTCGTTCAGACTGTTCTTCTAATTTCCTCATTTCTTATATGGTCTCTTCTTGTTGTATTTACTGCTATTTTCAAGCATCTCATTTCGCATGTGGTAATTTTCCTTTCTTGTTCTTTTTGTCAGTGCCCATATTTGGCACTGGTACCACAGTGCTCATATGAGGATTGTATTTATAATCTGTCTTTTAGTCTTTACTGGAATCATATGTTGACAGTGTATAGAACAAACTAGTCGATAGATTGATCACAAACGGACAAACAATCGGCAGATGTAAAATTAAGTATTCTTTAAGGTACAGTGTTGAAGCGGGCATTGGCAGATTAGTGTGGGTAGACGTGGGTATAGTAGTGTGGGTAGACGTGGGTATAATAGTTTAGGTAGACATTGGTGTAATAGTTTAGGTAGACATTGGTGTAATAGTTTAGGTAGACATTGGTATAATAGTTTAGGTAGACATGGGTATAATAGTTTAGGTAGAATGGTTTATCATGTTAAGATTAGGTACATATATAATAGTTTAGTAACTTGATGAAACTTTGAGACTATTAATGTTTCATTGCTGTTCAAAAACTAGTACATGTATCTTATTCATGAAAAGATCATGCTCGTAAAATTTAGGCTGGTTTCAATAACCTTGATCATATAGCTGAGTCTCCTAGTGACATGGGGAAATATAGAAAAGTTGTTAATGAATATGTTGCAGTTACATCTACACATCCTGAAGAATTGGTAATGCTCTGATGCCTTCTTCCTTTTCGAACAGCTTCACAAACAACTTTTTTGGTGATATTCATTTCCATTTTCTCCACGTGTCCTGAACCATCTTAGTGTTTATTTGCTGAGCAGTGAGGATGCAAGCAAGATTTGAAATTGTTGTCTGTACTTCTTGTCTTGGTTATCTTGTCTACCACCTGATGTTCATATATTAGCTGGAGTTTCTCACCGGAAAGTGTAAGGTCTCTTCTGTTTGGACCTAGGTTGTCTGTTTTACTACAATACCAAAGCACACTAATTTTTACTACAGGTCGATATATTGAGTCTTCAAGTCTGCAATGTCAATTTTTTTGCTTGTCCCACGCTAGCTTTGATAGTTTTGCTCGAATGTAGTAGCGGCACTCTATACGAGCGTTGATTTCCTCGTCAAGAGAAAGGCTGGCAGTGACCGTGGACCCAAGATAGCAGAATTGTTGCACTGGTGTTAGATGGTCGCCATTTAAAGTGATGTTTGATGTCTTACCTCCTGACATAATACAACTGTTTTGGAGACACTTATTGTCAGAGAAAAGAGGTCGCATGCCTTTGACAAATTATTAATTAGACTTTGCAGTGTGGTCTCACTGTGGGCGACTAAGGCAGCATCGTCAGCGAAAAGGAGGTCCTTGAGAAGTATTTCCGTCGTTTAGGTAGACATTGGTATAATAGTTTAGGTAGACATGGGTATAAGATTAGGTAGACATGGGTATAAGATTAGGTAGACATGATATAATAGTTTAGGTAGACATTGATAGAATAGCTTATGTAGACATAAGTATAATAGTTTAGTTAGACATGGTCAGAGAAATTGAAGTAGACATGGGTAGAATAGTTTAATTAGACATGGTGAATAAAGAAAAAATTGAAGTAGACCTGGTAGAATACTTTAGATAGACATGGAGAGAAAAATTGAAGTAGACATGGGTAAAATAGTTTAGATATATATACATGGAGAGAAAAATTGTAGTAGACCTGGGTAGAATAGTTTAGATATAATATGTTAAATGCAAATATGCTGCAGTTACAGTACAGACACACAATCTCCATGCAAGAAATTAGTAATGTCTTCTAGAAAATAGTACGCATTAAAACTACCATTTTTCAACACCTGCTAAACCCGACTCCTCTAATATTGGTGTACTATTCATTCACGCTACCTACATCTTTCTCCACGTCCGGTCTTTGGAACTCATGGTCTGGTCTATATAGTGTTTATTTTAAGTACGGTAGATCAGACAGTGAGAGGATGACAAACCAAACACAAAGACTGTTCCAGAAAGTTGTTTTTGGTTCTGATACCATTCGGTTTGTCTGTGTGTTGATAGTTTGGAGGGAGGAATTTATAGCTTACAGCAGACAGAATTGACATATGGATTAGCTAGGTAGTTTCTCACCTGGAGCAAGCTGGTGGGAAGGTCGTCTTCATTGTTATGGACCTACGGTATGTTGTTTATCAACTTTTTACAACTTACCAAAGCCAGCTGGGGACTAGATTTTGTACAGTACAGTTCAAAGAAAAGTGGTATAGTTGTTTCTTCAGAGGCTCGTCAGGAGAGGATCATCCTGGAAAATATTTTTTACTCTGCTTCGTCGAATTTCTCACTTTTTAATCTTTATATTTTTCTCAGAAAACTGGTTCCACTATTGTGATAATACGTTTCTATTTTACAGTGTGTTATAGCTATAAGAAGGGACAGAAAGAGATTTATCTTTTACACAATTCAATTGCTATTATACTTTTGTATAATCTCGATCTCTATAAATTCAGACGCAGTCACGTTTGATAACAAAATACTTAGGTATACCCACGGTACTCGGTCGGATTACAGGAGATCCTGATCCCCTACTTGGGGAACTGAATTACATGTACCTCTGAAATTGGAGATAGGCTCGCATGAATTGCGTGGGGCATTGGTGATAACAAAAGCAAACCTTCACGAAAACATGCACCAGGATGGCCATATTATGCGTTATGCTTATGCCTGTATTAATATGAGGCGAACACAAGAGACAAAAATCATGTTTTTCAGAACTACTATGAGAAAAAAATTTAGAATAGAAGAGAGAAAAAACCAATGGAGACAAGAGGGACAATTGCAAAGAGAGACAATTCTGGACAGTCTAGGTTCTTATTTTTGTTTGTTGTCACACTGTTACCGAGTTGTTGCCCAGTGTCGTGATTTTCCTGTTTTTATCTTGAGCTGTTCTGGTGGATTGGGTGATAGGTATTTTGCTTTGTGGCAGAATTCTGCTATACCGTTTAATCATATTTTTCGTGGTTTTCCTCTCACCTTCTTTCCTATGTCCAGTCTAGCTTCAACGCATGGGAAAATGTAAACATAATTTATAGTCGATACTTAGAATATATATTTCTGGAGATTCGTGATAACCTGCATCAGTCGGCCGGCTCATAATGATGACTCTACTTGTAAATCACTCAGGTTTAAAAATGTGTTTTGTAGATTGATTAATGTTAACTTTTCAGCAATTCGAACTTGTGACCCTCATCATCATCAAGGTGCGTATCCTTTATAGGATGTTGCTCTCTTTGAAGCACATCTGAAATTCACTCTGTCTCTAGCCAGTTCACCTACTTCATCGATGGTCATATTCATGGTTTCTTTAATATCTTGTAGCCATCTTCTTCTTGGTCTGCCACTGCGTCCTGGGACCCTGCCCTCTAGTCCTAATAACCCTAGTGAGCATAAGAAGTATAATATCTGAACTGAATGTCCTCGAAGGACTGTTGGAAGTGGGTAAAGCATAAGAAGTATAATATCTGAACTGAATGTCCTCGAAGGACTGTTGGAAGTGGGTAAAGCATAAGAAGTATAATATCTGAACTGAATGTCCTCGAAGGACTGTTGGAAGTGGATAAATCATAAGAAGTATAATATCTGAACTGAATGTCCTCGAAGGACTGTTGGAAGTGGATAAATCATATCCTTGCTGTCCGAAGTTCATGGGTTCGAAATTGGACCACACCGTTCTATTTACGAGTGAATTTTGTTTTCTGAAGATTTCTTTGATTTTTGTGGAAGCTACGGAGTTTGTGCTTTGTGCAATACTCTCACGTGCGGTGTGCCATTTATGTTAAAAGGTAGTGAACCATATGGGGGAAAGCAAGGTACAATGAAGTCAATGCTTTGTCAGTAGATCCTTTCGTTATTAGCTTCTGATCCGACCTCATATCCCTTCGAAGCAACTCAAAGTTGCTCAGTCTCTCTCAGCAGGTGTTGATGTTTATTCATTCTGATGGTTTCCTTTGCATGCCGGGTAAACACACTCCTCATTTACTCCTCACAATTTCAGCTATGCCAGTATAGCTAGTGATTATTTGATTCAATAACATTTGTATTGCCTCCATACAACACACGGTAGCTGAAAAGTTTTTCCTTCGAACGTTCCATATCGATCATTTGTTAACAACTCTTTGTGATCTGTATGTGATATGAGCCTAAGAGAGATTATACGCTGTTTCAGTTATGCGCCTACAAGTAGGCCAGCACATCCGATTTCTGCGTCGCTTTATATTTACTAGGGTAGTTTCCCTAGGCCCCTACCTCAGTCGCCTCTTACGACATGCTTGAGGTGGAAGTGATATAATAGTATATCACTTCCACCTACATATATATATAAATTAAGAAATCAAAAGGAGACTGGATGTGAAACCAGTTATGCAATTCATAAAACAACAACAGATTAAATGGTTTGGACACCTGACCAGAATGCCCTGGTATCGCCTACCACAGAGAGCCACACAGAAGAAGTATAATGAGTACAAGGCAAGAGGAAGACCACGAAAAATATGGAGCGACGGCATCAAGAACAGCCTTACGAACATGATATCAGCTCAAGGCTAAAAAAGCACACAAGATCACTACGTTTCACCAACACTTCTATAAAAAGTAAATGTGGAAGAGAACAAGCACACACAAGATCACTACGTTTCACCCCCAACACTTCTATAAAGAAGTAAATGGTGGAAGAGAACAAGCACACACAAGATCACTACGTTTCACCCCAACACGTCTATAAAGAAGTCAATGGTGGAAGAAGAACAAGCACACACAAGATCACTACGTTTCACCCCAACACGTCTATAAAGAAGTAAATGGTGGAAGAGAACAAGCACACACAAGATCACTACGTTTCACCCCCAACACTTCTATAAAGAAGTAAATGGTGGAAGAGAAGAAAAGCACACACAAGATCACTACGTTTCACCCCAACACTTCCATAAAGAAGTAAATGGTGGAAGAGAACAAGCAAACACAAGATCACTACGTTTCACCCCCAACACTTCTATAAGAAGTCAATGGATGAAAGAACTGAGAATGAAGAAGAAGAAAAGTGATATAATCTTTGCTGCTTTTGTGAGCTCGGCACTCATGGGTTAACAAGCAAAGGGGCATATGGTGGATTGAAATAAACTTCAGATATAGGTATAACAACAGTCACTCACACTGATGACTGGAGATTTCCAACCACTGGCTTTTCAATTGGTCAGAACCCTCATACAGAGAAAATCTGACATTTGCTGTTGACTGGAAGACACTCACTGGATATGATTATATAAAAGACTTAATTAAAGACCTAATAAGAACGAACCAGATCGATATTTTTTGCCTACGGACACTGGACACTGCAGACTCAACAGACACTTACATTTACTTGAAATAAGTCAAACAGCTCTCTGAGAGTGTCAGCAGGTGGAGCAGACACCGGAGCATGTCCTGCAAGACTGGCATCTCCTGTGTGAGCTTACAAGCCACACGAGGACACACCCAGTCGACCTAAAAACTACGATTTGGGTAAACTTGACTGACCTGAAGCTTACTGTCCAGGTTGTGGTCCACAGTAAACTAAGAGCATGTTTAGAGATTGCTGAAGAAGAAGAAACCATTCACATATATTGATTGGACGAGGTCAGACAAGGTGTTCTCTCTCTCGAGATCTCTGCCCAGACCGATGTACCAGATTTCCCCATAAAATCTATTCATGTGGAAATCTGATTCATGCAGCCTTAGCATTTGTGTGTTTTACGTCACATCTTTAGCACCATTTGGAGCTCTGGTGCTTATCCTTCAGCGATATGTCCGGTTTCAACCACCGTTTACTCGGTTCGCTCTTCGTTCTGTAGCCATCTAGTGTTTTTTACGGTGTGGGGTAGCTAGCCCCACTTCAAACCTCCTTAATCGCCTCTTACGACATGCGTGGCAGGTAACAGTGGTTCTATTCTTACACCCCAATTTGGGCCCCGGTAACCACACGGGCAAGACCAGGTATCAGGCAAGGCTTTCTTGAATAGTATCTCATAGAAAGCAATAAACACTTAAGACAGGTACAACGTGAAAGCTCTGCCTGATAGCTGTATCCAGTTTCCCTGTTTCATTCTAACGATTTTTCCATCTTGTCATGGCATTCAGGGGGCCATCATTTGAATGGTTTTATAGCACTATTTTTTATAGTTCTCATTAATTTGTTTTCTCTATCTGTGCTTAAGCACAGTCAACTCTAGATAACTAGGTCAGACAAATGACCGGGAATTCCCTGACCTAGATCAGAAAAGGGATCTGGAAATTACAGATGTTTTATTTACACTGCAAACTTTTTTTGCAATTTTACTCAATTCTGTGAGTCTATGGTTATTTATTGGGGAAAAACATCCATAATATTGATATTCCTTATTGTTAAACTTAACTTGTAGGATAATATAACTTCGATTTCGCATTTTGTGTTGATTTTAAATTGAATTCGTTTTATACACCAACACTGGAATGCGAGGTCACGTGGTGTAGCTGTGGTCTGATTTCCCATAATTCTTACCTAAGTCCGAAGACCCATAAGCTTATAGTTGGCTCTGGCTTAAGTCAGTGTCTTGCGTTCCGTGATCGTGGATTCGAATCCGTACCGAGCCGTTCTGTTCAAGTGTGCATTTTTTTCTAGAGACCCTATATTTATTTCCGGAGCTACGGGTTTCGTACTTTTTTCAATGCTCTCGGCAAGTTCCGCTCCATTTCTGCGGAGAGGGACCGAGTCATATGGGGAATCTGGTGTACTGAAGCCAATCCTTGGTCTTTAGACTTTTTGATAACTTCTTCTTTGTCTTCAACGATCTCTGGTCATGCGCAACTTAATTTAGGTGACTCACAAACTGGGCAGTCAGCATCAGGTCTGTTAGGTTTCCTTCTTCAACGATCTCTGGTCATGCGCTTAATTTACTGTGGACCACAAACTGGGGCAGTCAGCATTGTCAGGTCTGTTAGTGTTTTCCTTCTTCACCGATCTCTGGTCATGCGCTTAATTTACTGTGGACCACAACTGGGCAGTCAGCTTCAGGTCTGTCAGGTTTCCCCAAGCTTAGTTTTCAGGTCGACTGGGTGTGGCCACATGTTGCTTCTCAGATCACCCAGGGGAGGACAGGCTTGCAGGATATGCTCTGGTGTCTGTTCCGCCTGCTGACACTGGCAGAGAGCTGTTTACTTATTCCTAGTCTATGTAAGTGTTTGTTGAGTCTGCAGTGTCCAGTACGTAGATGAAATATATTGACCTGGTCAGTCTTTGAGAACAATTAGGTCTCAAGATTATTATTCTTTATCACATTTATCAGATCAGGTGTTTAAGCTGCTACATTATGATATGACTAATTGATTGATAGGATCATCATCATTGCACTTCAGTGAGTAGCTATGTGTGCTCCAGCCTCTTTCCTACACAGGAAGATCTCAGCTGCAGTGCATGAACTCCATAGCCAATGCGAGTGTTCCCCATGAAATTTTGAAGATGGTGAAGATATTTTCGTAGGAATTTTATATTTTAACATTTTCTAATATTTTGCCCGTACAGTGACTCTTTAGTCTGTCTCTTATGTTTTTGCCCGTACAGTGACTCTTGAGTCTGCTCTTATGTTTTTGCCCGTACAGTGACTCTTGAGTCTGCTCTTATGTTTTTGAACTGACAAGTGTTCTTTTACTTTCTCAAATTGAACACGGGAACTACGTTTTATCGTCTGTCTCTGATAGGACTAGGATCTCGATCTCACCTACGGATCAGTGATCTCTGTAAAAATATCCAGAAGGGTCCACGAGGAAGCAAACCTGGTACACGTGGCACGAGAAACGAGCACATAAACTCTACACCACATATACTACCTTATAGAAATTGCCACCCACCTGCCCAGCGTGTTCGTAGCGCGTTGGAAAGCGGGTGACAAGTCCTCTGTGAGTGCGGGTTCAGTTCCGCGGGCTGGCAGAAAAACCACAGATTCCCCAGATTTACGGTGTTCGTGGCACTGAACCGAAGGGTTACGATGTCCATGGCACCGAGCCGAAGAACTGAAAGATCAAGTGCTTATGGTTCGAAAAAAAAATAGAAATTGTCGTTACTATCTGCAGTTGTCAAACACGTCTTGTGGGGTGCAATTGGTAAGCTAAAGACTAGTGGAATAAGACATGATATAAAATGTCCAATACTTTGTGCATTAGCACGGCTATGCAGAATATTAGAGGAGTAAACCGTGAACATAAATCCAGAGGGAGAAACCCTAAAACAGTTGATCTTTAGATGTATTCCATTCTATCTCCTCGCAAATCATGCTTAATTCTAAACTTATGGACTTTGTATTTTCCTTGCATTTAAACAGTAGTGTCGAGAAGGGGTTCGTGCAAAATGAGCAAGACAAATTTCCACATTAGCTATCTAGTCTAAACACAAAAATCACACTTGCCAAATGACAGTATGTATTGACGAAAAAGTCATACATTCTATTTGTGTACACGTTCTTGTGTAGGACAATTGCAAGACAATTTACAAGAACACGTGTATTAAAATAGTTGCAATAAAAAAACAAAGTTGAGACATTTAAAGTCATTTTGGCATCTTGAGTTTCAGGTTGATGCCAGGGAAAAATTATAAGACGTCGTTGTCTATAAACACTCAGTTTTTTTATTTAAAAAACGTGAAGCATGGAACACTTGTGCGGATTAATCACCTTTCAGGTGTATTTTTGATTAAATATGGAATATAGAAGTAACTCATTGTGACAAGAGATCAACAATAATATTTACCTTCTCAGACACATGTTTTAGCAACATTGTTAGCTAGTTTTGTGGTTGTTATTGTATCTTTTGTTTGCTTCTATTTTGTGGTTCGTATATCAGGTTTAGTGGACTCAAAGTTATGTAGTTTTGAAACTAAACTACGAATTTTAAATTCCAATGTTGTATCAATCTTAACATATGACACTACGAGTTGGAACATTACTAAAGACATATAAATATAGTTGTATGGTTTTAAAAATAGATGTCTGCAAAAATGTTCTGGTCAACCACTAGTAACAACTGTTATAAGAATGAGAAGATGGAGATATGTGTAGTGTACTCTGAGAAGCAATGATACAATAATCACACAGCAGGCATTTACGTAGAAGGCAAGTTGTTCAAGACAGAATAGGACGGCCTAGAGAAACCCTGAAACCAGTGGCGGTGCGTGATCCTTTTTGTTCGTGGGGCCAGACACAAATTTTCGGAAAAATCATGGTTTTGGATTAGGATATATTTTAATTTATTAAATAATAAATGCACGTTACACATTATTTTTTTATGGGGCCTAGCCCCATTGGCTATTAATGACGAGCCGCCACTGCCTGAAACTAACTTTACCGAAAGGGAAACGAAATATAGTACTCACTTCCACATAGACATAGTGTTGTGGAGAAATTGTTTGAAACGTATGTTACGTATAACGGTACGAAATGAATATATATAAAATGAAGGTTTAGCATTAATGCCATTTAATTTTTCTATAATTATTTACTCGTAGCTGAATGAAAATTTTAGTTTCGTTAGCATTAATTCCATTTAATTTTTCTATAATTATTTACTCGTAGCTGAATGAAAATTTTAGTTTCGTTAGCATTAATGCCATTTAATTTTTCTATAATTATTTACTCGTAGCTGAATGAAAATTTAGTTCGTTAGCATTAATGCCATTTAATTTTTCTATAATTATTTACTCGTAGCTGAATGAAAATTTTAGTTTCGTTAGCATTAATGCCATTTAATTTTTCTATAATTATTTACTCGTAGCTGAATGAAAATTTTAGTTTCCTAGGTTTCATGTCATTGAAGTCGCCGCGTGCCAGCGTGTTCGTAGCGCGTTGACTACGGTTGACTAGTCCTCTGTAAGTGCGGTTCAACTCCGTGGACTGGTAGAAAAGCTACAGGTTCCCCAGATTTACGGTGTTCGTGGCACCGACCGAAGGGTTACGATGTCCATGACACCGAGCCGAAGAGCTTTAAGCTCAAGTGCTTCTGGATCGGAAAAAAAAAATGTCATTGAAGTCAATTTTCAAAAGTAAGTCAAAAACAGCTTTTAGAACATTAGTGGAACTATAAGGAACAAAAACTGTTGTCAGTTGATGTAAGAAAGTTCTTCACTGCTACATATAGGCAATACAGACATATGGATGCGGGTCATGAGCAATACTTGAGCAGATAGTAACATTTCTGAAGGCCACAGAGATTTCGTTTTACAAGGAGATGCTTAAAATTCCATGAACTACTTTAATAACAAATGTGAGTGATTTTGAAAGAGGTCAATGCACAGAAACAAAGTAAAGGAAGCAGTCGTATCATTCCGGACAAGTTATGAGAAAGAGAAGTTGGAAGAATATTTTGACAAGCAGTACTATCGTTATGAAAAGAGATAGAGAGGAAAATAAGAGAGAGAGAGAGAGAGAGAGAGAAGAAAATGCAAGATAGTCTGGTTCTATGACATGGAAGAGTGTCAACATCAAAGCTTATAGCCAGCTCCAAGCATGAACAATGTTATGAATATCCCTGGGCGTGTACGGCTGTCGGTATGGCACATGCTGATGATGATGATGACAAACATAATATAAGGTTACACTAGAAATAACATGTCAGTGACGTACTGTGAACAGAATATCAAAATTGACATCTGATAAAAGTAAGCATGAACGAGAGAAATTTGGCAAATAATCAACAGAAAACTCTGAACGACATTAAAAAATGAACAAAAACGTGAACACTTAACTAAAAGTTACTGTTGTCACCATGTAGTAATACGTTTGTAGCTACAAAACAAGAAACATAAATATCCAAATGAAAAATGTAGCAACACAATTAAGTAGATTGTATAGGAAAACAAATAAGATACCGAGACAAAACTACACATCAGAAACCACAGAACAAATTTAAACATGAATTGATTTAGCTACGGGAATGACATTGCTTGCAATATTTTCCCATTAGACAAAACAAATTTCTCTTTTTTCTCTATATTTGTTTGTAAATTCAAACACTCTTTTAAAAGAATAAAGAAGTTTCAAACAAGACAACATAATTGAGAAAATTTGCCTCATCCATGTTGTAATTTTCTTTAAAATTACATCTTAACTTTTGCAAAATATGTCAGCTTTGAGACCTGTTTGACAATACTGTATGAAGCAGATGACCTTGTTATCTAACAAAAACACTGTCAGTACTAATGCGATGTAGATAAAATCAACAAATCTGAGGTGGTCAGACTGGATCAGATCAGATCTGGAAAATCGTTAGGTGGTGCGGTAATACTGAGGAAATAGGAGATAGGCAAAGACTGGTAATACAGTATTACATAAGAAGGAAAATTAATTATAAGATATGAAAAAACAACACTCAACGTTTCGGTGCTTAAGACCTTTATCAAGAACACAAAAACTAAATTAACTAAAACATGATACTAACAAATGATCTGAATCAAAAGATACTGGCATACGTACCTGCGTGGCTCTTGGTCAGCATCTCGTGAAATGTCAGTACTAACGAATGTGATTTACTTAAAACAACTTTCGATTTTCTAAACTTTGACTTCTATGAAAACAAACTAATTTAGTTACCTGTAACTAGGTGGTAGAAGATTGGTGTACGGACATGGATTTAATGCCGAGATAATACATATCTTTGTTCTGAAGTTTACTGAAGAAAACGAAGCAAATAGTTGGTATGTTTGTTGAATATATGGGTGACAGTTTATTGATAGTGTTTTGTTCCTGTTCTATGTATGAACTTCTAATTACGAGTAATTAGCTGGTGAATTATCTATCACAAAGTTGCCCTATATTTAACTCAGAAACATACTGTTATCTTTGGATAATATCACACCAGGTTATGTTTGTTCATATTGGGATTACTTATCATGTTAGATATATATAATGAAGGATTGGATAAACAGTGGTATCTTGACATTCGACGCTACGTTTCGTATAACGTCGTTAATTACACCGTGGTCTCCGACAACATAAGGCCAGCTAATTCAGGTAAATATTCTAACAAATAAAATCTTAACCTGTAGCGTGACCTCTCATTCCAGTATTATTAGATAAAAACTATTTCATTTATTAAAGAACACAGCATGCTAAATCAAAGGTTATGTTATGTTACAAGTTGAATTTAACACTAAAGAACATCAGTATTTTAAATACATTTCATCAATAAATAACAACGGACTCGTAGAATTGTGTAAAGTTGAAGAAAACTTTGCAGTGTACTATAAAGACATAAATTCCATCCCCCATTAAACGGGAGTATTTGTTTCCCGTCAGAGCTAGGCGGTCTTATATTGCCGGAGGCCATGACTACATCTACCAATACAGACTCTAACGCTCGCTTCCCTGTTTCACTCTCTCTCTCTCTCTCTCTCCTCGCGATCGTTCTTTTGGTATTTTTTTATATTTTTAATTGTGATATATAAACAGCCTTTGAAAAGAACGTAATTTTACGTCATAATCTTCAGTACCATTTGGAGTTCTGGCGCTTGTCCTTCGCCGATGTGTCCGATTTCAGCCAGCATTTACTGGGTTCACTCTCCGTCAGCCTTTGACTATCCCCAGCCGACCTGCAAGGCAGCAGGTTGCTATTTTCTTTAGGGTAGCGACCCTTAGACGACCTGCCCTTCCGGGTTGTTAAGCGTCTTCTGCCCAGGTTACCGGTCTTTTTTTTGACTACTTCCATCACTCTTTCGATTGCAACTACATTCTGGGGCAGCTGTTGTCTCTTGCTCATTCAGTCTTACACCAAGAATCTGTGATAAACAGAAACATACAGATCTGTGGTGATCTGATCGTATATATATATATATATATATATATATATATATATATATATATATATTTAAGTATTTGATCATCGTGTTAACTTACCAATCATCATTGGAATACTCAGAATGATAAGACTAAGATGGCTGGGACATGTGAGAATAACTGACAATAGCTGCATATCCTAACATGAGTTGTTCTGTTAACTTTCAGTGGGAATGAGGCTCAAAGACAGACCACTGTTCAGATATAAGTATATCTGCAAGGCATCAATGAAGAACTTTCCTATCAGTCCAAACAAATTTGAAAACTACCTGATGCCGAGTTATATTGAAACCAACATTACTCAATTGTGCATAATCTTTGAAGGAAATTTAGAAATGAGCTTGAAGCACGAGAAACAAACTAAACGAGAAGTCGACACAGTAACACATTTGTCAAATGACGTTCTGAACAGATTAAAAATGTAAAACATACATATAAGACATCCAGGGCATATGAGCCAATACGAAATATATTTCTGCTTAAAGAGACTAAGAGCTTATGGGCCTTTCTAGTGTTCAATTCTATTTATTATATCATCATCATCGGGTGCCGTGTCAGCTGGCGTAGGTGATCATGGATCTCCACAAATCTCTTTCTCTGGTTTTGCTATCATCTCAGATATTGACGCTATACCGTCGAAAAGTCAGAATATCCAATTTCTCTCTCTGTCTTCCCCCTTCTCGTCTACCCTCGATTTTACCGGTTGTCACACTGTGCTCACAGGTTTTGTTGTGTAAACCAGTATTTATCAACTATTACATTTTTTGTGTAAACATAATTTTCACAATGTCATTCCTTTTTGTTGTGTAAACATATGTTCCACTGTGTTCACAGTTTGTTGTGTAAACCAGTATGTTGTCCCACTGTGTTCACAGTTTTGTTGTGTAAACCAGTATGTTGTCACACTGTGTTCACAGTTTTGTTGTGTAAACCAGTATGTTGTCACACTGTGTTCACAGTTTTGTTGTGTAAACCAGTATAAACTAACTAATACCTAATTAACATTTATGTTAAAATAACTCTTTTTATAATCGTCAACTTTTCCATTTTATGGCAAAAAAGTTGACAATTTAGAAAGCATCTACAATGATTATCTGTGAGGAAAAAACAACCCACATAACATTTTAGTTTTTCCTTTTAAAAACAACATTTGTTGATGTAAAACAATTAGAGCTTACTTTCGTCATCACGATATTATGTTACATATGATTTTACATCATACTATCTCAATGTCTCAGCCGACATATTAAATACTTATGACGCACAAGAAACATCAAAATTCTTATTTTTAACATATAAGAATTGCTAAATATAAAGAACACCTTCCAAACGTCATAAGCTAGACAGTATGACACCAAACAAAATCAGGACTTGTCATTTCAGAAGAAGGATAACTTTAATTCCTGTTGTTATCACCAGTTTTCTGTTATCTTAACAAATATATTATTGTCCTGTTTCTTGACATTGAAACATTGAAGACAAATACAACATAACTAGTTATGAAATTAGTAATAACACTTAGAGAACGAATGCTGTTGAACCACGTCGTGTACACTACTTAGTATAATACATGAGAGGGGCTTAACATCTTCACAAATGCACATATATTATACTGTACAAATATGTGTCATCTTGGATAATATGCATACACTTTGGTCGAAATTCGAATGTGCCTGTTCTACACGCTGTAGAGGTCGAACGGTAGCACGACGTACTCACGTTCCCGGCGCAAACCGTACAGATCACATAGAAGGGTTAACTTTATTGATTAATAACGAAACCCTAAAAACTACAAAAACACACTATACGTATCTCGTTGTTACATTTATCTTAAACAACTTTATCTAACTATTAGAGCAGATGTCGGAAGGATATTTTTTCTGAATTAAAATATGATTAATATGGCGTATGCATGAAAACCATATGTATAAGCATTTGCATATGTTGTGAGCAGAGAAGCGCTTGACCCATCAGTTAGAACACAGGTTTCGTCGCGAGGACATGGGTTAACAGTGCTGTGGTCCGCTTAGTTTTTTTCGACATCGAATAAAAACCAACAAGAAATTTCACATTTCATGCCATTAAAAAAGTAAAGTAAAGGAACCCTTTCATACCTCGTGGTATAAGGTCAATACAGTGTTAGGCCTGTATTTTTAATTGACCGTCTGCACACGATGGGTGATGTGTCAGCATCACGCCGGCCGCCTTTACTTTCCCAGAGCATGTCTGGTACCCAGTTGAGGATGGGTCGACCTGAGAGCCGTCGCGGTCGGAAAAAATTCCACGCATTTCATGCCATTAGGTAAGCTAAAATATTAATTTTCAACACAGAACAGCTGCTTAGAGTCCACTTCACCATGAAAATGCGACATGAAATAGGAAAGTGACTAGATCTGACTTCAGCTCATTCAAGACTGTAATCAAAAAGAACCAACAGTGGAACCGTATAAGATAAAAATAACGAAACTAAGCTTAAAAGATGAGTAACACTAATTATACTAAAGTATAAAATATTTTATTTTAAAATAAAGTAGCAGAAATATAGTATTCAATGTGTAAAAATCAATGACATTTTCAGCATTTGTAAGTTAATTGCTGTTGCTAGATGTACAGAATGACACGGGCGATCTTGTAAAGTATTTCGATCCAGAAGCACTTGACCTTTAAAGCTTCTTGGCTCAAGATTCACAGCAAAATCAGTGACTTCAGTTCAGTGCCGAACACTGTAAATCTGAGAACCTGTGGCTTTTCGAACCCGAAATTGAACCTGCGCTCACAAGGATTGTCACGCCATCTAACCGCTACGAACAGCTGAAATTCTGAACAAACTAGAATACTACGAACAATGAGCTGACATACTAAAGATATAAAACTAGATCAGACAGATAAGTATCTACGCAGAATCTGGTGTAACAAGAAGACCTGAAAGCAGATCTAGGAAAAGTATCAACATCAGTATTAGACTTCATCAAGAAACAACATAATTAGAAATTATTACACATCAGATTATCTACAGACATTGACATCAAAAGCAATCTGCTCTCGATATCACATTGACTACAAAACAAAAGGCAGGATCTATGCAAAATATGGACCCAGAGATACAGAGGCGACGAAAGACACTACTCTACACAGAGATCGACACAATATAAGGCCATTCTAGAAATCTCTTCTAACCGACGCTTAAGGCAAAACATGATCGAAGAAAAGAAAGAAAAGAATAAGCTAATTATCTTTGTAATAACTAGATTTGTATTTACAAGATACAAGAATATACAAAAGGAAAGCTAAATTATGACTAAAATATCAACAGCTAGATCTATGACACAAGATATCAACAGCCAGATCTATGACTTACAAGATATCAACAGCCAGATCTATGACTTACAAGATATCAACAGCTAGATCTATGACTACAAGATATCAACAACAGCCAGATCTATGACTTACAAGATATCAACAGCTAGATCTATGACTTACAAGATATCAACAGCTAGATCTATGACTTACAAGATATCAACAGCCAGATCTATGACTTACAAGATATCAACAGCCAGATCTATGACTTACAAGATATCAACAGCCAGATCTATGACTTACAAGATATCAACAGCTAGATCTATGACTTACAAGATATCAACAGCCAGATCTATGACTTACAAGATATCAACAGCCAGATCTATGACTTACAAGATATCAACAGCTAGATCTATGACTTACAAGATATCAACATCTAGATCTATGACTTACAAGATATCAACAGCCAGATCTATGACTTACAAGATATCAACAGCTAGATCTATGACTTACAAGATATCAACAGCTAGATCTATGACTTACAAATATAAATATCCAGGTCTATGACAAATGCAATATCAATCAGTAGGTCTATGACAACTAATCGAATTGGTCAAGGACAGGTATATAAAAATAAATGAGTAAATATAAAAAATTATAACACTCAAAGTTTAGACCATAAGTCTTTATCAAGGAAACATAATACACGAACATGTAATACTAAGTAAACTCAAACAGAACTCTAAAGTTCATAATGAAATAGCAACGATATTCTATGATAAATACAATATCAATAAGTAGGTCTATGATAAATCATCATTATCATCAAGAGACTATTCTTTGCAGAACGTCGCTGTCATCATAGCCTGTTTGAAAATCTCTCTGTGTCTAGCATGTTCTCCTGCCTCTACGATATGTTAGTTAGTTAGTTTGTTCCTTTCGTGCCAAAGGCGGACATAGGGCAGAGGTTTTAGATCTCCATGTGATGCGGTTCGTTGCTAGCAGTTGGAGATCTTGTATGGTTTTACATCCCAATAGTTTACTTTCTTGTTGGATGGTTCTTCAAGAGTGGTCTTTGGTCTTCCACGTTTTCTTTTCCCAACTGGTGACCACATAAGGACTTGTCGATTTAGTCTACGATATGACACATACAATATTAATAAATAGATATATGACTTTCAGGATATCCCACATCATCAATCAAATGTAGGTCTATGACCTACACAATAGCATCTAGTAGAGGTCTTACAATATACCAACAAATAAGTACATCATTTACAAGGTATTTACCACAAGTATGTTTCGACTTGCAACCTAACCCCAGGTAGATATATTATGTCAAGTTATCCACAAGAATAACGGTAGTGAGCTTGATCACAACCCATGTGTACCGGGTTCAAACTCAGCGGCGGGAGATTTGGAACAAATCTGTTCGCGTGGAATTTTATGAGCGGTAAAAATATACCTCACCGTTCTGAAAGCAATGGCAAACTACTGAACGTATACGTGGTGCTTGAAAATCGACGACTCTTTTACCGTGGTTGATAGATAATTCGTATAAAAGATATGCCACGATTTTCATTCAATCCACTAAGTAGGCATATATCTACAAAATATAACGAGATAGGTCTATGGCTTCATCATCATCAGGTGCCGTGCCGGCTGGCGTAGACGATCATGGATCTCCACAAATCTTGTCATTGTGTTTGCTATCAAATCAGATGTTGACGCTCTACCGTGCCATGAAGTCAGGCCATCCAACATTTCTCTGTCTTCCCTGCTCATCTACCCTCATTTTACCGGTTGTCACAATGGTTCTAAACCCCCTCATCACATGCCCGAAAATGATGACTGCCTCTTTCTTATATTGATGATAAGCTTTCTCTGTGTCTTGATCTCATTCAGCACCTCAACATTAGTCATTTTAGCAGTCCATGGATTCTCATCATTCTTCTATAAAACCACATTTCTGTGGCCCTCAGAGATTTTTCGATCTGTGTGTTTATTGTCCATGACTCGCATCCGTATGTCAGTTTTGGTTCTATGTAGCACTGAATAACTCGCATTCTGATCGGGATTGACAAGGACTTGTTGCAGATAATGCTTCTCATTTTCAGGAACGATGTTTTCGCTTGCCCTATTCTGCTCTTTATTTCTGATCGGCATCTGCCATCTAATGTTACCAGGACTCAGATGGTCTATGGCTTAGAAGGAGATATTTACGAAAAAAACAGTATCAATTTACACAACAATTGTAGACAAACAAAACCTATAAGTAAATCTCATGCCAGCACCAAAATAAATGTCTGACTAGAATTACTCAACATTCGACACACAAACTAAAAACATGGACCTGAAATTTAAGGTTTAAAAAACGTAAGACTCTCCTAAAATACGTCGCGTGCTGACATGTTGAGTGACAGCCGCGTGTGTGACCAGGTCATTAAGGTATCCTTTGTGAAATATTTCAGACAATTGATACCTTCAAGAAATGAAATAGTTGAGTTTTGGAAGGCAGTCAGCAGCGTATCACAATATCATTAAGCCGGGGTTGTGCACACGCAGGCAGTGTTAAATTCTAGTTAAGTTGGATCTATAATAAACAAGCTGAAAGTTTACACATGAAATTTTAGAGATGGGGACATGTTGGAATCATCGTTGGAGATACGGTGTACGTGCTCAGTCACTGATACTTTCAGCAAACATTTGAGACAGTCTTAACAGTACTTGTAATACAGTCTACGTATAACTGTACTGGGGCCGTTGTTGTATCTGACTTTCATTCGATGCTTCACAAGATCCAGAAGGGCAGGTTTCGGTATGAGTGGATGTCGTCTATAGAAGTTTATAACCTTCAGAGGCTTACGTGTATATACTGTCCTGGGCATGCGGGTGTTTACGGTAATGAGAGAGCGGACAGGCTTGCATCAACAGCATTGACTCTTAGGGAGTTGAAGATGGATAAGGGAGATATTCTTCTGTCTCTTCAGGACTGTCTATTGGATGATGTTACTAAAATATTAGTTGAATCGATCCAACGATTTAGGCAGTTTGGAGTTACTCGTTGTACAAGTCAAACTGGATGCCTGAGAGGCAGAGTGAGAGGTGTGTTTAATCAGCGAGCCACGGGAACCATCAGTATGCATACTCTTCGATATATGTTGGGAGAGACTGAGCACCTATGGTCTGCCTGGAGTGCAATGACGTCAGTTTAGTAACCAATAACCAATAACTGTACTACATAAGTAGAAAATTAAAATATATTTAAGATTGCTATAGTTCTAGAAAGTGAGAGTACTTATAAAAGTACTACAGTACTAGAAAGTGAAACTATGTTTAACAGTACTACATTACTAGTGAAAATATGTATAACAGTACTACAGTACTAGAAAGTGAGAATATTATAACAGTACTACAGTACTAGAAAGTGAAAATATATATAACAGTATTACAGTACTAGAAAGTGAAAATATGTATAACAGTACTACAGTACTAATGAGAATATGTTTAGCACTGTAACAGTACTCTTAAGTAAGACTTTATATACTATTAGTAAAAAATGTAAAGGTAGCCTGTTTTCATACCAAGAGGCATAACGTAGAATATTGCTAATATTTGTAATTGACCATCGGAACACGACAGAAGATGTGGTCAACAACATGTGTGTCTCTTTTATTTCTCAGTACGTTTCCTGCAACTTTTAAACACACTGCCTTGGGGAATAGCTTACGACCAGGGGTAAACCCTGATACAAATCCCATTTCTTGTGGGTCTGCACTGTTATGCAGAAGGCTGGAGAAGTAAACCGTGACCACAAATCCGGAAAAAGGTACCATAAGGCAGTTAATGGTTATATGTGTATTCCATTCAATTTGTTGTCATCCCTGTTTGATGGAGTTTTCTTTCCTTTGGATGAAACAATAGGCTGAAGAGGAGGTTTGTGTAAAATATGCAAATCACATTCCCCGTATCAGCTGCGCAGGCTAGATATTAATGAAATGAACACGTCTTTCTTGTTTTACTTGACCGTCAGCAAAGACAAAAAAGGACATATACTTTTCCTGCACCAAATTGGGGCTGCGTGCACCTGATAACCTTTACAGTCGGAAACAAAACATTTTACTCCCAGGGGTCATTTGAACCTTGACCATGCGCATAATAAGGTAGTGTACTCACCACTACGCTATCGCGACTATACTATGTATAACGTACCAATAAGAAACTATATTATTTACTAATAAAAGAAGTCTTTGTGGCTAAGTGGTTAAGCCCTTTGCCTTATGAGTTGAAGGTCGTAGGTTCGAGTCCGGACTGCGCCATTCTGTTCACGAATGCAGTTTTTTCCAGAGATCCATAGAATTGTTGCTGAAGCTACGGAGTTCGTGCTTTGTGCAATAGCAGGTGGCGTGCCATTTCTGCTCAGAGGGACCGAGCCATAAGGGGTAAAACCCGGTGCAATGAAGTCAATTCTTCGGTTTAATAAGGAACTATACGAGTAGCAGTACTGATAAAAAATGCATGTATAACAATACTATGTTTCGTTCAGAAATCTATCACAGTCGTGTACTTTTTTCTCTATACTTTATTGATATATTGCGGTTAATATGTGAATGCAGTCTTAGATTTTCCATGACCTTAAGATGTATTTATCTATAATTTCACAGTCAACATGCACTGCTTACTGCAACTACATCTTTTGATGTTACTAAAATATTACTAAATATGTGTACTAAAAGTAGTTTTTACAGTACAGCGCACAAAAGATTAGTGTGTCAGTGTTATTCAAGGGCGTATCGTTACATTGTAGAGAAGAGTGCAGTCGCTCTTATTTACAAATGATTGTATTTTCCCCCCAAAAAACAGAGGAGAAATAAGAATATAAAAATATTTATAAATAGATCCTTTATATTTTGTCACTTAGTTGTTTTTGCAATGTCAGTGTAAGCAAGACTTCACGCAAAAATAAGTAAGATGCGTCTTATTCGGCGTCATGACTATGCCTGATTTTATAGCTGGCGAGCGAATAAAAGGCGAATATAGTATTCTAAGTCTTGTTTGCGTAGAGAACATCTACATTTTTATTTTTCTTTGCCCTAACAACAGTTTAAAAGAAAAAAGAAAACTGATATTTGTATTTCTCATCCAGAAAAGGATGTTCTATGTACACTCAGTTCATGTTGTATTCTCTACTCTGGATGGCGGATGTTATAATATACACGACCTTCATGTCCATGCTTCTCTGCAGGAGTCAATGTATTCTCCAATTCTGTTTTGCCGCACAAAGCTAGGATAAGAAAAGATTTTCAAACGGACTTCTATGTGCGTTTCATAAAAGTGTTTTTAGGCGCCTCTGTTATCTTTGAGGTCCACCTTTGCGTGGACGGCCTTTTACCTGCACCCACTGTTTCGGAGTAACATTGCTCTTTCAGGCGAATTGTCTGTTGATAATCTGCTTATGTAGCCGAACTATTTAATTTGTTGTTTCTTGATAAAGTGCAGTATTGATGTAAGCACAATTTTCCTAGTGTCTTCATTTCTAAACCGGTCTCTTATTGATACTCCCAGCATGCCGCGTAGATACTTCATCTCCATCGTGACTAGTGCTCGACTATCATATAGGTTATCAGTTCATGTACGAGTTTAAAACGATCTTTCATATAGCTATAAATGTGCAATTCAAATACATTGTTCTTTTTATTATAAGTTAGTTGAAAATCTGCAGCCATAGCTGTGTTTGACAGAGGACACAATGTTTTCAGATCCGATGTACTACTACTGCCTTGTAGTTTGATTGGGGACAATCAAAGTCTGTGGAGTAAACCGTACACAAAACTGGACGGCAGGCAAACCAAAAAGTCCAAATAAAGACTGGTAACCTGGGTAGATGACGTTCAACAACCCGGGTGGGTGGGTCGTCTAAGGATCGCTACCCTAAAAAAAATAGCAACCTGCTGTCTTGTAGGTCGGCTGGGGACAGTTAAAGGCTAACGGAGAGTGAACCCAGTAAACGCTGTTTGAAATCGGACACGTCGCCGAAGGACAAACACCAGAGCTCCAAATGGTACTGAAGATGTGACGTAAAACAAACGTTCTTGGCAAAGGCTGTTTAAAAATCACAATAAGAATGATCAAAATGGCCGAAAAAGAACGATCGAGAAAGAGAGAGAGAGATCCGATGTAATAATGTGTATACAATACCCAGCAACCCATGTGTCTACACTAATAACAATCTGATGTAACATCATCATCACGTGTCGTCACCACATAGATGGTTGACTGAAGTGAATCTCAAACATCTCCTGTCTGTTGCGTTTATGCTGCTCTACGCCTGGCTGTAAGTTGTCTACATCTTGTGTTTCTGTCATTTTTTCTTGCTCGTCATTTTTCACCTTTCCTCTCTAATAACGTTTTGGTAAATATCTCAGCGCCATGTCTCTTTATGTGTTCGAAGTATTTTATTTATTTGATTTTCGTTGCCTGAATTAATTATTTCTTCGATACTAGTTTTTCAACAACTTCATTATTTGTCTTTTTTTTCTTTCCGCGAATAGGACATATTCTTCTGTATGTCCAAATCTGAAATACATGAACTGTGTATTCCGAATGTTTGTTCAACGTCCGTGTTTCAGAACCATAGAAAAATACTAACCAAATATAACATCTAATAATGCTCATATTTAGATTATTTATGAACTATTTAGATGTTAGTAACTTTCTCATGTCATTGAATGTACTTTTCACCATCCATATTCTTTTCCTAATCTATTTTTCCCATCTATCATCATCTGTAATTATGTGTCCTAGATATAATATATTGTTTACTTGCTTCAGTAGCTCTCCGTCTATTTTTATTTGTTTTGGTCTTCCCCACTTTCCTTCTTTGCGATAACCAAAGTACTCATTCTCTGAATGTTAATATCTAATCTATATTCCTTGCTAGTTTTGTTAAGTTGTTCTACATGCTTTTGTAGTTCTGGCTAGCTTTATGCTCCAAATAGTATTTCATCTGCATATGGTGTAACAAGAATCGTTATGTTACATATATTTTTTTTCATAGAACGCAATGTACAGAGAAATAGAAAATATGGACCTGATCATAAGGGCGCATAGGCTCAAAAACAAAATCATTTGTTTTTAAAAACTGAAATAATTTGGGCACATTATCTATCCCAGTGATTTAGACAGAAAACAATCAAAGTGCGTGTGATTCCTTAAAGACGACGCAGGGGAGGAAATAGACGACGGCGGCAACATAGACTTGAAAGAAACATTGAACAAGACTAGGAAAGAGGTGGAGATCTTTTCATTCCGGCCGTGATGAGAGCAACGTTTTGCAAAGAACATACTACACAATGATGATAATCTGAAGCCGTCGTGTAGTAAAAATAAAATTAATTGAAACTGATAAACTCGTAACAGAAATAAATTATATAAATTAGAAAATAATTATTCAAACTTACCTGTAACGTTAGACTTTGATGACAGCAACTGCTTGAAAGTATATGTTTCATTTGATACTGAAAGTAGAGAGAAATAGAGAAAGAAAAAAATTAAAACATCATTTTGATACTGTCTTTATAACTAAAATAACAACAGGTAAATCTGATATAAATATTCACTGTTATTGTTGAGAATTAAAAGTATCTAGATATGCTTTCACATTGTCAGCACGCCTGTGTGGTACGGACCCGTGAGGAGTAAAGAATAGTACCACTGCGATATACAAGGCATGTCGTATGATGCACAAGACTAGACTAGTAATAAAGCATCGCAAAATCGGTTGTCATGGCCTACTTGTAGAGTCATAACTGGCACAACGTACAATCGCTATTAAGCTCAGATCACATACAAATTACACAAAGTGGTTAACAAGGGATCGATATAGAGCGTTCAAAGAAGAAGAATATAATCATAAACTATTTATTGCATTGAAGCTTTCCTTCCCACTAAAAACACTTTGAGAAAACATGATCCTAAAGTTTATTGAATTTAACTGAATTTCGACACTAACGGAATCCACTCTCTGCTTATAAGACTTATACATCGTACATGTAGTGTGCTAGTTGTCTCTAACATTTCCTGGCTGTATTCAATGCTCTATTATTAGACGTCACCAATGCTCATATTCCGATGCGACTCTTTCTCAATGTTCTATAATGATAACTACACGTTATCTATGTTATTTGCTGAAATGATGATTGCTATATGATTAGATAACATATGGTTTATCTTATGTTTCTTCTTCATCAGGGATGTCACAGAAACTGTAATCTGAGATTCTGTAGATTTTCTTTTCATTTTTTCTGTGCTTTCTTATGCCTTAATTTAGCATAAAAACATATTTCGTGATTTACATGAGAATAAGTTGTTAGAAAGATATATATATATAAATATAATGACAGAGCTTATAATGAACAAAATGGAGAATTAAAAAAGGTAAGATTTGAAAATAAAACACAGAATATGCAAAAATAATATCTGGAATATGATACATTAGCTAGTTCTTGTAAATAATCGTAAGTATACAAAAGTGATTGTAGAGAAAGATGAACTTAATTTAGTCGGGTTATCCCATATGACTGTCCATCTATGAAGAAATAACACTCCACCTGCCAAGAGTGTTGCACAAAGCATGAACTCCGTGCCTACAGCAACAATCCTACAGATCTTCGAATAAAAAATATTACAAATGTGGTTCAGTCCTTCATGGGAATCTTAAACCTTCTTAACTATTTCTTAACTATTACGTCTTAACTATTCTGCTATAGCGATCCCTATATTGCAAGTTATTCACTTAAATTAAATTATTTTATTGTATATACCCTAGAAGAATGAACCAGCACAAATTTTAGCCAGAATAGAATACAGAACAGAAGGTGAAAAAGAAAATAATAATTCAACATTTCCTTCTTCTTCTTCTTTGCGTTCGTTCTTTACGACCAATTTTAATCACTCTTTGTGATATGTTTGATCTTTGCCAAGAACTTGTATACGTTGCACATTGGTTTGGTAGGCCCTTAAATCCATAGACTTCTACACGTTTAGGACATATGCATCCGATTTCATCCAAACCTCCTTAGTTACCTCATACAACATGCGTGGCAGGTAACATGGCTCTATTCTTTACACCCCAAATTTGGGCCGGGTAACCACTCGGGCGATTTCAACATCAATGACAAGCACAATGAGAAGAAGAAGTTGGAGATGCTTGAAAATGTGTGTAGTATTTCTTCACGTCTGTTGTATTCTTTGCTTGATAAAGGCCTTTTAGTCGAAACGTTGCTGTGTATTGTTATTGTTTTTCTATTTTCTAAAACTACAGTACTTTGTTTTTACGTGTTCGCCATTGTATTTTTGTTCGATCTAGAAGCACTTCAACTTCAGCTTATCGGGTCGGTGACATGGACATCGAAACCCTACGGTTCGGTGCCACGAACACCGTAAATCTGGGAAACCTGTGGCTTTCTGCCATCCCGCGGAATTGAACCCGCACTCACAGAGGGCTTATCACCCATCGTCCAACGCGCTACGAACACGCTAGAAAGGCGGAAAAAAAGGACACTGTCAAAGATAGTTTGTTATTCGTTGGACATCAGACACGGAAGACGAAGAAGGAGACAGGACAAACTAAGGGATTTTAAGGGTTTAAAAGCCGAAGGATTGACTTCATTGCACCGGGTTTTACCCCATACAGCTCGGTCCTCTCTGCAGAACTGGCACGCCACCTGCCGAGAGTATTGCACAAAGCACGAACGAGTTGCTGAAAATAAAGAGGTATGGAAAAATTGCTTGCAGACCCTATGTAAAGTATAACGTATAAGAGAGAAATAAATAGTTATGTATCATCATTATTATTATCATCATCATCGTCAACATTACCAGTCCTTGTCGCATCTAAGAGCAAATACAGCAGAGATAAAGTAATTTTCACTTAATTCGATATTATTCCTTTCTATCTACTTCATATCTATTCCTACGCATGGTTCTGAACTCTGCTTCAAAAGTTCACATCCATTTTACTGTAAACTTCCCTTTTTCCTGCTGTTTTTGTGGTGTTACCTGCATAGTTCTGTGTACTGTCACAAAATTATTTCGTAAAGTGTAATACAAATCTCAGCTCGGAAACAATAAAATCTATTTGAAATTTGAAACATTATTTATGAGATCTTGTTTATGTAAAGATCATTCAGAATGTGTAGCATTTTGAGTGCGTCAAAATCATTCATATTTCATTGAGTATACTTAATTCGACAGACAATCTACGACATTTTGTATTAGTTAGTCCTTCGGATCGCATCAATTGTTGAATTGTTTATTGGTTATTGGTTACTAAACGGACATCATTACATTCTGGGCAGACCCATAGGTGCTCAGTCTCCCCTCACAGATATCGAAGAGTATGCAAACTGATGGTTCCCGTGGTTCACTGATTAAAGACACTCCTCACTCTGCCTCTCAGGCATCGAGTTCAACCCGTACAACGGTTAGCCCCAAACTGCTTAAATCTTTGGATCGATTCAACACCCATTCTAGTATCTTCATCCAATAGGCAGTCGCGAAGAGACCGAAGAACATCCCCATATTAATCTTAACTGTCCTACAATCGATGCTGTTGATGCAAGCATATCCTCTCTCTCATTACAGTAAACACCCGCATGCCCAGGACAGTAGATCACGTAAGCCTCTGGAGACTAGAAATTTCTATAGACGACATACACTCATACCGAAACCTACCCTTTTAGATCTTGTGAAGTATTGACTGAGTGTCAGATACAACAACGGCCCCAGTAAACGGAGTCCCAGAGGAATAGAGGCAGTAGTAACGGCCTCAACTTCCATCCTCATACTGGAAGTAGTTGCCCTGTATGCTCGACTTCGCTCTGCAACAACCCTACCATGCGCATTAGCCAAGAAACCCGAGCCTGACTTCTGACCACGATGAACCGACCCATCTGTATAAACAACAACATCATCATCCCTTGCATTATATTCTATCATGTTGGATATGTTGCAATAATGCTAACTGCATATGCCTAGTCTGAATACCCAATGTACAAATAAATAAGTGATCATCCAAATTAACGAGAACATCACTCACTGATACTGACCCACGATATATTGCATGCTTTTCCTGTATCTATCTAGCAGTTCAGAGACAGCTATATGACGCATGCCAATCAGAGATGCAAAGGTTAAAATTATTGCTTTGGCGGCGATTTAGAAAGAATAACAGACAATTCCAATGTAGTATTGCGCATTTGAAATTGGGTCATAAAACGAGGCCATCAATGAGGACTTATCGATTTTTGTCGACGTGTGAGGATCGATGGTATTACCATATTTGAAGAGCACATGTATACGTGGAAAGGTTTAAACGTATAAATTATTTTAATGATTGCCGGAAACAGTCTTTAGTTATTCAGGACTTGTCTTTGTATTGTTTTTCCTTTTTTGAACCGGTGTTTCATTTTTTAAAATTTTTATTTACGATTTCATTTATTCAGTTTGTCCTCCATTCAAAGCGATTTTTACTTTTTCCCGATTTCAAGTTTATTATCATTTTAATTATTTCTTTATTTTCATTTTCTTTTCTTTCATTCTTTCGATCTACGTTTCTTCATTTATTTATGTCGTATTCATCATTTCTCTACGAATTCCTTCTTTCTTCCTGTTTCATTGTTTTTTTTCAGTTTGTATCTTATTCTGTTTATTTTTATAATGTTCAAATACTTTCTTCATGTAATCATGCTAATTTATTGCATTTTTGTGTTGCTGATCATTCTTTCATTTTCTATGTTTGTCATTTTAGAATCTCTTTCTGGATTAACTTTCACGTTTTGCCCCTATCAATTTATTACTTTCTCTCTATATATATCTGTTTATATCGCATTATCTTGAAAATCATATTTTGCAGTTCGATTATTTCATAAATTATAATCTGCCATGATGATATTAAAATGACTTTGAAGATTCATTATCTTCCTCCACTTCCATTGCACCATACCATCTTTACCTAATGAGCCTTGATAGTTTTGACAACTGTAAACATGTGGTATACGTCATCTTTCTGCGTATCTCTTTCTTTCTATATTGTAGTCTAATAAGAAAATTAATGTAACAGTTCGTTATATTACTTCTCATATTTTTATGCAAAGTTTATCTTATGTGGGAGGAGAATCTGACAGAATGGATTAGCGAGCGGCTTTCAATTCCGGAGAACAGGGTTTAATCCCCAGTATAAGGCAAAGGATAACCTGTCGCTCAATTTGCATAGAATAGAGAGTGTTTCAGGACTGCAATCATGGCAGCCAGGTTCTGGAAGGAACAAGCTACTTGATAATGATGATGATGAAGACCAATTCGTTTTTTAATGTCAGGAGCATACAGAAAAAAACAGAATTGAACGGTTTCGAGGTGACTGTATTAGCCATGCGACCATTAAATCTCTCAGGCTCCTCCCTTCCGTCTTCACATCATCATCATCAGGTGTCGTGCCGGCTGGCGTAGGCAATCATGGATCTCCACAAATCTCTATCTTTTTTTTGTTTGCTATCAACTCAGATGTTAACGCTCTACCGTGCCACGAAGTCAGGCCATCCAAAATTTTATCTCTCTATCTTCCTCTGTCTCGTCTACCCTCGATTTTACCAGTTGTCACAAAGTGTGATAACACTCCACTCCTCATCACAATGAAAAATGAAAATAATGACTGCCTCTTTTTTATATTGGTGATAAGTTTTCTCTGTGTTATGATCTCGCTCAACACCTCAACCCCAGTCTTACACTTTCCTAAAAATGTTAAAGCAGGCAATAAAAGTCAGATTTAAAAGAATCATATGTATATTTTATATACATTTTAAAATGCATGTATCCTTGTATATGTACTTGGCTTATGCATACATGCGTGTTTAAGTATGAAATATTGCATTTGACCTTCTAAGTTCGGATTCTACCGGGTAAGAGCTGTTGGAGTTCCATTAGTTGTCTTGAATTATTGAATTGATGTTTTAAGTCAGGTGGAAACTTTGTGCAGAGGCCACTGAAATAGTTTGGCATATAATTTTGTATATTGTTAATTTCAGTAATCAAATTAAAATTTTATTGTCAGTAGTTTTACATAATGTGATAACTCGAATAAATATTTCAACAGACTTAAATATACAGTATACTTAATATGGATAAATTTTTTGAGGCGCATCATAGGTTGCATGGCGTGTTTGCCACCTGTTTTAAGTAATGTGAAACCAGTTGCATTTGTTGTTTTAATTTCATATTCTCAACTGACCTAAATACCAGTAATAGAATACAACATAATGTATTGGTTCATGGCTGGTAAAGTGGTTGAAAGTTGTTAATATTCATAAATACAGTTGAAAACATAATTGTATTTCATGTGTAAAGTGATTGAAAGTTGTCAATACTAATATTGAGTAATATTGTACCGATTATAAATTGCCGTTGCATTGCTTTCCGAAAGTCGTGGGTTTGATCCAAATCACGTAATTCTATTAACGAGTGCATCTTTTTTTTTCCAGAGAGCCCAAAGATTATCAACGAAGTTAAGGAGATCGTGTTTTGTGTAATATTCTCGTCATGTAGCGTATCATTTCTGCAGAGATGAACCAAGTCGTATGAGGTAAAACCATAAAGACATATGGGTATCTGCAAGCAAGATGGTATTTCTTACAGACTCAATGTCATCTATTCAAACCATGGAGGCTAAATCCTCTGACGGCGCAGTATAAAACCTAAAAAGAGAACTTACTCAACTTTCAGAAAAAGTAGAAATTCATGTGCAGTGGATTTCATCTCACTGTGGCATTGCAGGCAATTTTTACCTAATGAGCCTTCATAGTTTTGACAATTGTAAACATGTGGTATACGTCTTCTTTCTGCGTATCTCTTTCTTTCTACATTGTAGTGTAATAAGACAATTAATGTAACAGTTCGTTTTATTACAATATTTCTCATATTTTTATGCAGTCAACATTACGCAGGCCGCTTTTACTTCCTGACAGTGCTCCTCTTTACAGGGCCTGCTACGCAGGTCGCATTTTACTTCCCAGTGCTAATCTCTTTACGCAGGTCGCTTTTAATTCCCACTGCTTTCACGCAGGCCGCTTTTAATTCCCAGTGCTTTCACGCAGGCCGCTTTTACTTCCCAGTGCTTTCACGCAGGCCGCTTTTACTTCACAGTGCTTTCACGCAGGCGCTTTTACTTCCCAGTGCTTTCACGCAGGCCGCTTTACTTCCAGTGCTTTCACGCAGGTCGCTTTACTTCCCAGTGCTTTCACGCAGGTCGCTTTACTTCCCAGTGCTTTCACGCAGGCTTCTTTACATCCCAGTGCTTTCACGCAGGCCGCTTTTACTTCACATTGATTTTCCTGGTACCAAATTGAGGCTTGGTCGATCTGAGAGCCGTTACGGTCGGAACAAATTACACACCTACCAGTAGAATTGAACCCAGACCACTAGCCTGTTCAGTAACAACTACGCTACTACGTCTCTCCAACCACTAACAACTACGCTACTGCGGCTCTCCAACCACTAACAACTACGTTACTACGGCTCTCCAACCACTAACAACTACGTTACTACGGCTCTCCAACCACTAACAACTACGCTACTACGGCTCTCCAACCACTAACAACTACGCTACTGCGGCTCTCCAACCACTAACAACTACGCTACTGCGGCTCTCCAACCACTAACAACTACGCTACTCCGGCTCTCCAACCACTAACAACTACGCTACTACGGCTCTCCAACCACTAACAACTACGCTACTCGTCTCTCCAACCACTAACAACTACGCTACTGCGGCTCTCCAACCACTAACAACTACGCTACTACGGCTCTCCAACCACTAACAATTATGCTACTACAGCTCTCCAACTCTGATAGAAATATGTGTTAAACATAACGCGTTTTGATTTTGTTTGTAAGTGCATCCAAGTAGCAAAGCTGATGGGCAAAGTAAGGTCATGTTTAGCACACATAATGTCATTAATTTATGTATACCTTTATTTAGATGTCATATCTTAATTGATTATAACATATAATTCATATATAGTAATGGGAACTTATTAAATAAAGCGTATGATCGTTAATAACTCGTATATAATTATTTTCAGCAGTATTTGCAGCGGGTAATACTGTAATCACTAAAGAACTTTATTTGTTCTGACACAACGATTAGCTAGAACAAAATTATCTATTGAGCGTTGAGCTCGTGAGCAATCATTTCGATATTGTTTTGTTGGGTTTAAATAGTTCTCGGTTGTCATATACAGGTAGTGCTAGGCATTATTAGAGTTATCTTGTTCTCTATTTCTGTATATCTTAGAGTTTGGAAGATCACAATGAAACGTACTTATATTATTAAAGCTCAGAAGTGGAACCGAGATAAAGTGATGACATGTAGATTCATGTACTAATAGATATTGGTTCATCTCATAAGCAAGTCAAGTTATAAGTACTGCTGCTCATAATAATAATAATAATGGCAGTTCATAGCAAACGATGGTTACAACAGTCTCAGACGTGTGGTTGCATTTATTAGATGGGTACGAAGGAGACTGTAAAGTCCTATACAGAAACACAAACTTCTACCACATGTGGATAATTCATGTGGTTGTCGTATGTAATGTCTTTTTGCACATCTCGATTTGTCTGTGCCTATGTTGTACCACGATTCACAGCTACATGAGCTCCTCTTGCGTTCTTCTATATCTACTTCGTGTCCCGATTGACACATAAGGCTTCCACAAGAGACCTCCACTGTTGTCGTTCTGCTGCCTTTCTACCAACTGTCTCCCATGTTAGGCCACACTCCTTCAACTCTCTCTCCACCGTTCTACTCCATTTTCCATTTGGATGTCCAGGCCTTATCTTTCCATCCGCTGTCCACCTGAGAGCTGTCCTAGCCAATGACCCAACTGACATACGACATACATGCCCAAACCACCTCCATCTTCGTCTCTTATTGATGGTCTCCAAGGATTTACAGATTCTGTTCGTTTCAAAAGCTCTTGTTATTTTAGAGAGCTACATTTGGCGATCTTGCGCAAGTGACTACCATGACGTAGTGTCTTGACCGAAGCATTTTAGAAACCCGTGTATTGTCTGGCCCACAAGGAAAGCAAAGAATAGTACCACTGCAACCTACACGGCATCGTGTAAGAAGCTACTGATGTAGGACCTACTGAATCTACCGTAGTAAATAAAAAACATCGCAGAAATCGGATGTGCTGGCCTACTTGTAGGCGGATAACTGACACAACGTACAATCACTCTTGGACTCAGCTCACATACAAATCACACAGAACGGTTAACAAGTGTCGATTTGGAGCGCTCAAAGAAGATGAAGACGAAGAAGTATTTTAGAGACACTTTAATTATGTCTTTAACTTTTACTGTATGATAAACCACAAGACAAACCGCTCTGGCAGTAACAATTTTCCAGCAAGCCACCTCATGTACCAAATGTTTTGCTTAATAATTATTCACAACATTGATTTGACGCATTATGTGTATAAACCTTAGTAGAATACATGAACTAAATGCATAAAATAAAGCTTTCAAATGTACACATTTTGATGTAGCAAATAGTGTTGACGTACTTGCATTGACAAAAATTATATCTTTTGTTAAGGTACTATTTGCAAAGAAATTGCTTTAAAAAAACATCGTGCGTATACTAGGAGTTAAATAGTGTTTCTGTGCACTAACTATTCTGTTGCTATCATATAGCTCTCCACAAATGAAATGTTTTGAGGTGCGTATATCAGACATCCGCCCAACGTGACCGATTCATCTCTACTGGGTATAATAATAATAATTCCTCTCGTACCGTTATACATTACATAGGGCCTGCAAGTAATTCTCTATACCGCTCTATCCTGGGCAACTCGCTCAATCTCCTCCATGGAACTGAGACCGATATTTTCTGCCTCTCTCGGCAAAGTTCGTTTCAGGGTCTCCTTAGGTCGACCTCTTTCTTGAACTCTTTGCATCCCACTTCAATGCCTGCTTTGATATTCGTTGATCATTTCTCTCAAGGTGTGCCCAACATATCTCCATCTTGGGTATAATGTAACATAATTTGGATGCTTGAAGTCTTGACTATCATTATAACTTGTGTACCCAAGATTTTGTCTAATCATTTTATTTTTGAACAAACTTCGGAGACAACTTGTGTGAAAGTAGTTTAGTTGTCTCGCGTGTCTGCATCACACTGTCCATGTCTCATTGGCGTACAACATGGTAGTGAGTACTAAGTACTGGTAAACCGTCAGCTTGGTGTGATTGCAACTCTCCTCCGTCCCCACACAGTAACGCGAAGATTTTCAAATGTAACACGGGCAGTGCATATTCTATTGTTGACTTAAACTTCAATTTTTGCTGCTATGGAAAGGATACTGCTAACATACGAAATGTTGTCCCTGGCAGACGACACTAGTGTTTAATATTTATAACGGAAAATTATCTTTAAATACAGAATCGTTATCTACAGCTACTCCTGTACCCAATAGTCTGCCGGCATAATAGTGTCTTATTTGTGTGCCTTTCGTCACAGATTGCATACAATATAATATTACCAATATTAGTACAATAGATTACTGGATTCATAGTAGACCGATATCGTGGCTGAATATAAATACAGTTCAGAAGTATAATTACCAAAATATGGATTGATACTTCTTCTTCTTCTTCTTTTTTTTTGTAGTTAAACTGTTACTGGATTGTTGTCAAGTGTCCTGGATTTCTGCTTTTGTCTTGCGCTGTTCTGGTGGCTTGAGTGATTGTTATTTTTGCTCGTTGACAGGATTCTGCTATGCCATCTAACCATCTTTTCGTGGTCTTCCTCTCGCCTTCTTTTCTGATGTTCAGTTGTAGAAGACTCTGTATACTGTGGAGTTTGGATGCATTCTTATTAAGTGGCCAAATCACTTCATTCTTTGTTTCTCAATGTAGTTCAAGCAAGGTTCTGTGTCAACTTTCTTTCTTATGCTGATGTTGGTGACTCTCTTTTCTTGTGTTGTTAGTAACTTTTGCAGGCACCGCATTTCACATGTAGGTATTTGTTTGCAGCTGCGCTCTGCTCATTGTCCATGATTGGCTCTGGTACCACAAAGTAGGTATGAAAATTCTGTTGATCATCTGTTGTTTAGTTGTCAGTGAGATTTGTGGGTGCCTTAACAATGGGGCTAGATGGTAGGTTACAGCATTTGCATTCTAGCCTCTATCTCTCTGTCTAGACTTCCGTCCTGTGTGAATATGCTTCCTAAGTATTAATTGAGTGATTATATGACATTTCAAATCGAGTATTTACTGAACTAATCTTCAGCACCCCTTTTTCCTTGCCATGGAGGTTGTGTCTGTCAAACTGTTTGCTGTTTCCAACGCTTGTCTTTCCCTTGCCTGCTTACACCAAACTTGAACATACACAAGACATTTATTTGCATTATTTTTCATGAAATCATGCATCAAACATGAAATTTTGCAAGCTGCAACAATTTTGCACCAAAAATCAAAATAAAGTAAAAAAAAATAATAAATTCTGTGTCCAAAATATAATGCTTCAGGACACTAAAAGAATGTTTTAGCCAATCACAATTTCTCTTTTCGCAAGGGTCATAATCTGTCCGATTTATTTTAATGATCTCTCTTGGCGGAGTTATTAAAATATCGGACTTGAATAACGGACAGGAATGTAACAGTATAGACATCTTGAAATTGAAAATCAACAAATGTTTCAGATTTTATGGTAAGGTAGAAAATAAGATGCAACATTCCATTCATAAAAAAATAATGGTTATCAACTCTGTACAATAGAGTGTTGTAGATATTATACTGATATTAAGTGTAGTGGTTTCAGAAGAGGTAGAGGCACTAGAGATCATATCTGTAGCATGAGACTCATTATCGAGAAATGTGGAGAATACAACATAGACATGCATGCATGTTTCATAGATTATAGCAAGGCTTTCGACCATATACAACACCATAAAATGTGGAACATCATGAAAGACATGCATTTTCCAACACACATAATACAACTCATAGAATCTCTATACCACGAACAACAGGCAACCATTAAAATAGGAGGTGAAATAGCTGAATGGTTCGAGATTCAAAAGGGTGTAAGACAGGATGTATTTTGTCACCATACTTATTCAACATATATGCAGAAAACATCATGAGGAATGTAGAAAACGATGCTAACTATGTGAATTACGACCCTCTCACTAGGCGGCAAAGGCATACCATAGCTTAGATACGCAGACGATACCGTATTATTATCCACCAGCAAAGAAGGTTTGGAAAACCTAATCATGACGACCAAGAAACATAGTGTAGACCAACATCTATATTTGAATACACAAAAAACAAAAATCATGTCAACTGACAAAGCAAAAGGCTCACCTAACATCCACATAAACAATGAAGAACTCCAATGTGTAGTGAGCTGAGAATATCTGGGCTCAATAATTAACAATAACGGTGACTGCTCCAAAGAGATTTCAAAAAGATTGGCAATAGCAATCAAGAAGTTAAACACAATGAAGAACATGTGGCAAAGCACCAGCAAAATACTAAAATTAAAAATATTGAGAACATGCATTTTCCCAGTGGTTACTTATAGTTGTGAATCATGGACTATTACACAAAAATTAAGAACGAAAATTCAGTCCTACGAAACGAAATGCTACAGAAAGATCCTACGAATACCATGGACAGAAAAAGAAAGAACACTGATGTCCAGAAAGAACTAAACGTTAAAGAGAATTGGCTGATAAACAACATACTATACAGAAAATTACATACTTTGGTCACATCAAGCGTCACGATGGCCTGGAAAGAACAATACTAGAGGGCAGGGTCCCAGGACGCAGAGGCAGACCAAGAAGAAGATGGCTACAAGATATTAAAGAAACCATGAATATGACCATCGACGAAGTGGGTGAACTGGCAGAGACAGAGTGAATTTCAGATGTGCTGCAAAGAGAGCAATGCCCTTAAAGGATCGCACCTTGATGATGATGAAGTGTGTGTCAGATTCATGATAGTTGTAGATATAGATGTCTCTGCTATATGATATGCAACATAGCCGACATAATAAATCAATCAAAAGAAACACACACACACATATATCTATATATATATATATATATATATATATATATATATATATAAAATATATAATATATATATATATATATATATATATAGAGGAAAGGAGAGAATTAGTGAATTACAGGTAAATAGGATGTAAAAATATCATGAAATGTGGTGTAGATAGATAGATAGATAGCCCTTTGAAAAATGAAAATCGTGGCATATCCTTTACATGACGTAGCCATCAACCACAGTAAACGAGTCGTTGATTGTCTAGGCACCACTTATACGTTTAGTAGTTAGCCATTGCTTTCTGAACGGTGAGATATATTTTTACCTATTGTAAAAATTCCACGGAAACGAATTTGCTTCCAAACTTGCCCACCGTGGGTTTGAACCAGGTACGCTTGGGTTTGTGATCGAGCTCACTACCGCTTGAGCTATCGACGCTCACAAGAGCACAATACTGGTAGCCAAAGAACAATAGTAAACCAACAAAGAACCAGTGTCGTTAGTTGCCACACGAAGAGAAAGATCCGACTACTAAACTAAGATAAATAATATTTCAGACTCGTCATTAAGGGCCAGTTGGGCCCACCAAAAATAATGTATAACGTGTATTTATTATTTTATAAATTAAAATATATCAACCAAAACCATGATTTATCCTGAAAAAATGTCTGTCCCACCAACAACAAAAATGATCATAAGCCGCCATATATTAATAGATCTATATATTCCTAGTTTATATTCCTCGTACCATTATATGTTACATAGAGCCTGTATGTAATTTCTCCATGCCGCGCTGTCTTGGACATACTTGCTCAATCTTTTCCATATAATTGTGTCAGATATTTCACGCCTCTCTCAGTAAAGTACATATCAGGGTCTCCCTATGGAAGTCCTCATTTGTATATAAGTATAAAGTCTGTACTCTTATTTTTATTCATGGATAATTAATCTTAATCTATGTTAACGCTCTGCTTCTCTCGCCGGACAACCTAATATCACTTTACTGCTTCATTTTTATCTATTCTGTCATCCACAACATACCAGACCCAATGTCTTCCTCTCTCCCACTTTATGCCACTCTTCAATTCTTTCAATCTCCATCTTGATGGAAATTATAAACCACAGCTATCAATTTACAACTGTGTAGCGTTGCGAATGATAAGCGAGTCTTAAAGACGCGCAACCATAAAGCCATTTTTTGGTCGTTAATTTTCACAAACGACGTTCTGAAATTCTCGTAAAATTGCTTGGGTGAATTTCTGTATTTTCCTTCCAGCAAGATTTTATCTAGAAGTGCTGCTGCTAGTAACATTTCCACGAGCTATTGATCAATATGTAATTAATCTATCAAGGAGACTGCTTCACGTTTAGAAATAGAAGGATGCAAATTATGGTGACGGAAGTAGTCTCATTGAAAGGCTAGAATGTGCCCTTGACAGATTGAGTCCTGATGACGGGTTGGGCGATGTGGTCCCGACCTCGCCCACTGAAACAATTTGATGTGTACGTAGTTTATTCTAGCTTTTGAGCGGTAAAACGTTCAGTTTTACTAACTATAACTGTATTAGTCATTATGGCGAAGATATTAGGACGTTTTCTTGATATTTTAAATGTTGAGGGTTCGAATCTCAATCAAATACATTTGTAATTTATTCATGAGATCCTCAGAAATTTTGCTGGGACTACGGGGATCGTGCTTTATGCAACACTCTAGACAGCAGGTGGGTCCTTTATGCCGTTAGAAATGTAGCCATATGGGGAAGTTGGTGCAATGAAGTAAAATGTTTATACCCTTTAGCTATAAATGTACTCCTCTGTTACTGTCATGCTCTGGATCAGCGTTTCCCATAGGGGGCGGTATCGTTCCCCAGTGGGCGCTGAAGCGTTCTAGGGGACAGATAATGGGTTTAGAAGAATGTGGGGGGAATGGTATTCAGGTGATTAGATGTCGAGGCTCCTTAAAGAAGAAGTTAATGATAAATATTTCAAAATAAATTATTTTCGTGATTTTGCTATTAAATAATAATTTAAAATTTGAATTCTGCATTTAAATTCATCTTATGCCCGTCTTACATGATCCATTTTTCATCAATTTTCTATTTCATGCATATAACCATTTTATAATTTGCCATGTATGACAGAAATATATATATATATCAATTTTCTATGTCAAAGAAAAAATAGAGCATGTATATATGTGGAAGGGGGGCGTTGGAAAACTGTTAGAATGTGGAGGGGGCGTTACAAAGTTTATGTTGTGCAAAGTGGGTGGTGCGCCGGAAAAGTTTGGGAATCTATGCTCTAGATTAAGCTTCCAAGTTATTAGATACTCGTATTGCAAAACAGAATAACGCATATATCTACTATTTCTAACGAGTGGCGGCGCGTGATCGTTTTTGTTGGTGGGGCCAGACTCACAGTTTCGAGAAAATCATGGCTTTGGGATAGGTTATATTTTAATTTATTAAATAATAGATACGAGTTACATATTATTTTTTGTGAGGCCCGGCCCCTCTGGCCCTTAATGACGAACCGCCACTGTTTCTAATCTAATTTATCGCGTGTCAAATTAATGTATTACCACACAATTTAATCTTCACAGTAAAGAACATTTTGAACTCCATGTAAAACCCGTTGGAAGTATATTTAGGAGTAAACAGGGACAAAAACTCGATTTGTGGCCAATTAATGCATACTTTACTTCACATGAACTTTGACTGCAGTGTCTCAAGTTTTCAGACACAAAGTGTTAATAATTAATGATTTTGCATGAAAAATGAGAGCTTGTCATCGTATAGTGCAGTGTTGGACATATCCATATTCTAGGAAGGGTAAATTGTTTACGTTTTCTTCAGGAATGGTATTTGGAGACGGTTGTTTTAACGTATGTGGGGTCCTTATATGTATAGCAGAAGCACTCTGTGAGTGCGGTTCAATTCCACGGGCTGGCAGAAAAGTCACAGGTTCTCCAGATTTACTGTGTTCGGGGCACCGAACCGAAGGGTTACAGTATCCGTGACACCGAGCCGAAGAACTGAAAAGCTTAAGTGCTTCTGGATCGAATTTTTCTTTTTTAAAATAAACAATATGTAAGTAGTATGATTACTTGCAAACATTTTGCAGTGTGCGCGCGTTTATACATATATTTGTACATAATGGTTGTTATTGCTGTCATTGTACAATTAAGCAATAATGCAGATCATATTTGAGGATCTAAACTTCAAGTTCCTCTGAAGTCGGAGAAGACCCTCCTGTATGGCGAAAGACACCGATCAAAAGTTAAGTAGACTTTCACGCAAATATCAGTGAGAATCGTCATGTCAGATGCACTGACTACTTCTGATTTCATAGAGAACTAGCGCAAGAAGAAGAAGAAGCAATGCTGGATTATTACACACTAAAGTTGCTCTCTAACTGTCACTGACTATAAACAACAATATAAATGATGGTACAAATGTTCGTTTGAGCATATTATCCTGAAGAATATGCACAATTATTAAAATATTTGTAAATATTTTCAATGAATTATTTATTCATTGTTTAAAAGCAATTTTAAAAGCAAACACTTTAAAAGAAACTCCCAAACAAAAAGACAGAAGACTACACTTTCTGCTTCAATATTGTGTCCTTTCCGTGTCTCTATGCCAATTCGTAAAGAGAAGCACATATAAGCTGTGCACTGATCGAGACAACAAATTTATAAATATGGCTGCTTGTTTTAATGATTATGTATTGATGTGGGGGCTAAGCTGAATTTTGCAATTCCCAAAGCAGAATGTAAAAATTCATAGAGCTGCATTTAGAATGTTCCGGAACTAAATTCCCAGCAGCTTTGAGACACTGACGAAAACACAAATGAATGCCCGCTTTATGAGTAATTTTGGCGTGGTTCAAGAATAGCTTAGCGAAAATATGATAATAAATAATGGACTGCATTAACATGATAACATCATTCTGGTAATATTTGTCTCTCGTCTCTACGTTTGTGTTATCTTTATATGAACTGTATATAACATTCTTTACATTTGAGAAAATAAAGAGGAAATATGGAGCTATTTTCTAAATTATGATAAAATGGCTTAAAATGTGTGTTATATCATAGAGTAATTTCATTATGAGAAGTGTTGACAGTTCTGACATTTAAGTGAACTCAAATTATTTATAAATATTTATAATATTTATACTATGATTATATTCTGCGACAGTTCTTTTTTTTCTTCCACCATTTTCTTCTTTATGAAAGTGTTGGGGGGAAATGGTGTGATCTTGTGTGTGCTTGTTCTAATGCCCTTTCTAAGATTGTATTCATTTTATTAAGGCTGTTCTTGATGCCATCTCTCCATCTTTTGCGTAGTCTACCTCTTTCTCTGTACATGTTATAGTATTTTAGTGTGGCTCTCTGCGGTAGACGATACCAGGACATTCTTATCAGATGTCCAAATCATTTAATATGTAGTTCTTTTATGAATTGCATGACTGGTTTCACATTCAGTCTTCTTCTGATTTCTTCATTTCTAAGTTTGTCTCTTATTGTCACACATGCAGCTTTTTGTCTCGACAGAGTCACAGACAAAAAAACAATAGTAAGTGATGATAATATGTGGTGGTCGTTTAATTTAATTCAAACAATGAACCACTATAAGCGCGTACAGAGCTGTGTCAATTTCACCAGTAGTCACTATAGTGGCTTATCATGTAGAACATGATATTTATCTTTGTACTATCTCTTTAAATTTGTATCACAGATATAAATATGGAAATATGTATATAAATAGACTATTTGATGATATATATTAATGTAATGCCTACAGAAAACAGCATCATAAATACAACAATTTTTATAACAAAATCTTGATGCATAAAAGTTGTGGTTAGAACTCAATAAAATTCGTGGCATATGAAGAGTTAATGCTATTAAGTGACTACCCTTTATAGACTGTTGTATCAGTGATATGTAAATTGTGATTAGAATAGATATGAAGTCGAAAAGCAGTGTATCGTCTTCTTTTGTCAGCACACTGTTACCGGGTTGTTAACCCAGTGTCGTGGTTTGTGTATTTATCTTGTGCTTCTCTGGTGACTTGTGTGATGGTTTCTTAGTCTCTGGCAGAATTCAACTTTGTCAGCACACTGTTACCGGGTTGTTAACCCAGTGTCATGGTTTTGTGTATTTGTCTTGTGCTTATCTGGTGACTTGTGTGATGGTTTTCTTAGTCCCCTGGCAGAATTCAACTTTGTCAGCACACTGTTACCGGGTTGTTAACACAGTGTCGTGGTTTTATGTATTTGTCTTGAGCTTCTCTGGTGACTTGTCAGCACACTGTTACCGGGTTGTTAACCCAGTGTCGTGGTTTTATGTATTTGTCTTGAGCTTCTCTGGTGACTTGTGTGATGGTTTTCTTAGTCCACTGGCAGAATTCAACTTTTGTTAGCACACTGTTACTGGGTTGTTAACCCAGTGTCGTGGTTTTATGTATTTGTCTTGAGCTTCTCTGGTGACTTGTGTGATGGTTTTCTTAGTCCCCTGGCAGAATTCAACTACGTTATCTATCCACATTTCCCCGGTCTTCCTCTTGCCTTCCTTCCTGATATTCTGTTGTGGAAAGCTTCAGAGACAGTTTGGTCTGTTCACATTCTTACTAAGTGGTCAAACCACATTCTCTGTTTTGCTATATAGTTCAAGCACGGTCTTGTTCCAATCTTTTCTCTGATGCTGACATTCGTAACTCTGCCGTAATTCGTAATTCGTAATGCAGTGTATAGAATGACATAATTTAACGTCAATGATCAGCATTTCAGGGATGACATGAACAATAGATCACCTTAACTCTTACTATATGCACAGTAAAACAAAGTTTTTACGGTCTGTTTTTACAGAAAAAAATTATTAATGCAAGGTGATTAACAAGATAGATCTTTCCAGAAAGAACTCAAAATCAAAGAAAACTGGCTGATGCTTCAAATAAGATAGAAAAAATTGAGATATTTTGGACATATAAAAAGCCAAGGGCTGGAGAAGACCATCATGGAAGGAGGCATACCGGCAAAGAGAAGAAGGGAAGACCACGGAGAAGTTGGATTCAGGATGTAACTGATGGTTTGAACATGACGGCTTCAGAGGCATGACATCTAGCCTATGAGAGAGAAATTCCGGAGGACTGTTGGGGTGGCAAAATTCTGCGCAGGACAAGCTATTTGTTGATGATGATTAACAAAATATGCTATAAGTGTAAGTGTTAAGCACGAGACCCATATTTTAGTACATCAGAATGTGCGAAGTTTGAAACTCTATTTTATAAATGCATCTGATTTATTGTACGAATCTATTTACACACATAGCTTACATTAAGCCTTCCTATTAATATTGTTTATTTTTAGTATTTTGGTTAGTGAGGTAGCTTATCGGAAAACGTATACTACCAGAATGGTTTGTCATGTGGCTTATCGTATTGTCTAAGTTAAAGTGTTTGCTTAGATATCAATAGACTTCTTTTTTGAAAGTCTGACAACGAAAGTTGGATTCGTGGAAAATGGAAGGTACACTAAGATAAAAAAAAAACAATTATACTGAAAATAAATGTCTAAAAGAAATATTTGCCAAATTGAATCACAACACAATACGCAGTCTTATTAGTGTGTGCAAAAAAGAAATAACCTATACTTGATGAGAACTTTTGGTTAGAAATATCCATAAGGTTGAATTAATTTAGTGTAGCAAAATATCCATTCTTCATTCCTGTTGTCGAACTATCGTCAGTAATAATGAGTTTTTGTTGCAGTGTAATCGGATTTATGTAGCCTTTTTCGTCTTTACAGATGGTCAATTTGCAAGCTTTTCACTGTCACAACGAGATTGCGCTTGTCTCTTTTGAATTTCAGCTCATCACTTAGTCACTCTTAAAAGTGTCTTTACCATTGCGTAATATTGCTCTCTACATAACTCGGATTATATATTTGAACATATAACTAAATGCAAATGTGTAATGTATTATGTATGTGTGGGTATGTGCCCTGTCCAGATCGGCAAACATAGACTCTGAGGTTAACAATTGGATATCCGAAGCCAGTGTTGCGTTCGGAAGGCTGCGTGTCACTGTGTGGAAGCGCAAGTGGATAAGCATAGCCGCAAAGCTTTAAGTTTACCAGGGCATAGTGCTAACCACGCTGCTGTACGCAAGCGAGACATGGACAGTGTATAGCAGACACGCAAGAAAAGTAAACCACTTCCACACAAGATGTCCACGCACATTACTAAAAATAAGCTGGCAGGACAAAATTCCAGATACCGAAGTCCTCCCAAGAGTAAAGATCCCAAGCGTCAACACCCTTTTGCAGAAGTAAGATGGGTCGGTCACCTTGCTCGGATGCCTGATACACACATCCCCAAACAGTTGATGTATGGCGAACTTGAAGTGGGCAGACGTTCCGCTGGTGGACAGAAAAAACGCGTCAAAGACACTCTTAAACTCTTAATGTCACACTCTCTGACATGCTTCGATATAGACACAACGTGCAGACAATCCCTTGTGCAAGATCGCCAAATGTGGCGCTGTAACAACACAAGAGGAACCCGCGTAGCTGAGAATCAATGTGCCGTTGATGCACACAGAAAACGAGCTGCGCGAAAAGACAGAGCACACAGCCCGCACATTTCTAACCTTGATTATGTATGCTCCATCTTTGGTAGAGGATTGTGTTCTAGCATTGGACTTTACAGTCATCTCCTCCCACACCAGAGAGGTGCAGCAGAACACGTCTGAGACTGTTGACATCATCGCTTGCGATTTACGGCTATTATGTGTGGGTAGATGTATGTTTTTGAATGCTAGTCATTGTGACAATAAGAGACAAAATTAGAAATGAAGAAATCAGAAGAAGACTGAATTAAACCAGTCATGCAATTCCTAAAAAAAACAACAGATTAAATGGTTTGGACACCTGACAAGAATGCTCTGGTATCGCCTACCACAGAAAAGTATAATGAGTACAAAGCAAGAGGAAGATCACGCAAAAGATGGAGCGATGGCATCAAGAACAGCTTTACAAAAATGAATATCAGTTTACAAAGTGCCTTTACTAAAGCACACACAAGATCACTCCCCCTCCGCCCCAAACACTTCTATAAAGTGGTAAATGGTGGAAAAGAAGAAGAAGAAGAAGGTTGGTAATTGAATAAACCTCATACACTTTGAGAAGACAGTGCTCAATATTCCTCACCAGAAGTTTAATGGTATACATTCTGGTGGTTTTCTTGATTCGTTTAACACACTCCCCATTTTTCCTTTAGGATTTGGGTACTACTCGCACAATTTGTAATTATACATTTCCTAGGGTAGATATATCGAAATAATGAATATAGGAAGAAAACATAATAATCTAGACACCCATGCCAATGGCACTAAAATAAACCAAGTGAAAGAATTCAAATACTTAGGAAGCATATTCACAGAAGACGGAAACTGGATAGAGAGATAGAGGCTAGAGTACAAAAGCAAATGCTGTAACCTACCAGCTAGCCCCATTGTTAAGGCACCCAAAATTTCACAGGCAGCTAAGCAACAGATGATCAACAGCATTTTTATACCTACTTTGTGTTACCAGAGCCAAACATGGACATTGAGCAAAGCGCAGTCACAAAAATAACTACATGTGAAATGGGCTGCCTGCAAAAAGTTACCAACAACACAAGAAAGACAGAATCACCAACATCAGCATAAGAAAGAAAGTTGGCACAAAACCGTACTTGAATTACATAGATAAACAAAGAATGAAGTGGTTTGGCCACTTAATAAGAATGCATCCAAACTCCACAGTATACAGATTCTTCTACAACAGAACATCAGGAAAGAAGGCAAGAGGAAGACCACGGAAAAGATGGTTAGATGGCGTAGCAGAATCATGTGAAAGAGCAAAGATAAGAATCACACAAGCCACCAGAACAGCATAAGACGAAAATCGAAAACCACGACACTGGGCAACAACCCGGTAGCAGTGTGACGATACTGGGCAACAACCCGGTAGCAGTGTGACGATACTGGGCAACAACCCGGTAGCAGTGTGACGACAAAAGATTAAGAAGAAGAAGAGATATCGAAGTTAAAAATATTCTGCACTAGTTGCAACAGGGCGTGAAATTCAAAGGTTCGATGCCTATATTTTCGGTATGCACATGATTTAAACTCACACAAGATTGGGTTTAACTACTAGCAGAAATTATTATACATAAATCACTTTGAGTCAGTCTAACGGAATGATAATTATTTTTGCCTATAAGTACTCAATATGCATCCTTTTAAAATTATTGAAATAACAACAAAATAATTTAATTTAACTTAATTTTGATTACAATAAAGTTTAGTAAATACATTAAATTTAAAATGGTGTCAATCGTGATCTTTCTCGAGACAAGCGACAAAATGTCCAAGATAATATAGACTTTGTAAATGTTAATTTGCCTGGACTCACAGAGGGGCCACAGTACTAACATTACGACTTGCATTGCATATCTTAAGTGACGACTGAAGTAGGGGTCTAGGGAAGCTACTCGATTTAATAAAAAAACGTCGAAGAAATTGTATCTACTGGTTTAATTGTAGGTGGATAACTGGCATAACGTACAATCGCTCTTAGGCTCAAATCACATAAATATCACAAAGAGTGGTTGAACAAGTGGTCGATATGAAAAGTTCGAAGAAGTTTTGTAAGTTTTTTTGTAAAAGATTGACCTATATTCATCATATGGCTCAGTCCCTCTCCTTAGAAATGGATTGATACCTGCAGATAGTATTACACAAAACACAAACACCGTAGCTTTAGCAAAAAAAGGCTAGAGATCTCCAGGAAAAATGCACTCGTGAACCGATCAAACTTGGTCCGGATTTGAAAATACGAGCTCCACAAAGCAAGAAAAACGCCTAATCATTTCGCCACAAAGCCCATTTTTCACCAACTGAGTAATTTCTCCGTGCTACAACATAAGAACCAATATTTAAAACGTATATAACTAAATGTACATATACAGACAGTCTTAGAGACATACACGTACACTATTTTATCATCAAGTGCATTTGGAAATTTATGCCGCCCGTGTAGTGCTGGGACCTGCAAGATAAGCAAAGAATATCACCACTACGATCTACAAGACATGTCCGTAAAAGGCGACTGAGTTAGAGGCTTAGGGATGCTGCCCTAGTAAATAAAAAGCGTCGCAGAAATCGGATGTGTTGGTTACTTAAAATATACTTGGAATCCCCGAAAGGAGTTTTCATGTTTGTTGGCCTACAAGTCTGATATAACCAATAAAGGTTCCCCTGAGGTTGAAAGGAGCGTGCCTCGGCTTAAAGAATCTTTAATCTCCTTCTTAACAAACAAACAAACAAGGATGTGCTGGTAGACTTGTAGACGCATAAATGGCACAACATAGAATCGCTGTTAGGCTCAGATAACATACAAATCACACAGAGTCATTAATAGCTTGTCGTTGTGTAGTGTTTGAAGAAAAAGAAGAAATAAATACATTCTATATTGAAAATAGAAGTTACTTGGGAATTTCTTGTATGAAGACAAACAAGTTCAAGTGGATCAGACTTTCAGGATTGTCACATATTGTCACACAGACTGTCACTCATTTGTCACATATTTGCATGTGACCTATAAAAAGGTGAATTTATAAACATGTCGGACCGCGTAGAACGTCCCATCTACGTAATGGAACACATCTAATTTATATTTAAAACTTAAATTTTTAAATTACAATAAAAACGTCAAATTAAAATATCCAGCAAGTTTGGAAAATTGGATAAGAAGGACTGCTCAGACAACTAAACAACGAGTACTGCTCGAGTAGTCATCAATCTCTACAAGTTGCTACTGACGACAAAGAATAGTGGGTCATTAAGGTCAACCACACATATCCTCTAACACTCAGACTCGTCTTATTAGCATAGCATTCAATCTCTTTGAATACCCATAATGTCTCATACGTTGTAGCCCGGGGAAATTATGCAGCTAATTTTCTACAAGTTATTTCCCAGCTGCCGTCAAAATATTCATAACGACTCCGAGCGTTCCAGGCTGGGGCTAGACCCTGTCTTCAGAATTCTACGGCTCATAACAACATCCAGCCATCGAATGCGTACTCAAAGTTCTAGCTGGTTAAGTCCTGGAGATAAGAACGCTCTTAAGGACAAATCTGTAGCTGATATCTTGTCCTGTGTGTGGAAATTCTTAGATTACAGAAACATCACAAAATACATGAAGAAAACCATATTTATTCCTATGTACTTTATTTCGTAATATGTTTCATGTTATTTTTCATTTCTGTAGTTTTGTTCTGTAATACGTTTGTATAGACTTTGTATGATAAGTCCGATAGTGAGGTTCCAGGGCCTGTATGGGAAGCAAAGAATAGTACCACTGCGACCTACAAGGCGTGTTGTAAGAGGCCCTTGATGTAGGACCTAGGGAAGCTACCTTAGTAAATACAAAGCATCGCAGAAATCGGATGTGCTGGCCTACTTGTAGGAACAAAACTGGTACAACGTAAAATCTTAGGCTCAGATCACATAACATCACACCGAGTGATTAACAAGTGGTCGATATGGAGCAATCGAAGAAGAAGAAGAAGTATGAGAAGTCGACTTTCCAATTCTAGATGATATTTAATTAATCAATATTAACAAAATTAGATGATTTTATGATTATTGTTGATTTTATGATTATGGATGATTTTATATCAATTCCTGAAACGGAACTACCCCTGCGCATCAATTTGATAGATTACCATTTGTATTCGATAGTGTTGATGTCAAGACAATATGGTATTAAGATATCTCAAGTAGTAGCATGTTCCTTGCGGAAAGCCGTTTTCGTCACAGCCATCCAGAAAAACTATCTGTGTCTTGCAAGCTCTCCCGCCGTTTCCAGCGTAATATTCAAGGTTTCTTTGATGTGCTGTTGCCACTTTCGTCTTGGTCGTTTCCTGCCTCGTGCTCCATTAAATCAGTTGAATTATCCCTTTGTTTGTCAGCTAAATGAGTTAAATTAGTCAGTTATTCGTTCATAAAATTAGTTTAATTATTCTGCTGTATGTCCGTTAAATTAGTCAAATAAGTCCATCTGTAAGAATTAGTACGATGTTGTAATATCTATCTTTTTCTATTTTTACTGTAAGAATTATACAATGTTGTAATATTTACTTAATTATTTTACTGTACAATGTTGTAATATTTATCTTTAACTATTTTTACTGTACAATGTTGTAATATTATCATTTTATTTTACTGTACAATGTTGTAATATTTACTGTACAATGGTTTTGTAAATAATTTACGTACAATGTTGTAATATTTACTGTACAATGTTGTAATATTTACTGTACAATGTTGTAATATTTACTGTACAAGTACAATGTTGTAATATTTACTGTACAATGTTGTAATATTTACTGTACAATGTTGTAATATTACTGTACAATGTGTAATATTCTGTACAATGTTGTAATATTTACTGTACAATGGTGTAATATTTACTGTACAATGTTGTAATATTTACTGTAAAATGTTGCAATATCTATCTTTCTATTTTACTGTACGATGAATTCAGAAATTGTGTACCTAAACCCCCACCTAATTACCTGTGCGTTTCTTTTCTACAGGTAACTTCATCTATTCCATGCTGACTGGTTGTCCTCACGTGCACCCGGTCATGTGTGAGGTACACAAACTCTGTCCCGCTGATCCAGTGCACTATTTTGAATATTTTTGAACTCAATTTACCTTTGGTTTGTTGCTACCTTTAACCAAAAACGGCATACCAGACCACACTGCACTATCTTGACTTCTTGTTCATGTTATGAATTTTAGAGTAACTATAAATTTTGTTTCGTTTCTTAAAATCTTACTTTTTGAAACATACTCTTTTTTTCTCTTTCGCTTTCTATCATTTAAGAGTAGTCAGGGCGCTTAACAGGAAATACTTTACTGTATTTTGAGTTACGGTTTGCTTTCCCTACCACCAGTGTCCCTCGCCATTCAGGGGAAACTTACCCCGACTGTTGAGGTACGTGTAAGTTATATCCTCAAGTAAAGAATAAAGAAAACTATAGTTCAGCCGCGTACTGTGTGCATGTCGAAAATTTGTTTATCACAAGTTGAACTCGAACCCCGGATATTTACACACCACCTAGTTACTAGCGAAGCGTGTTATTGACTTCGCTATCGTCGAGCCACCAACAGTGATATTTTCTATTCTGTTCTGTTTAGCTTATGGATTATTTATAATGCGTGTTTGCATGTATTTTGTGTGCGCGTATATTTGCTTACTTGCATTTACATGTGACGTAAATACTAGCATAACATTTATGCGATAGGCAACCTGAAAGATGAACGAACAAAAAAAAAATAGCAAAATGGAATGATATATTTACATATATATATATTGTGGTGAGATATCATCATTAGATGCCATGAAGGCTGGCGTAGGCGATATCCACAAATCTCTCTCCCTGGTGTTTGCTATCATATCAGATGTTGACGCTCTTCCGTGATATAAAGTCAGGCTATCTTATATTTAATCTCTCTGTCTTCCTCTTTCTCGTCTCCCCTCGATTTTACCGGTTGTTCCAATGTGTTCTAAGCATCCCTTTCTCATTACTTATCGCAAAAGGATGATTGCCTCTTTCTTATATTGATAATAAGATTTCGCTGTGTCTTGTCCTCATACCACACCTCTACATACGCCATTTTAGAAGTCTTTTGGATTCTCATCTTTCTTCTGCAAAACCACATATGTGTGGCCTCTAGAGATTTATACATTTTTACTTTTAAATTACATGCAAGTTTGAAAAAGACCATTATCGACGGAGGTAGGCTAGCCAAAGAAAAAGAAGACCACGGAAACGATGGATTCAGAATGTGACTGTTGATTTGAACATGACGGAAAACATCTGACCTATGCTGGAGAAAAGATTGGAAGAACTGTTAAAATGGTAAAGTTCTGCTTAGTACAATCTTTTGGATTAGGAAATAAATTAGATCAACTACAAGTTAGCAATCGGTCTGACAACAACAAGTTAATACAGACAGACATACAAACATACAAACACATATATATATATATCTAAACGAAAAAATAAAATACTAAAATAATAAAACTATAAATTGATTGATTGATTGATTGATTGATTGATTGATTGATAAGACCATCATCATTGCACTTCAGTGAGTAACGATGTGTAATCCGATCACTTTTTCACACAGGAAAATTTCAGCTGCAGTTTACGAACTCCGTAGCACCGGCGAATGTCCCCGGTGTCATTTTGAAAATGGTAAAGATGATGAAACTTTAAAATAACATTAAACGCTGAAATATATATAATAAATAATATTATTATAATATATATCGAATTAATAACAACATTACACATGTATGAATAGGTACTGTTCGTTATTAATCACATCCTTCTGAAAGTTTTGAGCTGTCGAGATTTCAATCACTATAGCAGTCTACGTGTTGTTGAGCTAGAATCTGATTTTCATCCTTATACAATATATCGTCTTCTGATCCATCTAATGCCTAGATGACCCAACATTTGTTCTAGTAGTGCTGATCTATTCTCTATCTTTCTCTCTCTCGATCATCACCCAGACCGATGTACCAGATCTCCCCATAAATTCTATTCATGTAGAAATCTGATTCATGCAGCCATAGCATTGGTGTATTTTACGTCACATTTTCAGCACCATTAGAGCTCTAGTGCTTATCCTTTGACGATGTGTCCGATTTCAGCTAGCGTTTACTCGGTTTGCTCTCCGTTCTGTAGCCATCTAGTGTTTTTTACGGTGTGGGGTAGCTAGCCTCACGTCCAACCTCCTAAGTCGTCTTCTACGACCTACATGGCAAATGTTTCTATTCTTTACACCACAATTTGGGCCCCGGTAACCACTCGGGAGGGATCTATTCTATATGGACTAAGCTTCCAGACCGTTGATACCAATTCTGCAAATTTTGACTCAGCTGCTTTTTAATATTTCAGAAGTTGATATCAGAATATGCAAGTTAGAAGCAAGTGTTCATACTGCGTTATCAAGAAATCGTTCAATATTGTGTATCCTCCATGTTTTGTCGAGGTTCTCAAGAGTAGTAAAGAATAAGAACACTGCGACCTACAAGGCATGTCGTAAGAGGCGACAACGGTAGGGTCTAGGGAAGCTACTCCAGTAAATAAAAAATTGTTGCAGAAGTCGGATGTGCTGGTCTACTTGTAGGCACATAACTGGCACAACGTACAATCGCTCTTAGGCTCAGTTCCCATGCAAATCGCAAAGAGTGGTTTAATAAGTGGTCGATATAAAGCGCTCGAAGAAGAAGAAGAAGATATTGTGCATGTTTAACTCTTTCCATACCAAGAAAGTTACAAAGTTCTGACTGCATTGATTTCTTATTTTTTTTTTTCTTATCCAGAAGCACTTGAGCTTTCAGCTCTTCGACTCGGTGCCAAGGACATCGTAACCCTTTGGCTCATTGCCACGAACACCGTGAATCTGGAGAACCTATGGTTTTTCTGCCAGCCCGCGGAATTGAACCCACAGAGGGCTAGTCACCCGCAGTCCAATGCGCTACGAACACGCTGGGCAGGTGGGCACTGCCATTGATTAATGACACAAGCATGTTTATCGCACAAAGATTTATTTAGTCAAATATATTATGTATTTAAATATATGACTGTGGAACGGATTAGAGATGCATAAACGTTCACTATAAATTTCAACACAGAGAGCTGTCTGTTCAATCCAACAATCGACGTTCCGCACGTGAGGAACGGAATTTTCCCTGCTACCTCCTGCACACTAAAGTCTAAAAATTTGAAGTGACTGCATACCCTACTGTTTGAAAAGGCAACTATAAACTTATTTTTATATACATTTTAAAATGTTTAGTTGTGCTAGAACCTGAAGCTTACTAGACAGCTAAACTAATTATTCTATGGGAAATGTCACTCCATGGGCTAATAGCCTTATTGGTGTAGATTGCTATGCCACTATATCGGCTAACGGTATGGATTGAGTTAACTGTTGAGTGACAGCAGTACTCCATCGACAAACATTTATCTCAGTCATGTCAAAATGTCAACCTTCAGCTTATTTTCCTATTATTATTTTTACACAATACATTTTTCGATTGAATGTTGCTTCCAGATACAGTCTATTTAATGTTTCCATGCACAATCCGGGATAATCAAAATCAAATAAAACTGGCTGATGTTTCCAAATAAGAAAAATTCAAATATTTTAACATATAAATAAAGAAGCACAAAGGGCTTACAGAAGACTATCATGGCAGGAGCCATCCAGGTAAAAAGAAGAAGAGAAAAACCACGAAAAGATGGATTCGGGATGTAACTGATGGTTGAGCATGACGGCTGCAGAGGCGTGACGTCTGGTCAATGATAGAGAGAAATTACAATGAATTGTTAATGTGTAGAACTTCTGCTCAGGACAAACTATTTGATGATGATGGATAAGGGATACAAATACCTCAAAAAATGCAGTAATTCTCCTTATGTAGAATGCAACACCTGTGATTATTGGAACACACGTGAAGCCAGTATAACAAAATATCTCAAAGTTTTGCTACATCTATATATATAAATAGACAAACAGAGGGCATTCATGCAAATAGATATATATTGGAATGTTCTTTATTTCTATCTATATAATAGCACTGTTCCAGACGTGCATGATATGCATTTTCAATATCTAATCTGTTTCTTTGTAACATTCCAGCATATTCTGTACGGGAAATCCAAATGAATTTGGAAATAAACCAAATAAAAAGGCGCGCATGAGAGTGTATGTGTATGTGTGTCGCCTAACTCCTTCCCCGCGGCATGTGTGCTCTTATTGGTTAGAGATACATGATGCCTTTTTGTATCATGCCTGGAAGCTGATTCCTAGACATCTTGACGTTCACTGTCGAACTAACGAAAAATAAACGCACATGTTACCACCTTCTTGCACCGTTTTAGATTATTCTGACTGAGTTCAACAAGGTCACGTTTGCAGATGAGAAGTCCCCAGTGAATTATATATGAATAAAAAGTAATATATTGAATCTGTGCATTGCGTGATGGTGCTTGAAAAATGAGTCTAGATGTAATGGCGTCGGTTGTAAAACAAACTCAACATCAAGTACAGTCCCAGAAAAATGGAGAGAACATTCCTGTATAATTGATCCTCGTTATCCCTTTGCTTGACTGGCTCCATATTGTCGCCGGAAGGTGTAGAAGTGTGTTTATTTAGAGCTGACATGAATTGTTTGTCTTACTTCGATCATATAATGTTTCGCTTAGTTACTATGGTAATAATTTTTGAAAAGAAAGCAGTTTTACAAATATTTTTAAACAATTATATATATATATATTCGGTATCTTCACGACTGCCTGTTGGATGAGGATACTAACATAGATTTTGAATCTATCCAACGATTGAAGAAGTTGGAGTTACAAATTGTACACGTAGAACTAGATGCCTGACAGGCAAAGTGAGAGTGTTCTTAACCAGCGAGTCACATGAACCATCAGTATGCTACACTCCGACATATGTTAGGTAAATTAAGCACCTATGGGTCTGCCCAGAGTGCTATGACGTTAATCCAGTCGCCAAACCCAATAACCAACTTTTAAACTATGCCACAACATAATCAGATAAACTATAAATAAAATATTCAAACTGTGAATATGTACAAATTAGGTTTTATGCTGCAAGCAAATATCGTTTGTTTTTTCAGAGATAACTGTTCGGTAGCGTCATTTCTCAGTTATCTCCCTTCCATAGTAACCGCCCTTGAAAACGAGAAATCCAGGTTTTCAAATTGTTTCATTTAAAATCCAAATTCTTTGATTGTTTCTTCAGTGAAATTTCCAAGAACTATTTGAGTGAGCACTATTTATTTTATCTAGTAGGTATCACAAGTTGAGTTAATAATAAATAATACGCCTCTTGGCTAGCTCAACAAGCTCATTAAGGAGTACACGTTATCATTAAATCCATTATACTTATTACTTGTTAGGGGGTGTATGTGGTGTAGATGCTAGGTGCTCGACTCTCGTTTCAAAGATACACGATTCGGTCCCTCTTGGAGCCCTCTCGTTTCAAAGATACACGATTCGGTCCCTCTTGGAGCACTCTCCTTTCAAAGAGACTAGATTTGGTCCCTCTTGGAGCACTCTCGTTTCAAAGATACTAGATTCGGTCCCTCTTGGAGCACTCTCGTTTCAAAGATACTAGATTCAGTCCCTCTTGGAGCTCTCTCGTTTCAAAGATACTAGATTCGGTCCCTCTTGGAGCTCTCTCATTTCAAAGATACTAGATTCGGTCCCTCTTGGAGCACTCTCGTTTCAAAGATACTAGATTCGATCCCTCTTGGAGCCCTCTCGTTTCAAAGATACTAGATTCGGTCTCTCTTGGAGCCCTCTCGTTTCAAAGAGACTCGATTCGATCCCTCTTCGAGCCCTCTCATTTCAAAGATACTAGATTCGATCCTCTTGAGCCCTCTCATTTCAAAGATACTAGATTCGAACCTCTTGGAGCCCTCTCTTTCAAAGATACTAGATTCGATCCCTCTTGGAGCCCTCTCTTTCAAAGAACTGATTCGATCCCTCTTGGAGCCCTCTCATTTCAAAGATACTAGATTCGATCCCTCTTGGAGCCCTCTCGTTTCAAAGATACTAGATTCGGTCTCTCTTGGAGCCCTCTCATTTCAAAGATACTTGTTTCGATCCCTCTTGGAGCCCTCTCATTTCAAAGATACTAGATTCGATCTCTCTTGGAACCCTCTCATTTCAAAGAGACTAGATTCGATCCCTCTTGGAGCCCTCTCATTTCAAAGATACTAAATTCGGATCCTCTTGGAGCCCTCTCATTTCAAAGATACTTGTTTCTGATCCTCTTGAGCCCTCTCATTTCATAGATACTATATTCGATCCCTCTTGGAGCTCTCTCGTTTCAAAGATACTAGATTCGATCTCTCTTGGAGCCCTCTCATTTCAAAGATACTAGATTCGATCCCTCTTGGAGCCCTCTCATTTCAAAGATACTAGATTCGATCCCTCTTGGAGCCCTCTCATTTCAAAGATACTATATTCGATCCCTCTTGGAGCCCTCTCATTTCAAAGATACTGATCTGATCCCTCTTGGAGCCCTCTCATTTCAAAGATACTATATTCGATCCCTCTTGGAGCTCTCTCGTTTCAAAGATACTAGATTCGATCTCTCTTGTAGCTCTCTCATTTCAAAGATACTAGATTCGATCTCTCTTGGAGCCCTCTCATTTCAAAGATACTAGATTCGATCCCTCTTGGAGCTCTCTCATTTCAAAGATACTGATTCGATCCTCTTGGAGCACTCTCGTTTCAAAGATACTATATTCGATCCCTCTTGGAGCACTCTCGTTTCAAAGATACTAGATTTGATCCCTCTTGGAGCCCTCTCGTTTCAAAGATACTAGATTCGATCCCTCTTGGAGCCCTCTCATTTCAAAGATACTAGATTCGATCCCTCTTGGAGCACTCTCGTGTCAAAGATACTAGATTCGATCCCTCTTGGAGCACTCTCGTTTCAAAGATACTAGATTCAGTCCCTCTTGGAGCTCTCTCGTTTCAAAGATACTAGATTCAGTCCCTCTTGGAGCACTCTCGTTTCAAAGATACTCGATTCGGTCCCTCTTGGAGCCATCGAGATCTTTCCCAGAGATCCTCCCTGATCGCAGTGCAGGTGAGATCAAGTTCCTAACCCTATCGGAGTCTAACGATACAACATAGCTCCGTTATTCAAGTTGAGAACGTCCAAGTAACATTGACAGTTCAAAATCTAGTAGAGCAGGCTAAAATACCGCTGCCCAAAAAAAAATTCATTAGAAAAATAAAAAATTAAAATTCGTTAAAAATATTTTCATCCTCATTTAAATTACATTGGGGACGCTCAGCCGATACTACGGAGTTCTTGCACAGCCGCTGAGATCTTCCTGTAAAAGAAATCAATCGGAGCAGACTGGGTTGCTAATCAGTCAATCAATCAATCAATCAATTAAACTGTCGAAATTTGCTATAACCTAATAGTTAATGCTACTGCTACGAAAGCGTGTGGTCTCAGAATCCATTTTCATAGTCTGAGTGCGATTTCTTTTCGGTTCACAACCATTCAGGCTAAGCTTGGTTGGAGAGAAACACTGTGAAGTAAAAGTGGTTAGTGTGATCAGGACCGTGCGGTATATTTTCTCAATATGATGCAAGTATTCGAAATGCCACCCCTTAAATGTTTTTTCTTTAAAATAACCTTCAATTGTAATTTTGTTTTTTTTTGCTGCTTATGCCGCCCCCTTATTGTCTAGCCGCCTCTCTGTATCATAGCCCGGCAGTGCCCTGAGTTTGATGTTAACCACATAGCTATCGTATTCCATTTGTCAAAACAAAAATGACGTGAGGCTAACGCCCTTTCTTCTAATCTATCTCATAGCAGTGCTATCAAATGCTTTCATATATTGGGGCGCATATGACTAATAACTATGGGGGCAGCGGAGCCATGTTGTAATATAGCAATAATAATATAATAATAATAATAAATTAATATCAATAGTAAGATAAATAATAATAACAATAGATGAAAACTTGATTCTGGCTACAATGTGACTTTGTTTAAATATTGTGCTCACGACAAAACTGAATCATTTTGTTATTGCGAGACACAATTTTTGTTTCTAAGTGTTCTGATTAACGTCAAAGTGGAAGAAATATTTATTTTTTTCCGATCCAGAAGTACTTGAGCTTTCAGTTCTTCGGTTCGGTGCCATGGACATCGTAACCTTTCGGTTCGGTGCCACGAACACCCTAAATCTGGAGAACCTGTGGCTTTTCTGTCAGCCCGTAGAATTGAATCCGCACTCACATAGAGCTTGTCACCCGTCGTTCAACGCGCTACGAAAACTCCGGCAGGCTGCAAGTGGAAGAAATAACATCGAACCTCAGGGCTGTATCACACGGCACTGGCATCCTCGGGTACTTTGTTGAACAGCTCTGGCTTGTTGCTTTTTAAAACTTGTTCTGTAGTATTTTATTTTACAGATCATTTTCTTCTTTGCGTTCGTTCTTTACGACCAATTTTAATCACTCTTTGTGATATTTTTCATTTTTGTCAAGAATGTGTATACCTTGCACATTGGTTCGGTAAGCCCCTAAACGCATAGACTTCTACACGTTTAGGACACGTGCATCCGATTTCAGATACAACCTCATTAGTCAACTCTTACGACATGCCTGGCAGGTAGCAGTGGCTCTATTCTTTACACCCCAAATTTGGGACCCGGTAACCACTCGGGCGATTTTACGGATGTTTGCGAATCGGTCCAGTTTACTTTATATAATAATAAAAACACTAGTAACAACGAAGCAGTTTTCTTTACGAAGAACATATTCACGAACATATTTCTGATGGAAACTGAGGATTTATTGAATTATCTGTTGTCATCAAAAGTCTCTTATTGACTAGATTATGAAAACAAAAATATTGGTACACAAAAATATAATAAAATAATTTCTGACAAGCCATCTTGAGAAGGCAAGTCTTGCGAACGATTTGGCTCTTCGTTTCCATAACTTTTCCCAGATGAAGACACAATTAGCATACTAGAGTTAAGGTCAAAGAATGTGTGTTAGAAAATACATAAAAAACGGAACATATTTTTATGAGAATAAATGCAAAAAATGATAATCATATTGCAATATAACAAACATTTGTAGAAACTTGGATTTACATATGTAACTTTGCAACAACAGACATTATGTACAGACAAAGTTATCTACATTATAATTCAAGTGCAGCTTTCAATGCTAGAAAATATATGTATATCTAATGATTGATTTAATGATTTATTGATGATTTACCATCATCATTGCACTTCAGTGAGTAACCATGTGTGCTCCAATTTATTCTTAAACAGGAAGATTACAGCTGTAGTGCACGAACTACTTAGCAACGGCGAGGGTCCCCGATGTAATATTTAAGATGGTGAAAAAGTATGAAGGAATTTTATTGTTTTGTTGTTTCTAATGAATTGTACCAGGTCGTTGGCTTTCCTGCCTGCTCCTTTCGATTTTGAACTGCCAAGGGTTCTTTTGCGTGCTCAACTTGATTGGTGCTCTACGCCACAGAGATCCAGCATATCCAATGAAACACGGTTCACCACAAAGGGCTATTCTTCTTCTTCTTCTTCACCCTTCGTCCCTAGGAAAGCATAGGTTCACAACCAAGGCCTTCCAAGCCCGTCTATCCAAGGCCATCTTTTCCAGATCACTATCTCCACATTTTCTTGCATTCCGTCTCCAACTCCCGTCTTTAAGTGTTCCCGGGTCTTCCCCTACCTCTACTCCCCTGGGGGTTCCAACGAAGAGCCTATCTCGTGATGCTGTAGGGGAGTTTCCTCAATGTGTGTCCTATCCATCGCCACCTTCTGCTCCTTGTCTCTTATTCCACCTGCTATTGTCCTGGTCTATCCCAAAGTTCTCTGTTTGTAGTTCTGTCATACTATCGCAGATGAAGTTAAAGAACTATGCATAATTTAATAACATATTATGTCAACCTTTACGTATAATCCTGAGACATACAAAAACGTCATCAACATAAACCACTAACAAAATGTAAGACATGGTTTCTAATGGAAATCTGAGCATTATACACGTATTGAAGTAATAACAATAATGTCAGGAATATATTCATGATTTGAATAAATCTGCAACTGCAACTACAACAAAGAAAACAACAACAGCTACTACTACCACTACTATTACTACTACTACTACTACTGCTACTACTACTAGTACTAGTACTACTACCACCAATACTACTAATACTATTATTAGCATTACTGTTACTACAACAGCTACTGCTACTCATTCTGCTACAACAACTGCTACTACTATTACCACAACTATTACCGCTAAAGCAGCTGCTACTTACTGTTTAATGTTATCAATTACCGATCTATTTATTTTCTCGCTAATGTGGTGCCGGAGCCAGTAAGGGAAGCAAAGAATAGTACCACTGTGACCTACCAAGGTAATTCGTCAGATGCGGCTAATGTACGACCTAGGGAAGCTCATCATCATCAAGGTGCGTATCCTTTATAGGACGTTGCTCTCTTTGCAGCACATCTGAAATTCACTCTGTCACTTTTGCCAGTTCACCCACTTCGTCGATGGTCATGTTCATGGTTTCTTTAATATCTTGTAGCCATCTTCTTCTTGGTCTGCCTCTGCCTCTGTGTCCTGGGACCCTGCCCTCTAGTATTGTTCTCATGGAAGCTACCCTGGTAAATAAAAATCATCGTAGAAATCGGATGTGCTGGCCTACTTGTTGGCGCATAGCTGGCATAACGTACAATCGCTCTTAGGCTCTGATTAGATACAAATCACACGGAGTGGTTAACAAGTGGTCGATATGGAGCGCTCGAAGAAGAAAAACGAGCTTAAAACTGTTAATATTATCTAACATGAAGCATCTTAACATGAAGACATCTTAACATGAAGACATCTTAACATGAAGACATCTTAACATGAAGACATCTAACTGAAGACATCTTAACATGAACATCTTAACATGAAGACATCTTAACATGAAGACATCTTAACATGAAGACATCTTAACATGAAGACATCTTAACATGAAGACATCTTAACATGAAGACATCTTAACATGAAAACATCTTAACATGAAGACATCTTAACATGAAGACATCTTAACATGAAGACATCTAACATAAGACATCTTAACATGAAGACATCTTAACATGAAGACATCTTAACATGAAGACATCTTAACATGAAGACATCTTAACATGAAGACATCTTAACATGAAGACATCTTAACATGAAGACATCTTAACATGAAGACATCTTAACATGAAGACATCTTAACATGAAGACATCTTAACATGAAGACATCTTAACATGAAGACATCTTAACATGAAGACATCTTAACATGAAGACATCTTAACATGAAGACATCTTAACATGAAGACATCTTAACATGAAGACATCTTAACATGAAGACATCTTAACATGAAGACATCTTAACATGAAGACATCTTAACATGAACATTGTCGCGGTGTCTGCACTAACCATGCGACCATTACATTTCCTCAGGCTAATGTCCCGCTTTCCTACACCGTTCTAGAAAGCGGTAACAGAACAGAAAGACAGTTCTAGGAAAGCGGTAACAGAGACAGTAAAGACAGTTCTAGAAAGCGGTAACAGAGACAGTAAAGACAGTTCTAGAAAGCGGTAACAGAGACAGTAAAGACAGCTCTAGATAGCGGTAACAGAGACAGTAAAGACAGTTCTAGAAAGCGGTAACAGAGACAGTAAAGACAGTTCTAGAAAGCGGTAACAGAGACAGTAAAGACAGTTAAATAAAGACTTACCAAGCTCACAAGGGATAATATCCTTGACTGCATGATATTTTCCCATATTGAGGAGTCCAACTGATTTGTGTTAGAAGTGAAAACTGTGACAGAGGCTGTCATTTTTGCATCGGAATTTACAATCACCAACGGTGCAGCAAGCACCTACTCAGCGGAATTATCTCTACGTTCATTGGAACTAAAAGAGTTTTACTACTAGAACAGTAACTCGCTTCTCAAGGCTGGTGGTCTGGGTTCAACTCCCACAGTGCGCGTGGAATTTTTCCCGACCGCGACGACTCTCAGATCGACCCAGCCTCAACTGGGTACCAGACATGCTCTGGGAAAGTAAAGGCGGCCGGCGTGATGCTGACCACATCACCCCTCGTGTGCCGACGGTCAATGAAAATACAGGCCTAACACTGTATTGACCTATATACCACGAGGTATGAAAGGGTTCCTTTACTACTTTTACTTACTAGAACAGTATTCTATTAAATATCTGCAAGAAATGATACAACAAGCAACACATGACCAAACCTGATCATGTATGAATGGGTGGCGTAAGTAATAAAAGTTTGTGTTTCGAATCATGTATTTGATCTTTTTTTTTTTTTTCCAGAAACCTATAATACTTTTTTACCGTCTATCCATTGATCGTAATCATTGACTCGGTGCTTTCCCTGGGATACCTAAAAATCGCCATATTGCATTCACTTCTCGTGACAGGGGATTACGTTGCAGTAATGGACCCAACTGTCACCTTCTCAAAAATCAAAGAGATGCAACAACACACGTCTGAGACAGTTTTCATCATCGCTTGCAATGAACGGCTATTACAAGTATTATTACTATTATATTAAAACGTTTACAACTATTTTCAAAAATCACCCCCCCTTAACAACACTTCTATATTTACACCAGTCTCACACTCTATTATAGCAACTACTAATCTATTTTAGTATTTCTATTATTGAAATATCTACTATATTGTAATACTACTACTACTACAATATGTACTATTACACTCCCTCGAACGTAAGACACAAGGTCTATACAACACTATCAATCACTGTTATTGTTCATTGTCTAATTTTAAGTTATTTTCGATGATTGCTTTCAGGTATTGTTACAGCAAACATCGCTTTTATTTATTTTACCACCTTTAGACATTGATTTGAAATGTACCGTAGTCATCTTAATTTTTTGGAATACTAAAAACACATATATTTATATATGCTGTATCTAATATTGTTAACAATTAACAAACAATTTTAATGTCTTACGGTAATGTGTTAAATGTATCCGTTCCTATCCACACTCACAAAGTAAAACATCATCTTTAATCGATCTATTATGGACGCAGCTTGACATATTTCACTGTTTGTGTACTCTTTTCGCACCGTATTATATGTTACATAGGACCTGAAAAAATGCCCATACCGCTCTATCCTGAACAACTCGTTTAATCTCTTCTATAGAATTGAGTTCAATACTTCTTGTTTCTCTCAATAAAGTTCATTTCAGGGGTATCCTTAGGGCGTTCATTCTCTTTTGAACCATTCGTCTCCCACTTCACTGACTGTTTCACTGTTTAGTTTTTCGATCAATTTACTTCAAGGAAACAGTACTTTTTCACCCGAATCTCCACAGCACTAAACGAAGTATGTAAGTCATTGACCAACTCAAACACTCAACGTGCGTCAGACAGCGGAATCTAGGTGAGCATTGAAGGAAATGTGTTTAAGCAAACAGTACGATTTTTGCTCTCACCTGTTCCTCGAGGGATTTGATTGCTAACCGGGACTAAAAAATCAATTGTCAGTCTGAAGTTCTCAGCTCTAAGCCTGGCGGTTGCACACGTGGTACTTCCTTGTTAGAAATGTATAATCTAACTTAAACTGTTAAATACGACAAGTATAGAATTCTAGGCTATTACGTTAAGAGTTTTGTTGATAGAGAGAAGGCTTGTACATGTTATGGAAATGTCTGTCTGTATGTCTGTCTGTCTATATGTCTGTATGTGTGTATGTCCTTGTATTGATAAATATGTATACATATCATCATCATCATCGCCTGTCTGTTATCTCTCTCTCTCTTTCTCTCTCTCTCAGTGTGTGTGTGTCGTAGGGGTGACCCGTTGCAGTGAAGTTGGAACCGTACTTATGAACTATGAACTTATGAACTATGTGTGTGTCCATGCATATAACCATTTTTCTATCTATTACCTCCTGATCTGTGCTACCTTTTTGCTTGTCCCTGTATGTATTCGTTCATTCGTACAAAGGTGTATATATGTCTGTTTTCACGTATGAGTGCACAACCGTATATGTATATGTCTATCTCTTTTCATGGCATTATATATATATACACTAGCAGTTTACCCGTTCTTCGTACGGGGAATTTAGTTCAACATCTATTTGTAAAGTCCTTTAAAGAAACAAGCCACATTGCTTCAAAATCGGCATCTTCCATATTTAAAACAAATACGTTTTCTCTCCATGCATCGGCCAGTAAAACCTGATAAACAGAATTCCCGTTCCCGTGAAAGTTGACACATAACAATTTAAAATGTCCCTCATTTCGATTGCCAGTAAAACCTGATACAAAAGAATTCCCGTGAAAGTTTAATTTAGTTTAAATATAGTTGTAATATTTCACCACTTTTAAAATTACATTTTTTATCCTTTTACTCTGATCTTCGGAGCCCACATAAATTGTCCATCATTTCCAGTAAAACCTGATACAATTGAATTCCCGTGAAAGTTTAAAAATAACAATTGGCAAATTAAATTTATTCAGATGTTAAAAAAAAATTGGCCCGAACGTGAATCGAGCGCACGTCTACTACAATATAGGCTGGCACGCTATCAACTACCCTACAGTGACTTATGAATAACTATGTTTAAAATACGTTATAGACTAGATCGGAACGATAAGAACTTGAGCGGAAAATAATAATCTTTGTCAAAGTCTGTATGTAGTGTGCTGTGACATTCGTCACTTTGTTGTATTGTTTGCTTGATAAAGGCCTTGTTGGTTGAAACGTTGTTGTGTATTGTCATTGTTTTTGTATTTTGTAAAATTACCGTACTTTGGGATTACGCGTTTCGCCGAAAGTAGCAACATTATCACGTTACCGGGAACGTCGTGAAAACATGGAACGACATTTTCGGCGATTTATAAGCAGAATGATCATGTGCGTTAAGTTGAGAATATTGTTATAGAAAGGAACAAATAGTTCAGTTTGATAATTTTTCCTCTTCGTATCTCTGAAAGCTACCTTCATGCCAAATTTCAAGTCCGTAGGATATCCATATATTTCCAAACAATTGGGACAGACATACAATTCCATTCATCTGTGTCTTATATATATATATATATATATATATATATATAGATATACGTGTGTGTTTATCTGCATCCGATCGTTCTATCTCTCTATCAAGCAACGAATAAAAACTATTTATGGCCGAGGCATGCTTTTTCAAATAAAGGACGAAACTTGTTTTGGTTATTTCAGAGCGTGTAGACCAACAAACATGAAAAATATGAATTAATTCCTTTCGGTATCCAAGTACAACAATGAAAGATATACATAACCTTCCTCTACGCCTCTACGTATAATCAGAATAATTATATTGGGATCGCGGTTGTATCCAATCCTACCTACAGTGGTTTATATTAAATTTACTATTGAATATCGTCTGGAATCTATATCCGTGTATTGAATGCTTTCAATTTGTTCCTAGGACGTTATAATGTCAAATGTAACTTGTTGCCGGTGGAGAAACAAATCTCTAAGAAACAACATTTCTACTTATAAACTATCATTAATTCGCTGAATGAGGTATGTAGTGAGAACTGACGGCGTCTAGGGCAAAAATCAAATAAAGACTAGCATTAAACCCTAAGGCGTCGTTCCAAGTATATTGGCTACATAGATGGAAGTAGCTCTATTCTAAACTAAATGAATACAATGTGAATCACAGTTAACGAATTCATGATATGTTCTTTCATATACTATTTCAATCTAAAGTAAATTATTAAATCAATTTAGCGTTTTTTTATCATTTCTCAGAGTACGCGGAGAGGGTGGGCATGGGGAGTGAACAAGACAGAAGATTTAAGGTTTCATCTCCCAAATTATTTCCTGAAGAAAAATATCACTTTATATCTCTTCTCTCTGTGAGGTCGAACATAGGAAAATACCATTCGTTTAGTCATTTGGCCTCCTCTCACTCTCTCTCTCTCTCTGTCATGTATTTTAATGCATAGTTTCTTCCAGATACTAGGGATGAAATTTACATCTTTTAGTTTTTCTGTAGTCTTGTGGTATGTCTGAAATGGCGCACACTTCTTCGACACGGTTCTTCGGCACGCGAGGCAGGTAGAACAGCACGGATGGAACAAAAACGTCAAAACAGAAAGGCAATAAAACACCCCACAAGTGCAAGTATATCTTGCCCACACTGTACAAGAACATGTTAAAACCGCATCGGGCTCACTAGTCATCTACGCACACACAGACAAACATAACGCAACTATATTTCCTTGTATGACAATTGTGCGGTCATCATCACCCGTGATGGACAAGCATCATCAGTCTTTTAGTAGTAAACTAACGCAAACAAATTGAATTACACGGGTTGAATACTTGAATATAATTTCCTTAACATGCAACCAGTAGAAATATTTACATTTAATACTTCTTTGCAACAAGTAACCATGTTGACAAATTTGAATCTGCAAATAAATTAACAAAATATGTTCATCATCATCAAATAGCGAGTCTTGAGCAGAACTTTGCCACCCCAACAGTCCTCCGGAATTTTCTCTCTCTTAGACCAGATGTCCGTCTTCTGCAGCCGTCATGTTGAAACCACCAGTTACATCCTGAATCCATCTTCTCCGTTGTCGTCCTCTTCTCTTTGCCGGTATGCCTCCTTCAATAATGGTCTTCTCCAGCCCTCCATGTCTTTCTGTATTTCCAAAATATTTTCTCTTTCTTATTTGAAGCATCAACCAGTTTTCTTTGATTTTTAGTTCTTTCTGGATAGTTCTAATTGGTTTTCTCTCTGTCTATGATATAGGAAGACTCTTCTGTAACACTTATATTCAAAAGTACATACATGTTTTTTCCCCTGCTTTGTTAAATGCTCATGCTTCACACCCATACGTTGATATATGTTACATTGAGAATTTTGGACATTTAAGATTTACATTTGTATTGTTTGCACTCTTTTATGGATGTTTTTTAAAATTTGTTTTGTGCTGATATCTGCTGATTTCAGCTCATTGACTTGTTAGGTAGACATGGAGGGTCCTAGGTTGAAAAGTTCTGCATCAACTTGTCTACGTGATGTATATTGAAAATGTATGAACCTAGCTAGAAATGAAAGGATTTAGCTTGACGTAATAGGGTTAGTGGTGGCGTCTTTTGCTTATGGGTTAGCGACTCGGTCTATTAACCCCGACGTTCTGAGTTCGAATCGTGCTGTGGACAGTTTGGTTGCAAATTGTTTGCGTGAATTTTAACAAAAGGACGATAGTACCACTCGTTCAGAAAGCAATGGCAAACTACTGAACGTAATAATGCCTAGAAAAATCACAAACAGCGTTAAAAGCTGGGGTTGATTCGCATAGTCCTGTAAAGAATATATAATTAACTTTTTTAAATACTGTTAGTAAAAACATTATTACAGCATTCCCTTTGAAAATTATTCTTAAGATTTGCTGGCTGAATATTGACAATTACAATGCTACTAATCACAGTATCGGTTACAAAAGAAGGACATAAATAACAGTTATTACCAGCCTGTGTATTGCTGGGGCTCGCTAGGGAACAAAGACTGGTAACACTGCGACCTACAAGGCATGTCGTAAGAGGCGACTGATGTAGGGGCATAGAGAAACTACCTAGTAAATAAAAGCGTCGCAGAAATTGGGTGTGCTGGTCTACTTGTAGGAGCATAACTGGCAAAGCGCACAATCGCTCTGAGGCTCGGATCACATATAAATCACAAAGAGTGGTTAACAAATGGTTGATATGGAGCGATCGAAGAAAAAGAAACTTATAACTGTTATTATTACAATATTTAGTTTCCAACAATATTAAATGCAACCTCGCCCCCTATTTGTAACCTTTCCATTTCTAACATAGAGGAGAGGACACGTACCTCGCATGTCTAACTTTAGTAACATAAATATGCTGTATAATTATTCAATTTATTGCCATTGTCGTCAAGAATACATTGTTCAAATTCTGAATGAAAAAAGAAACAGTTTGAGATGTGAATCGATGAGTTGGATTTGCACAAAATAAATACCTGTTCAGATATGAATCAGGTAAGTGTACAAGTATCGAGTTTTATCTTCTGGAGAATCGAAACAAACCCCTCACCAACAAGACCAAGTCTAAAGTTGATAGTGAAACACAGTCCACCTCTCTAACTCCTTCCGATTCTGCTTGGTGCCACAGATGTGAAAAAGGCTGATGTGATCGTTTAAGACGGCGCAGATCGATCTTAAAATGTGCGCAATGTAATAAGCTTACATTAATGTCATATTTGACTCAACATATGAGATATTCTAGCAACGGAGAACTAGAAATAGCTGCATACTCTTGTTTAGAAACATATAAATCAACACATCGTGTAGTGTGTACATTGAGTCCATCGCGTGTACGATAAATCAACACATCATGTGCTGTGTACATTGAATGAGTCGCTTGCATGATAAATAAAAACATCGTGTTGTGTGCACATTGAGTCAATGACATATATGCTAAATCGAAACAACGTATGTTGTGTACATCGAATCAGTCACATATAGTAAAAAATCAACACATCGTGTGGTGTGTACATTGAATCTTTTACATATATGGTAAATCAGGTGTGTACATTAAATTAGTTACATATAGTAAAAATCAACACATCGCGTAGTGTGTACATTGAATCAGTCTGAGAAAAATGTGTTCTAAATACACAGCGAAACACGTAAGAACAAAATACTTTAGTTTTACAAAATACAAAAAACAGTGACGATACACAGCAACGTTTCGACCAAAAGGCCTTTATTATACAGAAACTAGTTTATAAAGCATTCTGTATCTTTTTCTTCTTTTATTCATTGCTATTTTAGTATTTATATTCTAACCAATAAGATGGGTATCAAATCGTGAAAATAGTATCATCATCATCATGTGATATGCGATCTTGGTTATCACCAACCTCCTAGACCTGTCTACTGACTATCAAATTTAATGTTAGCTTTTTTTCACTTTCATGAATCTACTTATCAAGAATGTTCTCCCTCTTTGCTGTCTTTCTCATTCCTTATTGATTTTACTAGTCGTACCAGTGAGTTTTTTAACCTTCTTTACTTAGTTCAGACTTGGCAAATAATAACCATATCTTTCTGATGGTGATACGCATTCTCATATTACAACTACAATTTTCAAGGTATATAGACCGTTCCGTTAATAGAGATAAACCAAATATTAACAAAGTGCTGTAATTTATGCTTCAATTTCTAAGACAGAAAGCAACAAATTGTAAAGAAAATAATGTGTCTAGCTAGATAATATTAAGTTTGTCAAAGGGCATGTTGCAACAACGAACAATATGGCTAAGTGCTTGCAGTTTCTGTTTATAGTAAACAATAACTATAAATGTCAAACAGAAACCAAATTTCAGTGTTGAAACTCCTCAAGTTTTGTAAAAGAATGATAGTAGGACAAGAAAATAACACGATGAAATAGAAATAAAAATTGCTGTTGTTTTTTAAGGGCAGTACACAATTGGGCGTATGTAGCTTAAGAGTTAGTGAGCTTAACCACAACCCAAGCGTGCATGTTGCAAATTCCGAGGCGTGGATGTTTGGAAGCGAATTCGTGTCCGCGGATGCTTACGAACGGTAAAAATAGACCCCACAGTTCAGAACAATGACAACCTACTGAAAGTATAAGTGGTGTCTAGAAAATCGACGACTCGTTTACTGTGACTGTTGGCCAAGTCCTGTAAAGTAAATATCATGACTTTCATTTTTAGTAGACGGTAAAGAAAATATATCTTGTATACTATCACCGATAATTTGAAGGTATTTGCAAGCTGTACCTCAAAGTCACATATACTGTTAACATAGAAGAAAAACATACACTAAACATAGGTTTTTTTTTCTTTTCTTTAGAGGAACGTCAATCTTTCTAACATTTTACATGCATGTTTTCTCAGTGACTCAATGAGTATGCTCAGGAAGATTGAAACAGGATGGGCTAGGAGACATTGGATAGAATTGCTGGGGAGGTCTAAGCTGACAAAGATCAGTTTTATTTTTTTGCCAGGGCATGCAGGTGTAAGGGGAATGAACGTGCGGATAGGCTTGCAGGTATGGCTGCTGTCCAAAGCGGACGAGCAATGGACCAGGCTGATATTATAAATTCCTTAAGGGAGAGAGGGCGTGTACATGATTCACGTAATAGCGGTGAATCCACAACACTAACCAGACTGCAAGAACTCAAAGTTAAGTGTGGTGTAGCTCGACAAGAACGCTATGCTGGCAGACAAAGAAGAATTGTAAACCAACAAAGAACCGGTGTCGTTAGTCGCCACACGCTGATGGACATACTGAGGAGAGATCGGAGCACTTATGGACTAATTTGTTCGACGTGCAGTGATGGTGATCCGACGACTAAACTAAACTAAACTAAATTTTACTGTGTGATTGTATTGTATTCCTCCCGCACAGTTGTACGTTACATATGTCATGAAAGCAATTTCTACATGCCGATCTATCCTGGGCAACTCGATCAAACTCTTTTATGAAACTGACTTCGACATTTCTCGTCTCTATCAGTAAAGCCAGTTGCATGGTTTCCTTAGTTCGTCCCTCCTCTCTTGAACCCTTTGTCTTCCACTTCAGTGTCTGTTTTGTGATTATTTGATCATTTCTTTTAAAGAGTTTGCTCAACGTATCTCCAACTTCTCCTTCTTATAGTTAAAGTTAATTGCATATTCTTTACAGGACTTTGCGAATCAACCCTAGCTTTTTAACGCTGTATGTGATTTTTCTAGGCATTATTACGTTCGTCATTGCTTTCTGAACGGAAGGTGCCATCGTCATTTTGTAAAAATCCACTCGAAACAATTTGCAACTAAACTGTCCGCAGCGTGATTCGAACTCAGAACGTCGGAGTTAATAGACCGAGTCACTATCCCTAAGCAACAGACACCACCCTAATTCTTATAACAGTTATTATTAGTGGTTGATCAGACATTTCTCAGGTTTCATCCGTTCTCCAGAATTTATCCCATTTCTTTGTGCATTTTCACTGACATCTATATTGAACTGCATTTAACTTACTTTGTAAATCTTTGGTAATTTTACACATTTTGCTGACATAAAGTATGATTAATACAATGTTGAAATTGAAAATTCGTACCTTAGTTTTAAAACTTTATAACTTGGAGTTCAATATTTTATTTGAACTTTTAAAATCGTATGTTACTTTTGACAATACGTAGCATATATATAGCTTTCCACTTCCTTGTTAAATGTCCATGTTTCACATTCATACGTTGCCATTGAAAATATGCATGTCTCGATGGTCTGTAAGGGATAAGAATGATTTCATTTCACTGTAGGTTCCACCCGAGTGGTTACTGGGTTTATTTTTGGTGTGTAAAGAATAGAACCACTGTTACCTGCCATGCATGTCCTAAGAGGCGACTAAGGAGGTTTGGTTGAAAACGGATGCACATGTCCTAAACGTTTAGAAGTCTATGCGTTTAGGGGCCTACCAAACCAATGTGCAACGTATACATACGTTCTTGACAAAGATCAAACATATCACAAAGAGTGATTAAAACTGGTCGTAAAGAACGAACGCAAAGAAGAAGAAGAAGAAGACTTTAAGTTCACAAAAGGTCTAATCAATACAAGTTGAGAATCTCTGCAATTTATATCTCATGTGATCCGATTCTCAGGGCAAACTGATTATACAACCACGAGTACAATTCTCATTCAATATAATGGCCGTATCTGGCTCATTCAGAGATAATAGGAAGAGGCAAAAAAACACCGCCAAACAACACAGATATAATTCATCCAATTTCAAGCTAAGGAAATGTATGCATTAAGTGACACTATATCGTCACAAATAGCCTCCAGACAAACCAGCATAAATACTTTCAAAACGCTTCAATTGTATTTTTTTCCCCGTTGTAGCTCATAATATTGTCTAGTTTATATAGCTTCAAGTGTTAGACATATTTCCCTTCGCAAATTGCTAGTCAATGGATGTTCCTATTTCAATAGACTGGCCAACAAGATGCAGTTAGGTAGAAGGTATAAATATTGTCTCTTGAGATATCAGATGCGATTTCGTAAAGCATGAACATTATGTCAATTGAAAAAATGCTTTTATTGACGTCATCATTATTAGTGTGTACGGAAGTTGAATATGTGCGCATAAGGTTGGTTTCATTTTATCTATGTATTGTATGAGATGATGGGCGTAACTTGATAGGCAGTTTTGATAATATGAGTGGGTAGTTAGACATACAGAGATAAATGTAGTCATTGTTTTGGAAGTGCACATAAAAATGTAGAACAAACAGGGAATCAAATATTAGACTACTAAGAGTTTGCATATTCCCTGTGGTAGCTTATAGAAGCCAGACTTAAACAATTAGCAAATCAGCGGAAAAATATATATAAGTGTTTTTGAATATAAATACTAGAAACAAGTTTTGAAAATTCCATGAACAAAAAAAGAACAAACATATCTATTTAGCAGGAACTCAGAATTGAAGATAATTGTTTGATGTGAACATGTATATTGTGGAAAGTGAAGTATATTGGACACATTTAAAAGACAGAAAAGAGAAGAATAAGACAATTATGGAGGGATACATTTTGGGACATTATAGAAGAACAAAGCTATGTCAAAGAAGGTTACATGATACAATAAATGACTTGAGCTAGGTAATCTAGACTTTCAGAGAGATAAGATAAAAATGACTTGACGTACTTGACTTATTCATCGTAGGGCATAGGGCATTAGCAGTTGTTCGTCACTTATCACAGTCTTTAGCTGTTCTCTTTATTGCTTGCCAGGATAGTTTAGATTCTTGCAGTTCTTTATAAATTGGCTTCAAGTCTGTATGAAACGTTTTCATTTTCTTGCGGATCCCACTCTAGTGACTGGCTAGTGACACTCGACTATGATATAAGCAGGGTTTGACCGACCCATCGTCATTTTCTCCTCTTAACCTGGGTCATCCTTGAGTTCCTGTCCTGTTTTTATCCACATGTCTGTGTTTACAGCTCAGTCATAGCATCTCAGTCTGAGAATACGCTATGTTTCGAGCAACATACAGCAAAACATATTTAACAATTGAGTTGAATATCCTGAGCTTTGTTTTAGTGGAGATGGCAGTAGATTCCCACATTGTGTGCAGGAGAGCAAAGGCTCGTATGGATATCCTAATATTGACATCAATATCCTCATCTGTACCTACTGATTTGCTGAGCTTGCTTTCAAGGTAGACAAATTCACCAACATCTTCTATATCCCTTCCCTCAATCAATATCAAATCTTACTTTATGTTGCTGAAGGAACATTATCAACAGAATAGGAATCAGTCAATCAAGGTTCTTCACGCATATAATGCGAAGGGGGCTTAGAACATTTGGTGACAACAAGTAAAATTCCGGGACGGAGAGATCGTGGAAGACAAGGGCAGAAGATGTTAGATGATCTGACATCCTGGTTCGACAAAAGATCAACGTCAGAACTGGTTAACTGCACCGAGAGAGATAGTTGTGGAGACACACGATCGCCTACGCTGTCATGCATGGCACTTGATTGAATGACTCGATGTTGTTGCTTTGCAATACTTCACTGACAGATGCTAGAGATGTCGAACCCAATCCCATAGAAGAAATTGAACGAGTTATCCAGTATAGAGCTAGATGGAAAAATTGAACAAGTTACCCAGTATAGAGCTAGATGAAGAAATTGAACAAGTTACCCAGTATAGAGCTAGATGAAGAAATTGAACAAGTTACCCAGTATAGAGCTAGATGGAGAAATTGAACGAGTTACCCAGTATAGAGCTAAATGAAGAAATTGAACAAGTTACCCAGTATAGAGCTAGATGAAGAAATTGAACAAGTTACCCAGTATAGAGCTAGATGAAGAAATTGAACGAGTTACCCAGTATAGAGCTAGATGAAGAAATTGAACAAGTTACCCAGTATAGAGCTAGATGAAGAAATTGAACAAGTTACCCAGTATAGAGCTAGATGGAGAAATTGAACGAGTTACCCAGTATAGAGCTAAATGAAGAAATTGAACAAGTTACCCAGTATAGAGCTAGATGAAGAAATTGAACAAGTTACCCAGTATAGAGCTAGATGAAGAAATTGAACGAGTTACCCAGTATAGAGCTAGATGAAGAAATTGAACAAGTTACCCAGTATAGAGCTAGATGAAGAAATTGAACAAGTTACCCAGTATAGAGCTAGATGAAGAAATTGAACAAGTTACCCAGTATAGAGTTAGATGGAAAAATTGAACGAGTTACCCAGTATAGAGCTAGATGAAGAAATTGAACGAGTTACCCAGTATAGAGCTAGATGGAAAAATTGAACGAGTTACCCAGTATAGAGCTAGATGGAAAAATTGAACGAGTTACCCAGTATAGAGCTAGATGAAGAAATTGAACGAGTTACCCAGTATAGAGTTAGATGAAGAAATTGAACAAGTTACCCAGTATAGAGCTAGATGGAAAAATTGCTAGCAGTGCATATATTACCATATAACTGTGCGAGAGAAAATATAATAATAACAGAAAGGTATACATTCCTACAAAGAAAATATATAACACAGAGAAAAAATCTAAATAAGCAAAAATGTATGGATCCTTTACAAAAGCAGTGTGCTCACATAAACGTTTGAATATAACAAGTGAAACAGAATTAACACAGACACAAGGAAATAAAGACATAATACAAATGAGGAACATATGAAAATGACGGCGTTTCCATCACTTCAAGCGTTTCTATTTAGACAGCTAAACATTGGATAATTCGAACTGGAAACTCATTGCTGGTAATTGTGATCAATGTTAATATTTGAACATCATAAACAACATTGTGTTAGGGTTTCTATTTCAGAAATTGAATATACACAAGGGTCTTATAGACTTGTCCATATTAGCACTTCTTGTTCTTCAAGTGATGCCTGGTTTCGCTTATAGATGTCTAGTTATAGGTAAAGTTATCACTGATCAATCGATTGATTTTGTTTTATTGTTTCCCTGGGGTTCGAGTATACAGGAATCGTCTGTCGGATTATGAGCAATTTTGGAAACAAAAAACTTGTGGTATATTTTCAATTAACCGAACCGGGATCGCGAGAGAGAGAATTAACCGAACAAAAATATTTGTGAAACAGAAAATGACATGACATTCTGAAGATAACTATAATCGGTGGTGGCTCGTCATTAAGGGCATCAGTGGTGGCTCGTTATTAAGGGCATCAGTGGTGGCTCGTCATTAAGGGCATCAGTGGTGGCTCGTCATTAAGGGCATCAGTGGTGGCACGTCATTAAGGGTATCAGTGGTGGCTCGTCATTAAAGGCATCAGTGGTGGCTCGTCATTAAGGGCATCAATGGTGGCTCGTCATTAAGGGCATCAGTGGTGGCTCGTCATTAAGGACATCAGTGGTGGCTCGTCATTAAGGGCCTGTAGGGCTGGAACCTACTAAAAATAATATGTAACATGTATTTTAAAAAAAAATAAATTAAAACATAACCTAATCCAAAACCACGATTTCCCCGAAAATGAGTGTCTGGACCCACTAACAAAAATGATCACGATCCGCCACTGACCATAATGAAAGAAAGAGATGAGGACAAACGGGTAAGAGGAAGATAGTGATGTGCTTTTGGAAGGAAAGAAACATTATGAGATGAACTACGAGATCGTATGATCAGTTTAGCGGAAAGGTCTGCGAGGATGACAGAATTGGAAAATGCTATAAATCTTTTGCAGCCGAACTTGTGTGTGGCTATTACTTCTCATTCTTATACTTCAAACGCTTCATATTGACCCCTTGTTAAACTTTCTTTGTGATTTGTTTGTGATCTGAGCCTAAGCGCAATTGTGCCAGTTATGCGCCTACAAGTAGACCAGCACATCCGATTTCTGCAACGCTTTTATTACCTAGGTAGCTTCCTAGGTCCCTACCTCAGTCGTCTCTCGACCTGCCTTGTAGGTGGCAGTGTTACTATTATTTGCTCTCCCTGAAAGCCCAGGCAACACACGTGTGGTGTGTGGCAATTATACTCATCTGATCTGATCTGATGGGAGGGCGGGATAACGTGTCCATCGGTTATTCGTTGCTGTTTATAAACTGACGTCATTGCACTCCGTGCAGACTCATAGGTGCTCAGTCTCCCCTAACAGATATTGAAGAGTGTACTGACGGTTCCCGAGGCTCGCTGATGAAACACACTCCAAACTCTGCTCCTAAGGCGTCCAGCTCTACTTGTACACCGCGTAAATCCGAACTGCCTAAATCGCTGGATCGATTTAACATCTATTTTAGTGTCCTCATCCAACAGGCAGTCGCGAAGAGACCGAAGAACCTCCCCCTTATCTATCTTTAACTACCCAATATTCGGTGCTGTTGATGCTAGCCTGTCGCTCTCTCATTACCGTAAACACCCGCATGCCCAGGACAGTATATCTGCGTAAGCCGCTGGAGGTTAGAAATAGACGACATCCACACATACCGAAACCTGCCCTTCTGGATCTTGTGAGGTGTCAACTGAGAGTTAGATACAACAACGGCCCCAGTAAACGAAGTCCCAGAGAGCCAATGGAGGACAACAGTAACGGCCTCAACCTCCATCCTCATACTAGAAGTAGGTGTCCTGTACGCTCTACTTTCCTCGGCAACAACCCTACCATGCGCATTAGCCAAGAACCCCCAGCCTGAACCAACCCATCGGTATATACAACAACATCATCATCCCTTTCATTATCTTCTATCAGCTGCTTAACTGCCAGATCAGCCTTCACGTTGCCCCAATCTCTACATTCTCTTCCAACAATAATGATAACGTTGAGATAGTTGGTCATGATACCATCTGTTGAGATTCATTCTTCCCATTTTGGTAGAGTCTCAGCCATGGTCACCCGGCCAATTATTCTCTCAGCCTGAGCCATCCACGACATGCCACGCTTGATGCCTGTGCCTTAACATCATTAGTGTTCTTGTGTAGTGGATATCTCTTATCCGCAGTAACTCGCATATATGCCTTGGTTTGGGCGATTGCATGACGAGAGCGTAGTGACAGAAGGTCAAGCATATATATAATTCTCAGAATGGGGGTATATCTAGTGCAGCCCAGGACTATACGCATACCTTCATTCTGAACCCGTTCGAGTGGTTCTCATTGTGATCTTGACATCGTGAGAATGCCGAGTCCGTAATATACCACGGTCCATATATAGTTATACACTTGATTGATTTATTGATATGACCATCGTCAATGCACTTCGATGAATAACCATGTGTGTTTTGTTCTGTTTCTTACACTCTTAGAACTCAGTTGCAGTGCATAAACCAGTAGCACCGATGATGGTAGCTGATACAGTTTGAAGATTGTTATATCCGTTTCTGGAAATTATATTATTTAACCTTTTTTTTACAAGAATTGTTACTTGAGCAACGACTTTGCAACTTACCTTTATGGATGTCAACTACCAAGAACCTTTTTCACTTTTGCTCAACTTGAATATGGGACCTACGTTTTATCGTCCGTCTCCGATAGGAAAAGGGACAAAATCTCTCCTACATTGAGGTCGAGGATTTCTGGAAAAATATCACTATCTCTTCACGAAGGAACCGAACCAATTGCTTATGGTACGAGAGGCGAGTACCTTACTTGCATGCCACAGAGACCCTGAATAAACAGTATACTTTGAGCAGAAGGTAGTCGTATTAGAAAACCGTTTTTGTATAACAATTAAATGTTGTCAGACAATTGCTACTTTACAAAAAGAGTACAACAGATCACTAACATGTATCTAATACAATGTCACGGTTCTAATACTGTCACATAACTGTTGCTGTTTGAAATCTTACATAACTTTTACACACATTCCCCAGTTCTAGCACTGTCCCGTTCTAACACTGTCACTATTCTAACACTGTCACTATTCTAACACTGTCACTATTCTAACACTGTCACTATTCTAACACTGTCACTGTTCTGTAACTACTCAAACAATGTTACTGTTCTAACACGGTCACAGTTCTAACACCGCCAATGTTCTTACACTGTCAATGTTCTAACAACTCAAATGTTCTAGCACCACCAATGTTCTAACACCGCCAATGTTCTTACACCCACCAATGTTCTAACACCGCCAATGTTCTTACACCCACCAATGTTCTAACACCGCCAATGTTCTTACACTGTCAATGTTCTAACACCACCAATGTTCTAACACCGCCAATGTTCTAACACCACCAATGTTCTAACACCACCAATGTTCTAACACCGCCAATGTTCTAACACTGTCAATGTTCTAACACCACCAATGTTCTAACACCACCAATGTTCTAACACCAGCAATGTTCTAACACCACCAATGTTCTAACACCACCAATGTTCTAACACCGCCAATGTTCTAACACTGTCAATGTTCTTACACTGTCACAGTTTTAACACTGCCAATCTTCTTATACTGTCAATGTTCTAACACTGTCAATGTTCTAACACTGCCAATCTTCTAACACTGTCAATGTTCTAACACCACCAATGTTCTAACACCACCAATGTTCTAACACCACCAATGTTCTAACACCACCAATGTTCTAACACCACCAATGTTCTAACACCGCCAATGTTCTTACACTGTCAATGTTCTAACACCACCAATGTTCTAACACCACCAATGTTCTAACACCGCCAATGTTCTTACACTGTCAATGTTCTTACACTGTCACAGTTTTAACACTGCCAATCTTCTTACACTGTCAATGTTCTAACACTGTCAATGTTCTAACACTGCCAATCTTCTAACACTGCCAATGTTCTAACACTGCCACACATCCTTCACTTAACTAATCTGTTTTTCTTTGTATATGTCAAAGCGCAGGTAAAAAGGTTACACTTTCTTCAAAATTATACAGTAAACAAATGTCATATGGATTAACAAATCTTAAGAATTGCTGTCAATAACTGAGATATATTTAGATGAGAGTAAAGACATAGAATAACTGTCTTCTGTTAAATCAATGTTGTCGTGGAAATGTTCATGTTGAACAATATGTAAGTTCAAGAAAATATAAATTTTGCAATAAAAATTGGATTTCTGAATATAATGTTATAAATTTGAGGTGTACTAAGTTGGTCATAAACGTTTGAGGTAAGCAACAGAATAAGATCAATGCAAATAGAAGCACTGCAAATAACAGCCAAAAAAAAAGACAACGCTCGTTCGTTGACTTTACTCGGGGAGTGAAGGTCTGGTTTGTGAAAAATAATAAAACATCTTGACATCAGAGAGATAAAAGAGGTATACGTTTCAGTGTGATCTTGACAACAGGAACTGTGAAAGAGATAGTAGTTTCAGTGTATTCTTGATATCCGAGGCGATCCAAGAGATACACGTTAGAGTATGTTCTTGATATCAGAAACGATTAAAGAAATAGAAGTTACAATGTAATCTTGACATCAGTAACATTAAAAAATACAAGTTACAATGTGAATTTGACATCAGAGACGATAGTAGAGATGTACGTTACATTGTGAATTTGACATCAGAGACGATTGAAGAGGTACAAGTTACAATGTGAATTTGACATCAGAGACGATAGTAGAGATGTACATTACGTTGTGAATTTGATATCAGAGACGATCGAAGAGGTACAAGTTACAATGTGAATTTGACATCAGAGACGATCGAAGAGGTACAAGTTACAATGTGAATTTGACATCAGAGACGATCGAAGAGTTGCAAATTACAATGTGAATTCTACATCATAAACTATCGATGAGATGCACGTTACAATGCGAACTTGACATCAGAGACTATCGAAGAGATACAAGTTACAATGTGAACTTGACACTCTAGACGATCGAAGAGATACAAGTAGCAAAGTGATACAAACGTGAACGATATATTTTGAAGAAAAGAAAACTTAGAGCGATGGTAGTGTAGTTGTTAGATCACTTGCTTCTTAGACGGGTGGTCTCGAATCAATTTCCAGTTGGAGTAGGTTTTCCCCTAGACACAAACGACTCTTAGATGGACAAAGATCATATAACAAATGTGACGCCAAAGTGATCGGCGTGATGTTCACTACATCACCGTTTGCGTGGTGTCCACTACATCACCCATTGAGTGGGTGTTAGTCAAAGAAGTGTACATACTCAATACCGTATTCCTCAATGGTGGTCTTTGTGGCTAAGTGGTTAAGCCCTTTGCCTTGTGAGTCGAAGGTCGTGGGTTCGAATCCGGACCGTGCTGTTCTGGTCAAGAGTGCAGTTTTTCCAAAGACACCTAGGATTATTGCCCGGAGCTACGGAGTTTGTGCTTTGTGCTATACTCTCAGCAGGTGACGTGCAATTTCTGCGGGGAAAGACCGAGCCATATGAAGTAAAACCCGGTGCATTGAAGTCAATCCTTCGGTTTAAAAACCCTTTTTTTCTATCCAGAAGCACTTGAGCTTTCAGCTCTTCTGCTCGGTGCCATGGACATCGTAATACTTCGGTTCGGTGCCACGAACATCGTAAATCTGGGGAACCTGTCGCTTTTCTGCCAGCCAGAGGAATTGAACCCGCACTCACTGAGGGCTAGTCACGCGCAGTCCAACGCGCTACGAACACGCTGGGCAGGCGGCTAAAAACCCTTTTAAACCATATACCTCAAGAAATTACTTGTTGTGAAAACTGGAAAGCGTTGCTCTGGCACAGGATAGTTGAAGTATTGAAACATTCAATAACACATATTTGGATATGTGGAGCAATAACACATATTTGGATATGTGGAGCAATAACACATATTTGGATATGTGGAGCAATAACACATATTTGGATATGTGGAGCAATAACACATATTTGGATATGTGGAGCAATAACACATATTTGGATATGTGGAGCAATAACACATATTTGGATATGTGGAGCAATAACACATATTTGGATATGTGGAGCAATAACACATATTTGGATATGTGGAGCAATAACACATATTTGGATATGTGGAGCAATAACACATATTTGGATATGTGGAGAAGGAATTTATTGTACACATATTTGGATATGTGGAGAAGGAATTTATTGTACACATATTTGGATATGTGGAGAAGGAATTTATTGTACACATATTTGGATATGTGGAGCAATAACACATATTTGGATATGTGGAGCAATAACACATATTTGGATATGTGGAGAAGGAATTTATTGTACACATATTTGGATATGTCGAGAAGGAATTTATTGTACACATATTTGGATATGTGGAGAAGGAATTTATTGTACACATATTTGGATATGTGGAGAAGGAATTTATTGTACACATATTTGGATATGTGGAGAAGGAATTTATTGTACACATATTTGGATATGTGGAGAAGGAATTTATTGTACACATATTTGGATATGTGGAGCAATAACACATATTTGGATATGTGGAGCAATAACACATATTTGGATATGTGGAGAAGGAATTTATTGTACACATATTTGGATATGTGGAGCAATAACACATATTTGGATATGTGGAGCAATAACACATATTTGGATACGTGGAGAAGGAATTTATTGTACACATATTTGGATATGTGGAGCAATAACACATATTTGGATATGTGGAGCAATAACACATATTTGGATATGTGGAGCAATAACACATATTTGGATATGTGGAGAAGGAATTTATTGTACACATATTTGGATATGTGGAGCAATAACACATATTTGGATATGTGGAGCAATAACACATATTTGGATATGTGGAGAAGGAATTTATTGTACACATATTTGGATATGTGGAGCAATAACACATATTTGGATATGTGGAGCAATAACACATATTTGGATATGTGGAGAAGGAATTTATTGTACACATATTTGGATATGTGGAGAAGGAATTTATTGTACACATATTTGGATATGTGGAGAAGGAATTTATTGTACACATATTTGGATATGTGGAGAAGGAATTTATTGTACACATATTTGGATATGTGGAGAAGGAATTTATTCTTGTGAGACACAAACACCTTATTTCTTGGTCGTCACGGGTGAAAAGTTTTCTTTTCTGATAAAAAAAAAAAAAGAAAAAAAAAAGAAAAGAAAAACAACAAAGACGCCAATAAACCAAATGTATCCCAGCGAACACAAATTACCATCAATAAAATATTAATTATTCTGGCAATTTTCCACAGCTCAAAAACGTGTATCCACGTTACTAGATCAAATAAGCAGTCAAATAGCAATGATAATATAAGTTGAAGAGAAATGTGTACAATGATAAATGGCAGAAAAAGAGTACATTGAAAGTATCTTTCTTTCTTACTTTTCTCCAATCGTGTTTTGCCTCACAGCTTAGTATAAGAAGAGATTTTTAGAACGAGCTTTATAAATAGTGTATTTTTGTCGCCTCTGTTATCTCTGAGGTCCACCTTTTTCGTGGCCGGCCTTTTGCTTTGTATAAGTGTAAGAAAATGATGTACAACGATACAAAACAGTAACAGAGTAAATTGAATGTATAAGTGAGCGTCTGTAGCTCAAGCTGTAGTGAGCTCGATCACAAACCCAAGCGTACCTGGTTCAAACCTCACGGTGGGCAAGTTTGGAAGCAAATTCGTTTCCGTCGGATTTTTACGAAAGTTAAAAATAGACCTCACCGTTCAGAAAGCAATGGCAAACTACTCAACGTTTAAGTGGTGCCTAGAAAATCAACGACAGGTTTACTGTCGTTGATGGTTACGTCCTGTAAAGGATATGCTACAATTATATTATTTATATATAAGTGTACGACAAATGTGTACTACGATAAACAACAGTAAGAGAGGTACAATGAAACTAAGGAGTTGCTATAGCCGTGTTTTAATTTCGTAATTTGTGAGTGGAGATGTGGTTTTACAGAAGAACGCTGAAAATGTCATGGACAGCGAGGAAAACAAATGAGGTTTTAAATCATGCCTGCAGACAAAGAAACCTTATCAAAAGAATAAGAATCCAGCAATCAAGGTTCTTCGGGAATATAATGCGAAGAAAAGGTTTCGAATATTTGGTGACAACAGGTAAAATTCAGGGAAGGAGAGATCGGGCAAGACAGAGGGAGAAGATGTTGGATGGCCAGACATCTTGGTTCGACACAAGATCGACATCAGAACTGATTACATGCACCACGCAGAGAGAGTTGTTGAGAGACATGATCGCATACTACAGCAGACATGACACTTGATTGAATTTGTGTGTTGGTATATGAGTTCTGGATCATATTGTGCATCATCTCCTCCATATTGAGAATCATTTCTTATGAGTTCTAGATCATATTGTGCATCATCTTCTCCATATTGAGAATCATTTCTTATGGGTTTCTATCAGTTAAATACAAATAAGATTCCGACAAAGTAAGTCTCATATAAGCTATGTTTGCATTTCTTGTAAATTCATATTTATGAGTCATCAGTGGCGTCTCGTGATCGTTTTTGTTATTGGGGCCAGACACATTTTCGGGAAAATCATGGCTTTTGGTTATGTTATATTTTAATTTATTAAATAATAAATACACGTTACTTATTATTTTTGGTGGAGTCAGGCCCCTCTAGCCTTTAATGACGAACCGCCACTGTGAGTCATATATTGTAAATGCTCAGATGTTTGGATTGATTTATTTTGTTTGGGTCTCTACATTCGATATTTTTGTTACTTGAGAATATAATGTTTTCTACTTTTCTTAGACCACAAGAAATATAAAGAAATAGTCATGGGAAAGTATAAATTGGAGACAAAAAAATGGCAGGAAGCAATTTAACTTATACTTATCGAAACACTTATGAAATGCCACGTGTCTGCATGTGCCAAGATAATGACATAAGGAGTTTGACATATTTGGATTGATAAATGTCACACTCTGCTACAGTCATTGAGTAAATTCACTGGATTTTTGTTTTGGGTCATCATAATGCTGTTTCATATCAGGAGATGAAGATAATTTCTGCATGTTGTTCTCTGCCAGTGCTTTTGTTGACTTCAATTCTGTCAACATTTATTATGTTTTCTTCTTAGTTAAATATTTTGTTAACATTCACTCTGTCAACGCTAGTGTTGACATTCCCTATATCAATATTTATAATGCTTTCCACTCTGTCAAAGGTTTTGGTTGACATCCAGACTGTCAAAGGTTTTGTTGACATTTACTCTTTCAAAGGCTTTATGGACATCCACTCTGTCAATGCTTCTATTGATATCCACGCTGTCTAAGGTTTTGTTGACATCCACTCTTTCAAAGGCTTTACTGATATCCACTCTGTCAATGCTTTTCTTGACATGCGCTATGCCAAAGATTCATTGGCATCCACAATGTCAATATTTCTAATGCTTTCCTCACTGTCAACGGTTTTCTTAACATCGACACCTCTGTCAATAATTATAATGCTTTACACTCTGGTAAAGATTTTATTGATACCCACACTGTTTGTGGCTTTCTTGACATCCACTCTGTCCAAGCTTTACTAGACACCCACTCGGTCAAAGCTTTTGTTAGTTTCCGCTCTGTCAATTCTAGTCACATCCTTCCAACCAAGTCATGTCCTAACGATATATTTATATTTTGACACCAGTAATGCATTCTGTCTCCAAATCCATGTCGCATACCTGGAGACGGAAGTTGGAGACAGAATACAAGAAAATGGGGAGAGGAGAAGAGACATGTAAATGATGACCTTTGATAGGCTGACTTGGAAGGCCTTGGTTGCGAACTTAGAACTCCCTAGTGGTGAAGGCAATATCAAGACCTTAGTATATGTACAAACGTTAAATTGTTTAGGTCATGTTTGATTCCTGTACTGACCTACGGTTGTGAAAGTTGAAATAAACAAAGAAAAAATTGATAAGAAACTGGACAGCTTTGAGAATATTCGTTTCGAACAACACAGTGAGAGATAGAACACACCAACAACCCGTATCAAATATTATAAGGAAACGAAGGTGGAAATATTTAGGTCATGTTCTTAGATCAGACGAAAAGAGACTAAATCAACAAGTCCTTATGTGGTCACCAGTTGGGAAAAGAAAACGTGGAAGACCTAAGAAGACCACTCTTCGAAGAACCATCCAACAAGAAAGTAAACTATTGGGATGTAAAACCATACAAGATCTCCAACTGCTAGCAACGAACCGCATCACATGGGGATCTAAAACCTCTGCTCTATGTGCCGACTTTGGTACGAAAGGAACAAACTAAGTGGTGAAGGATGACGAAGAAGAAGAAGATTATCACGATGCTGAGAATGCACGAAATTCCTAGCACCGGTGTGTTTTACTGATGTTGTGTTGAAGATGGTGACATTGTAGAAAAATGTATTTTTAGTGTCATTTATGATTTTTTTATCCGGGCTGCTACACTCATCCTATACTTATCTCAGTGCTTTAAGTTGATACAACTGTCTTGCGGTTGCAACTAAACAACAACACTGATGTCTGCAACAGGGTCATGCTATGCTATGATGCAAAAGGGCGGCAGAATCAGTCGGCACTGTAAGGGGGCGGCATAAGCAGTGAAATTAAAAATCACAACTGAAGGTCATTTTAAAGAAAAACACATTTAAGGAGCGGCATTTCGAAAACTTGCATCATAGTGAGAAAATATACCGCAAGGCCCTGGTCTGCAACATATATGATTGCTTCTTGTTGCAAAATAGACATTCTTTTATCTGTATCACAAGCATATTGTCATTTATAGCATCACAAGTTGGGCTGCAGGTAAGCTATGAAAAAACAAATATAATGAAGACACCTATGGCAAGTAATGCAGATATCACACTGGAATCTAAAATATAAAAATAACAGAGCAGTTCACCTATTTAAGTAGCAATTTTGATTACACAGGAAATGTTAAAAAAGAAATTATGATACTAATTGTCAAAGCAACATCAGCTTTTAAAAGTCTAAATAAAATATGGAACTGCAAGTTATATAGTATTAAAATTAAATTACGAATTTTCAATTCAAATGTTGTATTTATCCTAACATATACCAGTGAGGGCTGGAAATTGACTAAAGATATAAGAAATAAATTGAATGCATTTGAAAATAGATGTCTGCGAAAAATAATAAAAATAAATAGGAACGAATTCAGGAAATATATGAAATCAAAGAAATCAAGTGTTATAAGAAATAGTAGATGTAGATATGTTGGGCCTACTATTAGAAAATGATCATAGAATACAAAAGAAAGCAATGAAATGGGAGGCAAAAGGTTCAAGAAAGAGATGACGCCCTAGGAAAACCCTGAGAAGAACTTTGCTGAGAGAAGCAAGAAATATCGGACTCAATTCCATGGAAGAGATTGATCGAGTTGACAGGACAGAGCGGTATGAAAAATTACTTGCAGGCCTAATGTAGCGTACAACTGTACAAGAGAAATATATATATATATATATATGCAAAGCTGTAACTAAATTAACTAAATTGAAATAGTCCAACGTTATTTGAAACTCGATACTTGAAACTACCTTAAGAATGATGTTATTTTCTCTTCCCTACCTTGACAGTGCTACTCAGGAGAAATATATTCGTTTGAAATTGTATCTTTCCGCTTTGTCTGTTTCGCCAGTGCAACGACATTTAAACTTGACTGATTAGCAAGAATGTTTACCAGCAAGAATGTTTACCAGCAAGAATGTTTACCAGCAAGTATGTTTACCAGCAAGAATGTTTATCAGTAAGAACGCCGTTTTAGAAAAGCAATACTTTCATGTCTGTAAGAAGATACGGAATAATTAAAGTGCAGCGTGAAAGGGAGGAAACTGTAGAAAGTTTATCTTTAATCTTGAAGAAGTAACTAGGAAATGTTACGTTATACAACCGACGTCATCTCACATTGGACATTTCTATGCTTGCTTCATCCTCCTCTGCAGCAGCCATCCCAAAGTCCACCACCTCACTGTACACACGAGAAGCTGATTATTATATCTTCTCATTGTCTACCACAAAGACCACCATGTTTGACATGTTCAGACTTAACTGCTAATTCTCACAAACGTTCCAATGTCTGTAACTCTCCCATATCACATAACTGAGTGGATATTGCATTTAGCATAAAGGTGGGCAATATTGAAGACATGTCGTTGGAATCACATAATACATACAACATATTAGCGAGCGGCAAATAAATTGATTCGGTCATTTAATGAGAATGAAACCAGATCTATTGCCATATCGTGCTTATTTTTTATTTTATTTTTTCCAATCCAGAAGCACTTGAGCTTTCAGCTTTTCGGCTCGGTACCATGGACATTATAACCCTTCGGTTCGGTGCCACGAACACCGTAAATCTGAGGAACCTGTGGTTTTTCTGACAGCCCTTGGAATTGAACCCGCACTCACAGAGGGCTTATTACCCGTCGTCCAACGCTCTTCGAACACGCTGGACAGGCGGGCCTCGCGCTTATAACAACCGGCAACTCCGACGCAGAGCCCGCCAAAGAAAACGAACCCGATGGATATATAATATCAGGCGATTGAACAAAGATATGTATATACAGTATTACATACGTAGTGACAAATTATTGATTTAATATGAAAATAAACAACACTAGACGTTTCGGTATTAGACCTTTATCAAAAACAAATATGCAAAGAAAACTTAATTAACTAAAACATAATCCTAACTGGGGACCTCAGAGATAACAGAAGCAACGAAATACACTAATTATGAAGCACACAGAAAAGCCCGTTCTAGAAATCACTTCTTATCCTGACGCTGTGAGACAAAACAGGATTGGAGAAACGAAAGAAAGATAATCCTAACGAATGATGTCAAGAAAAAAATAATGCATTGCCCACCAGTGAGTCTGCTCTCTCATTGCCCTTCACACTAGCATGACCTGGGACAAAGATGAAGGTAAGTATCTGGATTGACGAGTTTTGAATGACATGCATCCACAGCCTTCGTACATAACCGGCCTTGATTTTCTGTATCATGCTCATAGAGTTACTGAGTATGCATACGTGAGAGATTTATGCATCTGTAACCACTCCAGATATTTTGTCACCGCCAAAATCTCCGTAGTCATGCTGCTGGTAGTTGTCGTATATTAGCTACTTGCCTCTTTGATGCCTTTTCCTTTCGTTCTAGCTGAAAAGGCCCATGCACCTCGACTGTGCCGAATAACAGAACCATCAGTGAAAACAACAGCTTCCTCCTCTATGACAACATGATTGGATGGTTTCTTGTTTGTCATTGGTGTAGTACAAAAGTGTTTTTTTAAATATCTGTATAGAATTTGTTTGCTCGTTTCCTTCTTGATCTTCTTAGTTCTAGATGTAAGTTTATCACTGAGTAATGAGGACAAACGTCTTTAGATATTTCTAGGCCCGCTTGTCCAGCATGTTTGTAGCTCGTTGGACGATGGTGACAAGCTGCCTGTGAGTGCGGTTCAATTCCGCAGACTGGCAGAAAAGCAACGGGTTCTCCAGATTTACGGTGTTCGTGGCACCGAACCGAAGGGTTGCAATGTCCATGGCACCGAGACGAAAAGCTAAAAGCTCAAGTGCTTCTGGATCGAAAAAATATAAATATATTTCTAGTTGTTGTTTTCTTTTACTATGTGAGAACATGTTTATATATAATTTCGTTAATAGTGCAAATCATTTCTTTATCTAATAACAATATTTTTCATCTTCTATCCTTCATTGTTCTTTCTACTTTTTTGTGTTAGTGGAGTTTTAAATCGCAGTTTATTTATAATATCATTTAACATTCGTTAAAAATAAATGTATTCTTTGTAAATTCGTTTCCAAACTAATTTTTTTTTAAATTTTCTTTGAAAGCAAATTTAAAATGTACTTGTTGTTTCTGCAGTGTTAGTAAAAACAATAAGCTGCTTTATACAGAAAAATTATCATTGTTTAAACCACGTATTGTTTTTCCTGAATTCTAAAAAAAAGTGTTTTCTATTTTGTTCATTATCTGCGTTCTGCACAACATCTTATAAATGTTGTTCGTGAAAATGTCAACCAATCTTTTGACATTTTAATCTAATTACTTGAATTCCGACAAGAAAATTGCACAGCTATTTAATAATTACAAGTTTTTACTCTGGTTAGATGTGCTTTCTTTATTTCTAGTCAACACACTTTTGTAATAAAATCGATTAAAATGGGTTTCATTTATATTTAAAATAATCAGATCTGTAGGGATATTTCACTGATGTATACTATCGGCAGGTACAGATAAAAACAAGACATCATCGCTTCGGTTAAAAGTTTTTGCATAAACAACATGAAAAATCACAGAAATAGGTTCTGGACGTTCAGGAGGACATTCCCCCCTTCCCTCTAAGATGTATAATAAATAAAATTATTATGATGGCCGAGAGAGCGGCAGTAGTGTAGGTATTAGGGACTCGCTTCTTAAGTGCGTGGTCCAGGTTTAATTCCACAGTTGGTGTGGAATAGTTTTACGACCGTAGCTGCTCTCAAATCGACCCAGTCACAATTGGGTACCAGAAGAAGCTCTGGTAAGTAAAGGCGGCAGAGTGATGTTGATCCCTCCCACATCGTGTGCCGACTCTCTATGAAAAATACGTGCCTAACAACGCTTACTTAAAGTACCTGGAGGATTTCTTTACTTTACTTTACTGGTTCGGTGCGAAGCAATGGACTGAATCACTATAAGCGTCAACAATTTGCAGAATCACACGTTCTCTCTGTTCCGGAGTACATGGTTGTCGTTGGTAATGAGAGAGCAGACAGGCTGGCCGTCTCTGCCACTATATCAGGGAGCCAGCCAATGGATACAGCGGACAATTTGAACGCCCTCATAGAGTGTGGCTGCAAAGAAGATTTTCATTTACACCAGTCCACGTCAACTACTAGATTGCAGGAGCTGGGATTGAAGATTAGAGTCGCAAGAAAAGAACAGCACAACAGGTATATGAGTAGGTTCATCAATCAAAATCGAATTGGTAAGGTCCGTCGCTGGACGCTGTAGGAGATATTGCGAAGAAGATCATAGCACCTACGGACATGTTCGTAGTGCAATGAAGATATTCCAAACTGAAAGTTTACTTTTTATGATGAATGAAGAACAAAAACACTGCTGCAAGAAGCAGTCAAGTATAGGAAATGTTTAGCCCGCGTGCCCAACGTGTTCGTAGCGCGTTGGACTACGGGTGACAAGTCCTCTGTGTGTGCGGGTTCAACTCCGCGGACAGGCAGAAAAGCTACAGGTTCCCCAGATTTACGGTGTTCGTGGCACCGAACCGAAGGTTACGATGTCCATGGCACCGAGCTGAAGAGCTGAAAAGCTCAAGTGTTTCTGGATCGAAAAATAAAAATAAAAAAATGTCTTTTCTCCAGTCCTGATTTGCTTCACAGCAAGGGTAGGAAGAGATTTATAAAACGGGCTTTTGTGTGTGCTTCATAAATAGTGTATATTGTCACCTCTGTTATCTCTGAGGTCTACCTATTTGCGTGGCCGGCCTTTAGCTTTGTATCCACTGTACCGGAGTAACATTGCTCTTTGTGGCGCTCTGTCTGTTGGTAATCTGCTTATGTGGCCGAACCATTATATTTTTCGTTTTTGATGAAGTTCAGTGCTGATGTTGTACCCGTTTTCTTCCTCTTTCTTCATTTTTAAATCTATCTCTTCTTGTTACTCCCAGCATTCTGCGTAGATACGTCTTCTCTGTTGTGACTAGTTTACTAATAGTACCAGTTAATAATGGCTTAAATTATACACTAATGATTACATATTTATCTGAATGCACCAGATATTCTGACTAACACTTGTGATCTGTGAGTTGCAAGTTTTGCTGTTCTTAACTACTGAATCTACTACGTAGAGCTACGGGCAAACTAATATGTGTTTAGTATTCCACAGCGGATTTCCTGATCCAACAGTTCACATTCCTGATTGGAAGACTTCATAGACGCCATATGCAAATAGTGCATCATTGCACCTGGTATACTTACCTAGGCGACACCCTTCACGAGTTGGGGCAAGTGGACCTTTAATTATCAATTTCTAATGTGGACTGCGCTCAATCACTTCATCGAGTTTTCCCAATAATTTACTGTGCGACATTTAATCTACATACATTATTTTTTGCTGGGATCCTTGACCTGTTTTGGGAGAAGTTGTAGATAGCTATGGAACAAACCTGTACATACCGAATAGTACTGAATGCTGTTTCTGTCACTGTGTATATGGGTGTGCGCATGTTCCGTAGAGTTGTAGATAGCTATGGAACAAATCTGTACATACCGAATAGTACTGAATGCTGTTTCTGTCACTGTGTATATGGGTGTGCGCATGTTCCGTAGAGTTGTAGATAGCTATGGAACAAATCTGTACATACCGAATAGTACTGAATGCTGTTTCTGTCACTGTGTATATGGGTGTGCGCATGTTCCGTAGAGTTGTAGATAGCTATGGAACAAATCTGTACATACCGAATAGTACTGAATGCTGTTTCTGTCACTGTGTACATCGGCGTGCGCATGTTGCGTAGAGTTGTAGATAGCTATGGAACAAACCTGTACATACCGAATAGTACTGAATGCTGTTTCTGTCACTGTGTATATGGGTGTGCGCATGTTCCGTAGAGTTGTAGATAGCTATGGAACAAATCTGTACATACCGAATAGTACTGAATGCTGTTTCTGTCACTGTGTACATCGGCGTGCGCATGTTGCGTAGAGTTGTAGATAGCTATGGAACAAATCTGTACATACCGAATAGTACTGAATGCTGTTTCTGTCACTGTGTACATCGGCGTGCGCATGTTGCGTAGAGTTGTAGATAGCTATGGAACAAACCTGTACATACCGAATAGTACTGAATGCTGTTTCTGTCACTGTGTATATCGGTGTGCGCATGTTGCGTAGAGTTGTAGATAGCTATGGAACAAATCTGTACATACCGAATAGTACTGAATGCTGTTTCTGTCCACTGTGTACATCGGTGTACGCATGTTGCGTATACTCTGAGAAGAAATGTAGTGGATAGCCAGTTCCCCCACTTTTTGGTTGATGTTGATAATATTGATTGATTGGGTGGACCTTCACTTCATGGCACTATCAGGCCACTCTTTGATGAATCGTTGAGCTATGATGGTAGCTTTATAGTAGTTATGTGATAATTCATGGTAACTCGAACAATGATATCAAGTATGAACAGTTATAGTTTCATCTTCATTTATTTCTGATGTATAATCATGGACAAACCCAAGATACGTCTGATCCTGTCCGTTGTTCGTATGTTCTCTGTTGTCACTCTGTTGCTAACTCCAACTACGTATCTTACTTTTATTACGTCAACATGTCTCGTTGTTATGTGTTGCACTTTTGCTTAGAGAGTGCAACACATAGTCTCTTCTATTAAATATCTAATTACATACTACACTAAAGTTAACTGTCTGCTTCTTTAGCTGCCACCTGGGTGAGGGAACTGACTGTCCACTGCAAAATGATCAAAGAATCATTGCATTGAGATGGGACGAAAGCGGTTTAATTAAGAAAGAATGGACACATAGGCAAACTATGAAACGAACTGACTGAAGCGAAAAATAGCATACTACATTTTATAGAATGGATTGAAAGAGTAGCTCAGGTTAGAATGCCATGGGGAAATTGCTTGCAGTTCTTATGCAGCTTATAGTGGTACGAGATGAGTGCAATTCTTTCAACTGTATGTACTTTAATAAAAACAACATACATTATATAAGTTAAGTTAATTAAAACTTCTTAAGTATTCACAGAGCCGATCATGTCACTTTGAAGACAATCAATAAACAAATTAGTTGTACTGCCAACATCATTATGTACTTCATATTATTAAATGTCCTATCAATAATTCGTGAGCGTCTGTAGCTCAAGCGGTAGTGAGTTCGATCATAAACCCAAGCGTACCTGGTTCAAACCCCACGGTGGGCAAGTTTGGAAACAAATTCATTTCCGTGGTATTTTTACAAAAGGTAAAAATAGACCTCCCCCTATAAGTGGTGCCTAGAAAATCAAAGACTCATTTACTGTGGTTGATGGCCACGTCCTTAAGGATATGCCACGATTTTCATTTCATCAATAATTCAATCATACAATCATTGTTAATTGTGTGGAGAGTCTGGCAGAATGGAGTAGAGCGCGGCTCCCATGCTAGAGACCCGTGTTCAATCAACGGTAAGTCCAAAGATTGTTCTCTGTTGTGGGCATAAATGACAAATCCTAAGCTTCGCGGCGAATACACCTGTGGCTGAGTGGTTAAGCCCTTTGCCTTACGAGTCGAAGGTCGTGGGTTCGAATCCGGACTTCGGCCTTCTGTTCACGAGTGCAGTTTTTCCAGAGACCCTTAGGATTGTTGCCGGAGCTACGGAGTTAGTGCATTGTGCAATACACTAGCCATGCGGCCACTAAATTCGGCAGGTTCTCTTCCCATCTGTCCTACACCGCGCTAAAGAGCAGTACTACAGACAGTAAGGACAGTTTACAGTGTTCAAATAAAAAAGTAAGGAAATATAACATGACTACTCAAGTCTTTCTAATTATAATTCGTTCAAATTTTCGTAATTATCTTTACCAACAGATATAAAATCATCCATTTAAACATCAATTCTTGATTTTTACATTTTTATATAGGTAACAGTGACGACCTTCCAAAAGTGTTGTTTTTTTTCACCCAAACATTTAGTTCTGTAAGATTTTTATTATATGATATTACTAAAATAACAGGGACGCTAATTAGGTGTACTTGTGGAAATTTTACAGTACGATTGTCAAGTTTGTCTATAAATAAACATTTCAGTGTTCAACATGCAAATCAGTGCAAGTCAAAATCGGGAATCCTGTGGAATTAATTAGTTCACAACGTATCCTACCGACTGTCATTGGTGTATGCACACAACATTTAATTTTATTTATAGAAGTTGAAGGTATCATTTGTTCACAATGTCTTTTTATAATATGTAATAGGTATACACCTTTGCAAACATTCGCCACCATTTTGTGTATTAATGTAAATTCTAAACTTTGGTTATCATTTTGTTGCGCTTATGCAAAATTATTCAACAAAAAACATTTTTTGCATCAACTAAGATACCTACCAATTGGTCTCTGTGACTAAGTGGTTAAATAATTTGTCTTGTAAGTCGAAGGTCGTGGGTTGGAATCTGGATCGCGCCGCTCTGTTCACGGGTGCAATTTTTCAAGAGAACCCCAGGATTGTTGCTGGAGCTACGGAGTTCGCGCTTTGTGCAATACTCTCGGCAGGTGGCGTGCCATTTCAGAGGACCGAGCCATATGGAGTAAAACTCGGTGCAATGAAGTCAATCCTTCGGCTTAAAACCCTTTAACTGATTCAGTCCCGTGGAACACTGTAGTGCACATATTTCTTATCTGCGTGGCCCAAGCGTCGTTTAAAATACGGCTACTATTGCGTTGAGTTTTATTAATTTTCACTCCGATTGTAGTTTTATATCAATCGGAAACTAAGTAGAAAGGAAGTACTAGCGATAACCAAATCACAACATCGTGGTTTTGACTAGAATCAGAAGTGAAACCAAGTTTAATTTTCGTTTTCAAGTTACCCTGTGATTAAAAATAATGTCTAACAATTCAGAGTCTAGAAATGGTTTGTTATCAGCTCGTTCTGCACGTTTTACAGCTGCAGAAGCGCGAGATTGGTTGCATGAAGATGTAGATACTGATAGTGAAGATAGTGAAGCTTCTGATTCTGATGACACAGAAGTTTGTGATTTAAATACGTCGATTATTAATAATTTAAATAATACTAGTAGTGTTTCCCAACCAGCTGCGAGAGGGCGTTGCCCCAGTCAGGTTCCAGATGTTCGTGTTGCTAATTTGGAACAGTTAGTAAACCATATATTCCGTCAATATTTTCTTAATTTTTGTGTATTCATAAATGGATTACTTATATAAAGAGAGCAGTTACACTGACTTATTCACCATATTGTTCCTCAAGGCCCTTGGTAAGTTGGATTTTTTTCTCACAATTTCAATTAATTTTTTATTACATGCTAATATTTGTCATGCACAGTCAACACAACATTATATTTTCGCATACAATAAATATTTTATGAAAGTACAATCATTTATCTTGAATTTGATATATAATAAGTTCAACTTTAAATCATATTTAGAAACAATATTTTTAATTTAACTAAAGTATGTGTGCAATATTTTTGAAGCTAAAAAATAATTCCGTCCAGAGGTGAAAAAACCTGGTACTGAATCAGTTAAACCTAACAATTAGATAAACATGAATTCGTAAGGTCGTGAGGTATATAAGACTGCATGCAAAAAACTACTTTTATCCATCAGGTAGATTTCGTACAAACTAAACTTTAGTGTGATCACGAATTTTGGAACGAATTATAATAGCCAATGTGTAGCACTCAGTTATTGCAAAGAAACCAAA